>OZ005655.1:288627456-289044956 GCA_963930645.1 Salticus scenicus
CACCACTTCAAAACAGAAACTTTTGGCAGCCATTTTTTTTTTCCGTTTGTTTAATTCAACTTAGGAAACATACATTTTCATACATGTTTTGTATCGCACATATTCTTATTTATTTCTTATAAAACCTTGAAAAACTATTCAATTGTAATTTTTAAATATCTTAATTAAATATAACGGATCACTGGCTATTATAAACATGAACCTATAAATAGAATTATGTAACTTCATGATTATAAACAATGCAATACCAAATAAAAACAAACCAAAACTGTTGCCATTCAGAAAATACAAATTCCAAATGGACAACTTTTTAATTCCGAATGAACGACTCTTTGACTGTTTCATTAAAAAAACGTTTAAATTATTTCTAAAACATATTAAAGCCTTAAAAATCTTAAAATATTTGTAAAAACGCATTAAAGCCTTTAAATATTTTTATCAAGCTTCATTGTTTGTTTACATTGTAAGGTATGATTGGCGTCGAGTTTAGTACGTAAATGCCGCCAGTTGATTTTAGTTTTGAAATTAGTGTAAAATGATAGTGGGGATAGAATGTTTGGTTGGGCAAGTTGAAATGAGTATTGAAAGTAGAGTAGTCTAAGGTGATAATGTCGAGTCAAGGTAAAATGTTCGGTTGAGAATGAGAAAGTCCCTAGCTGGATCTTGGATATTTTGGCGATGTTGTGGGGGAGATAGCTGGTTGGAGGTATCGAGTAGAGGTGAATTTGGGTTAGCATGGAGTGTCTGTTGTTATTGGATAGTTAGTTAGAAAATTTGAAAACAGGATCTACGATAGTCTTAAAAAAGATTATTTTGGTAAAATGAAGTGAATCGTTTTTTCTTATAATGATGACTTTAAATACGCAAGCGAAGTGATGACGTCACTTGCTGTTCGTGGATACAAGAAAAATATTTCCTATGTTAAACGCCCAATGGATTTTTCGTAAAAAATTATTAAAAATCGAGGGAAATTATTTCCCGATTTTAATCCCCATATTTAGGTTTAGATATGTATTAGTTATCATGTGCATGCGTTAGATTAAGTGTTCTAAAATTGATAAAATTTGAATTTTAAATTTCAAAACTCTAGATTAAAAAAAACCTTCCATATTCCATTGAAAACATAAACATTTCATTTCAAAGGATGATATTTACACAATAAATATCCAACTAATATGCTAATTAAAAGAAAAATGATAAATATTCTATCATAATTTGAAGTGAAATTTGTTTTCAAATGTCTAAATAAAGTATCTGATATAAGATACTAATACGTTGCAGCGGAATAGATTTGATATCGGTCATCCTTGGCAGAATATATATATATATATATATATATATATCGCCAAATTATCTGGCGAATATAATTTAATTCCTTTCAAAAATCATAGTTATTTTAAAAACTTATATTAAGAGAGTAATGAATAATATGAAACAATATTTCGTACAATACATATTACGAAAATATACATCTGGCATGTATAATTTCGTAGTACGTTTTTGATCGCCAAATTCAAAAACGTCAAGGACAGTAGAGTTTTGAAATTTAAAATTAAAATTTTGTCAATTTGACAGCAAAATAACTCAATCGAACACATGCACATGATAACTAATACATACATATATATATATATATACCCAAATATGGGGATTAAAATCGGGAAATAATTATCCTCGATTTTTAATAATTTAAAAAAAAAAAAATCCAATGGGCGATTAACATAGGAAATAATTTTCTTGCATCCACGGATGGTCAGTGACGTTACACTTCGCTTGCGTATAGAGCACTTAATAGAACACTGGGATGTGTTGTTGCTGTTGTGTTGTCGGGCCTATATTTTTTGTCAACCAGCAGTTTTTTTATTGTCATTCATATTTATTGATCGGGTAGAATTTTTGAAGTGAAAACTTCTTTAGGCGCGTTGAGCACTTTTGGGTGAACAAAAATCATTGAATTCCCGTCATCGTCACCTGACGCTTTCCATTTGAAGTGAAAATTTTCGGGTGAACAAAAATCATTGACCTCACGTCACCGTCACCTGACGCTTTCCATCTTTGTATGATACAAATAATGTATCATACAATTAACTTGCTAATGTGACGTGTTAATAATTATATACTGTATATTGTTTTAAAATATGGTGCGGCTCTACACGACTTCTCTCATCTCCGGACACTGTCTCTATTGCAGTTAGACCTCACAAAACCGTGAGAAAGCCCAAAGCTGCCATTTTTCTCACGTTTTTACAATCAGGTGCGGCTCTACACGACTTCTCTCATCTCCGGACACTGTCTCTTAAAGATTGCAGCCGGAAACGTTGCGATTAGACCTCACAAAACAGTGAGAAAGGCCAAACCCGCCATTTTTGTCACGTTTTTTACGATCTGGTACGGCTCTACACGACTTCTCTCATCTGCGGACACTGTCTCTATTGCAGTTAGACCTCACAAAATCGTGAGAAAGGCCAAAGCCGCCATTTTTCTCACGTTTTTACAATCTGGTGCGGCTCTACACGACTTCTCTCATCTCCAGACACTGTCTCTTAAAGATTGCAGCCGGAAACGTTGCAGTTAGACCTCACAAAACAGTGAGAAAGGCCAAACCCGCCATTTTTGTCACGTTTTTACAATCTGGTACGGCTCTACACGACTTCTCTCATCTCCGGACACTGTCTTTATTGCAGTTAGACCTCACAAAACTGTGAGAAAGGCCAAAGCCGCCGTTTTTCTCAAGTTTTTACAATCTGGTGCGGCTCTACACGACTTCTCACATCTCTGGACACTGTCTCTTAAAGATTGCAGCCGGAAACGTTGCAGTTTGACCTCACAAAACAGTGAGAAAGGTCAAAGCCGCCATTTTTCTCACGTTTTTACAATCTGGTGCGGCTCTGCATGACTTCTCTCATCTCCGGACACTGTCTCTATTGCCGTTAGCGCATTAAATGAAATTGTAATATAATTTTTGTAGTAGTAGTTTATATTAATGAATAAAAAAACACTGCATTTAAAAGTATTTCCTGCACAATAAAATCCTGACGATTCAAGAAATACACACGTAATTGTTCACGTTTTCACTTCTGTCTGCACTCCCGGAGTGATATATATATATATATATATATATTTTTTTTTTTTTTTTTTTTCAGAATGAAAATTGGTACAATTATAATATTTCCACACAGCAAAATTTGGCGATTTTTCTTTGGCGCCGATCTGAACGATAACGATGTCGTTCTGAACTGTTTGCGATATAATATGGCAGCCTGCATGCTATTTATTTTGGATTTATGATTTTATGATTTATGATTTAGCTTATGATTTTATCATTTATGCTATATGATTTATAATTTTTAGATTTATGGTTTAGCCATAATCGACAAAAATAAATCGCCAAATTCAGCTGTGGGGAAATACTATAGTTGTTCCCCATCATGATCTAAACATTGTTTTCAAGATTTATCGCTCACATTCCGTCATTTTTGACGGGGTTATATACTAGTTTTTTTTATAGAAACATAAAGGACATTGTAGCCACGACATATTTTACGTGCAGAATCCACCATTAGTGTACATGACGGTCTTTGTCCGGTTCGAGTACTGAACCCGCAATCTTCCAAGTACGAGCCTAGCGCTCTACCGACTGGTCTACCGCAGCCCTGTACTATTATATATCTATGCGCTATACATGTTAAGTTAAACAGTACAGTCGGCAACAAAAGTCTCCGAACACTAGCAAAAATTCCTATATTAAAAAAAATACACTTAATACAGTTTTGTTAAATAAATCCTTGTCGAATCCTGTTTTTAGACTGATTAAGAACAGGATTCGACAAGGATTTATTTAACAAAACAGTATTAAGTGTATATTTTTTATATAGGAATTTTCGCTAGTGTTCGGAGACTTTTGTACCGACTGTACCTGTTATTTGCTGAATTTTAACTGCTTTTTAGCTTTTCAAGGATGGATGATTGGGTTTCACGTCGCACTAGTGCTGAGAAGATGGGCAATTGGCGACGGTCTGGAACAAACCCCTAGAAATGGTCAGGAGACATGCCATCACAATTTTGATCCTCCACGGAAGGGATGTCTCTGCCGTTTCGGTGACCCCCAGAGGTATAATTGTTGATGGGAACATGGAGGACATTGCGGCCACGACAATTTTACGTACACCAGCCACCATTAGTCTACACCACGGTCTTTGGCCGGCTCGAGTACCGAACCCGCAATCTTCCAATTACGAGGCCGGCACTCTACCGACTGGGCTACCACGGCCCTTTTAGTTTTTCAAATTAAATATTGTAAAACCGGTCAAAACATTCAAATATGAAAAATATTTTCATTTTGCCTGACTGTATTAACTAAATTTAATTTTTAGCCATTTAGCTAACGCGAACGCAAACCACAATGCTGGGGCCACGGTAGCCCAGTCGGTAGAGCGCCGGGTTCGTAATTGGAAGATTATATGTTCGGTACTTGAGCCGGCCAAAGACCGCCGTGTACACTAATGGTGGCTGGTATACGTAAAATCTGTCGTGGCTGCAATGTCCTCCATGTTCCCATCAAAATTATGCCTCTAGGGGTCACTGAAGCGGAAGAGTCCTCCCTTCCGTGGAGAATCAAAATTGTGATGGCATGTCTCTGGACTACAGCGTCTAGAATAAACAGTGTGGCAATCGCCTATAACCGTGATGTTAAAATGATGCTACAAAAGTTAAGCTTACCCAGATGTCGCTGTGATCGAAGCTATTGCTCAAATCGAAGACCTGATTGGCTTTTCCCAGTTTCGTCAGTTTAATCACGTGATCTAAGCATATAATTAGCCAATAGGGAGTTTCGGTTTTGTTGTCGTGACACTTCGATTACAATGACATCTGGTGACAGGCTTAATTTTTTTAGTACAATTTTATTCGCCGCTTTCCACACTGTTTATTCTAGACGCTGTATCTGGACCATACAGTCGGTAACAAAAGTCTTCGAACACTAGCGAAAATTCCTATATAAAAAATGTATGCTTAATACTGTTTTATTAAATAAATCCTTGTCGAATCCTCTTCTTAGTCAGTCTAAAAACAGGATTCGACAAGGATTTATTTAACAAAACTGTATTAAGTGTACTTTTTTTATATAGGAATCTTTGCTAGTGTTCGGAGACTTTTGTTACCGACTGTACCTCTATAGGTGAGTCCCAGACCGTCACCAACTACCAATTGAGCAGCACTAGTGTGACGTAAAACCCAAACAACCACAATGCTGAAAGGAAATCGAGCGAGTTTAATGCCACAATGAGGCTGCAAATAGGTTGGTGTTGAGTGGGATGGATAATGGGATTTACGTCGGACTAGTGCTGTGCAATGGGCAATTAGCGATGGTCTGGGACACACCCCTAGAGCTGGTCCGGTGATATGCCATCACAATTTTTATCCTCCATGGAAGGGACCGTTGAGAGGGTTTTGCTTAGAAATAGAGCTATGCAATGAAAAACAGGCTATTCCATTATCATCGAGAAATTATCATTGGCTCTTCCCAGTTGCGATTTTTAACGTAATGAGAGCTACATTTTATTCGCTCAACTATTTGAGCATAAAATCAAATTTTAATTTCGCTTGCAAACTCTAAATAGTCAACCATCTTTACTTCCATTACCCGACTACCGCAGGTAATGAAAGTATTGTATTTCGTCCAAAAATTCGATATCGAGTTTTCACCTGATTTACACATTTGAAGGTTTCCTGAGTCCAAAAAAGTAGTTTTTGGCAACTGGTCAGTGTGTGTGTGTATGTATGTATGTGGGGAATCTTTTGGCTATATATCCGAAACTAATAAAGATGGAACTACGAAACTTCAGAATTGAGACAGGTCTGGTGTACAAATGAAGTTTCCAAATTTTGGTGAAAATTAGAAATCCGGAAGTGGGACATCGGTAACCGGAAGTGGGACCGTAAGGCCGTATCTCTAAAACGGCTCTAACGATTTTCTTCGAAGTTACTATATAAACACTTTATTAGATGTCCTTTCGAGTGATATAGTTATGGTTAGTTCAGGAAAATTACACTCTATTAGATGTCATTTCGAATGATATAGTTGGTTAGTTCAGAAAAAATGATAGGTGTCCTGTATAAATGGCTCAATTTCAGGTCTCGCAAGTGCGTTCCATTAAAAACAGCAGCACGGATTTTTTTCAAACTCGGCATAATAACCCTTTTTACTTTCTTCTATATTCAATAGAAAGTAGTGGATTCGTAAAAATTTTCGACTATACGGTTTTCGACGGATTTACACGTTTTGATAGGTCTAGAACAGGATTTTACCATTTTTAGAAAATGTCTGCCTGTCTATCTGTGTGTGTGCGTGCGTGTGTGTGTGTGTGTGACGAAAATTTTGTGGCAATTGTATCTCCGGAACTACTGCTCAGAATTGTATATAAATTTATATGTACATGCACCTTGACCTAAATTAGTGCCTATCAATTTTTGGTGTCAACTGCTCAACAGGTAGCGCTGCTATACAGTGATTTCCACAATTTAAGGAAAGGCTATATCTCAGGTTCTATTGTGTATAATCAAACAAAATTTGATATCTAAGAAGGTCATAATGAGACATTATGCTGATTTAATTTGAATGCTTATTGGCCAACAGGTGGCGCATCTCAGGAACTACTGCACAGAATTGCATATAAATTTATGCGTAGATGCACCTTGACATAAATTAGAACCTATCAACTTTTGGTGTCAACCGCTCACCAGGTGGCGCTGCTACATAGCGATTTCTGCAATTTAAGGAAAAGCTATATCTCAGGTTCTATTGCAAACAAAACTTGATATGTGAGAAGGCCATTATGAGACATTATGCTGATTCATGTTGAATGCTTATAGACCAATAAATGGCGCTGCTATACTAGAAATTTCCTCGATAACGTGAAGGCTATATCTTAACTCGTATGGCATATAACAGTACGAAACTTGGTATGTGAGATATCCCTTATAAAAACGCATTTTTTAAGATGTTATTTGTAGAGAATACAACTGTCTTTCTTTGTATATTTAGTGTTAGTTTTCTCTAAGATGAAAATCGTTTGCATTTATCATGTTAGATAATTTTAATAAATAATACTTTAATAAATTAATTGCCCTTAGTGAATTTGTATAGGAAAATATAGAAGAAAATCTTGTGGTGGTCATAGCATACTAGTTTTTTAGGTATCCTTTTATATGTAATCGTTTTTTTCCGATCAATAATTGAGTATGCCAAGTTTTGGTAAAAGTTAGTATCTCAAAAACGGCTCTAACGATTTTCTTGAAAATTGTTACATAAATCAATTTTAGATATCCTTTCTCATGTATTACACGGTTATTAAAGGAAAATTAACAGTCATCCTGCTTAGATAAGTTAATTTTAGATCTCGGAAATTGGTGTTTCAAAAGATAACTCAACCATTTTTTCTGTTATTTTGTAACTTGCCATGTAAACTTTGTTTTATATGTCTGTACTCGTGTATTAAGTTTCTCATACCGGAAAAATTTTAGGTTTTTAATTGGCTAAGTGAATTTTATGTCTTCCGATCACATTCTCCCCCCCCCCCTCCCCCCAAATTAACAAAAAAAAAAAAAAAAAAAAAAAAAAAAAGAAGAAGAAAAAGAAAAAAATATGCATATAATACGTGTAATAGTGGGTAATGGATGTCGTGTGGTTGTTTCACACCAGATTTTATTATTATTACTTTCTTCTATATGTAATATAGAGAAGGTATTGGATTCGCGAAAATTTTTACTTTCTTCTATATGTAATATGGAGAAAGTATTGGATTCGCGAAAATTTTCGACCTCCGTTTTTTGACGGATCTACACGTTTTGGGATGTCCTGAACACGAATTGATAGTTTTTAGAAAATGTCTGTCTGTGTGTCTGTGGTTTCGTGTTTTCACCGTATCTCACGAACCAATGAATGAAATTCAACCAAACTTGGTATATAGTTGGATCCTGGCGGGGCATTGTGCTGATTAGATTTGGGGATCAATAGCCCAGCAGGTGGCGCTGAGATCGCATTTTATGTAAATTTTTAACATGGCAGTATAGGACAAATTTTCGTATTTTTCACCGTATCTCACGAACCAATGAATGAAATTCAACCAAACTTGGTATATAGTTGGAACCTGACGGGGCATGGTGCTGATTAGATTTGGGAATCAATCGTTCAGCAGGTGGCGCTGTGATCGCAAATTTTCGTATTTTTCACCGTATCTCACGAACCGATGAATGAAATTGAACCAAACTTGGTATATAGTTGGACTCTGACATGGAATGGTGCTGATTAGATTTTGGGATTAATCGCCCAGCAGATGGCGCTGTGGTCGCATTTTATGTAAACTTTTAACATGGCAGTATAGGACAAAATTTCGTATAAATGTACATAAAGAGCGTTATTTTAAACTTGTGATTGTAAAATTAATATGGATTATTGATAATAGTAGTAGTTAACTACGAAAAAAAATTTGCGCACGTGGGGGCACCGGTTGGGGCAAATTTTCAAGATGGATATATTTCGAGAGATCTCGTCAATACCTTTAAAACGAATGGTTGAACTATAAATCTGTGATAATTTAAAACAAAGTTATCAATTTTTTTTACTTAAAAAAAAAAAAAAAAAAAAAAAAAAAAAAAAAACTTAGAAAAAAAATCTTTTTTTTTTTTTTTTTTTTTTTTTTTTAATATTGTCACTGATTGAATATGTATTACTTTTAACAAAAAAAAAAAAAAAAAACTTAGAAAAAAAATCGTATTTTTTTTTTTTTTTTTTTTAATATTGTTACTGATATGTATATAGGAAAATATAGAAGAAAGTCTTGTGGTGGCCCCAACATACTAGTTTTTTAACTTGCTATGTAAACTTGGTTTTGTATGTCTTTACACGTGTCGTGTATCAAGTTTCTCTTACCTGAAAAATTGTAGGTTTCTACTTCGTTATGTCCATTTTGTCTTCTGATCTCAATATCTCCCAAAAATGCATGCAATACGAGTAATAATGAGTAATGGAAGTCGTGTGGTTGTTTCATACCAGATTTTTTTCTGAACCATTAATTTTAAATATGTAGCGTATTTTGAGTAAAAGTATACTCAGAAAAATGCAAGTCCTTATGAACCATGTAAAACTACTCTTTATTTCTCTAAAACAAGGCCTGATACCAATAATTTACGACAATATTTAGATTTTTAACACTTTCCAACACAATTGAAAAGTGTTTACGGCTTCTATTTGTCTGTCTGTACTCTGTCCACGCTGTAACTCGCATAAATATTAATAGAATTTCTTGAAACTGATATATCTTGTCTTGTTCACTATTAGAACCGGAAGTTCCCTATTAAAAATGGAGTAAATGCCACTTCTGGTTTGTATACAGTAAGGTGACTAGATTTTTAAAAATCCAAAATGAGGTCAAATTATACGAAGTCCTCATTTTAAGGAGAAAAATTGAGGGCATTTTGCATTAAAAAATGCGGACATTTCTGAAGACAAATGTTGCTTCAAATCTATTCGATAACACTTTTATCGATTCTTAATACTCAAGGATGAAATTTTCACTTTAAACATTATCATTACCATTAGAAATTGAAGTGATCCGATAAGGTGAAAAAATTTCAACAAGGACAAAAAGTGAGCCGACATGGAATCGAATGAATCTGGGTTTTTTGGCACAGCTCACTAGTTTTTACATGTCTTTTGTTACCTATCCTGCAGACATATCTGATCGACAACTTTACAATTTTGAAGTAAACAGATAGTGCCGTGCTTGTCAAGTGTCGAAAAGGTGGCTATGTCAATATAGAAGTGAGGCGCCGCGCCAAAAATGGCCAAAATAATTCAGTTCTCAAAGGTAGACGGGAACAGCTGTATTTGAAATCAGATCACGTTCATCAACCTCTAAGTTTTTCGAGTTTTCCGTACTTTATCCATAAACCTCTGTATGTGATTCAAATTCGTAAATGGATGGATCATGATTTGTTACATTGAGATGAGTTGTACAAAAAGTATTAAAAATTACAATAAAGTCAGTGGTATTACTGGTTTTCATATTTAAAAAACATCTGGAGTGACTCCACTCGATTTTCTGAACATTAGTAATTAACGGTTGTTTAAAATATATTGAGGACAGAAGCAAATGTGTGATGAAATGTGCATTTAAATATTGGGGGGGGGGGATATTTTCTATCGACCACCTGTTAAAAATGGCCACACAAAATAGGGGAATTATTGTACAGAAAAGTTCCCAAAATAAAACATGGTAATTATGAAATTTTACTGTAAATAAATACATAAATAAACTAGTTGGCATAGGTGGACTCTGCTCAGTTCCCCATCATATTTATGTTCTCAGAAATTTCTAGTGCGAGATATATTATAATCATGTTAAAAGAAATGAATTTCACCAAAGCTTGATACAGTGACAGAATGAAACCCCCGCCTAATAGGCTACCCAACGTTCACTTCGATATATTTATCTTATTCTAATCTATTAATTTATTTTACCGGGGGTCAATTCCGTTGTTTAGTTTTCATGCTACTATTTCCAATGCAATAATCCTCAAAATTCATATTTATATGAAAAATTTACAATTTCGCTATGTTGATAAAATCGTAAATTACGAATAATTTACGAAATTTTCCTAGTAGAATATTTGTATTCAATCATGTTCAAACAAATATCATAAACGTAATTTTGAAGTTGTCTAATGTATTTAGGATCCTGAAAATGGAAGTTTATGCTCAATTTTGCTTTATTCTGACATGTTAAGTAAATCGTAAATTCCAAATAACTTACGAATTTTTTAAACTGGAAAAATCATAGTCTATGATATTCCTGCCAGTATCCTAAATAATATTTCGAAAGTGGTTTGACATCTTTACGATGAAAATATCCCTCAAGATTGAGGTTTATGTGAAATTTTGCTCTATTTTGCCATGTTAAGAAATTCGTAAATTTCCAATAACATACGAAAACTTTATATTGGAAAATTCATAGTCATTAATATTCATGCCAGTGTCCTAAATAATATTTCAAAAGTAGTCTGACATCTTTACGATGAAAATATCTCTCAAAACTGACGTTTATGTGAAATTTTGCCCTATACTGCCATGTTAAGAAATTCGTAAATTTCCAATAACTTGCAAAATTTTCAAGGTAGCATATTTATAGTTACTGATGTTCATTCCGGCATCAAAAGTGATATTTTAAAACTGGTCTGACATTTTTACAGTAAAAAGTTTCCATTAAATGCACGTTTAAGTGAATTTTTGTCCTATTCTCCCATTTTAAGAAAATCGTAAATTTCTAATAACTTACGAAGTTTTCAAATTCGAATGTTGCAAATGAATAGGGTTCTTGCCAGTGTCGAAAGTAATATTTTAAAACTGATCTGACCTCTCTGCGACAATTTGTTCTTGAGATATCGTGTACACAGACTAACAAACTAACGGACTAACACACTAACCCACTAACAGACTAACAGACACCCTACAGACAGACACCACAGAAATTTTGTCATTTTCGAATTCCTCACACCTGAAAACGTGTAGAAAAGTCAAAAAACCGAGGTCGAAAATTTTCACGATTACCTAAGTTCCCCCATACCTATAGTATGATGGGAAACTAATAAATAATGTTTGGAGTAACACAACTCGTTTTTTCAAACATTTAGTAATTAACAACTATTTAAATAATTTAAATAAAAGAAGCTGTCAAAAGGAAAATCATGATAGCGTGTTCGCGTATTTTTTCCGAAGTTGTATGTCATTTAATAGAATTTATCTAAATTCTTTTTGGGGTCTTTATAAAAGAACTATAAATGATAAGCTCGTATTCTCAAATATTTACTCTTTTTACTTTCTTCTATATGTAATATAGAGAAAGTATTGGATTCGCGAAAATTTTCGAAGTCCACTTTTTGATGGATTTACATGTTTTGGGATATGGAGAACACGAATTAATAGTTTTTAAAAAATGTCTGTCTGTCTGTCTGTCTGTCTGTCTGTCTGTCTGTCTGTCTGTCTGTCTGTCTGTCTGTCTGTCTGTCTGTCTGTCTGTCTGTCTGTCTGTCTGTCTGTCTGTCTGTCTGTATCATTTTTTTGTGGACGCTGTATCTCACGAACCAATGAATGAAACTTAACCAAACTTGGTATTTAGTTGCACCCTGACATAAACTGGTGCTGATTAGATTTTGGGATCACTCGCTCAATAGGTGGCGTTGTAATCGCATTTTATGCAAATTTTTAACATGGCAGCATAGGACAAAATTCCGTATAAATGGGCATAAAGAGAGTTATTTTACACTTGTGATTGTAAAATTAATAGGAATTATTGATAATAGTAGTAGTTAGCTAGGAAAAAAATTTTGTGCATGGGGGGGCATCGGTTCCCCCCCTGGGGGGGAAAATCCCCCCCAGGGGAAGTAAATTTTCAAGATGGGTATCTTTCGAAAGGTCTCGTTGATAATAGTAATAGTTAACTTGGAAAAAATTTTTGTGCATGTGGGGGCATCGGTTGCCCCCCCACCGGGGGGGGAAGTTCCCACCCGGGGGGGCAAAATTTCAAGATGGGTATCTTTCGAAAGATCTCGTCAATACCTTTAAAACGAATAGTTGAACGATAAATCTGTGAAAATTTAAACCAAAGTTATCGATTTTTTTTACTTTTAACAAAAAAAAACTTAGAAAAATACCGCAATTTTTTTTTTTTTTTTTTTTAACGAAATTTAACCAAACTTGGTATTTAGTTGGTCCCCGACATAAACTGGTGCTGATTATGTTTGGGGATCAATAGCTCAACAGGTGGCGCTGTGATAGCATTTTATCTAAATTTTTAACATGGCAGCATAGGACAAAAATTCGTATAAATGTGCATAATTAGAGTTGTTTTAAACTTGTGATTGTAAAATTAATATGAATTATTGATAATAGTAGTATGTAACTAGGAAAAAAAATTTTTGCATGGGGGGGCATCGCTTCCCCCCCCTAGGGGAAAAATACCCCCCCAGGGGGGGTAAATTTTCACATTGGGTATCTTTCGAAAGATCAGGTTGATAATAGTAGTAGTTAACTAGGAAAAAATTTTTGTGCATGTGGGGGCATCGGTTGCCCCCCCACCGGGGGGGGAAGTTCCCACCCGGGGGGGCAAAATTTCAAGATGGGTATCTTTCGAAAGATCTCGTCAATACCTTTAAAACGAATGGTTGAACGATAAATCTGTGATAATTTAAACCAAAGTTATCGATTTTTTTTACTTTTAACAAAAAAAAACTTAGAAAAATATCGCAATTTTTTTTTTTTTTTTTTTTTTTTTTAACGAAATTTAACCAAACTTGGTATTTAGTTGGTCCGCGACATAAACTGGTGCTGATTATGTTTGGGGATCAATAGCTCAACAGGTGGCGCTGTGATAGCATTTTATCTAAATTTTTAACATGGCAGCATAGGACAAAAATTCGTATAAATGTGCATAATTAGAGTTGTTTTAAACTTGTGATTGTAAAATTAATATGAATTATTGATAATAGTAGTATGTAACTAGGAAAAAAAATTTCTGCATGGGGGGGCATCGCTTCCCCCCCTGGGGGGGAAGTACCCCCCCGGGGGGGATAAATTTTCAAGATGGGTATCTTTCGAAAGGTCTCGTCAATACCTTTAAAACGAATGGTTGAACTATAAATCTGTGATAATTTAAAACAAAGTTATCGATTTTTTTCACTTTTAACAAAAAAAAAAAAAAAAAAAAAAACTTAGAAAAAAAAATCGTACTTTTTTTTTTTTTTTTTTTTTTTTTAATATTGTTACTGATTGAATATGTATAGGTAAATATAGAAGAAAGTCTTGTGGTGGCCACAACATACTAGTTTTATGTTATAAACAATTTAACACTATACATGTGAATACATACTAGTTCGAACCCATAGACCCCAACGTATAAAAATTTTACTTTGTAAAAAGAAAGAAAGAAAAACGTAATGCACAAGTCGCCAAATATTACCCGTGGCTAACAGACAGTTTTTTTCCCCTATAGTTTTGCTCCAAAGGGCAGGAATCTGCTGGCCCATCGGCGAGAAATTTACAGCGTGCTTAAACTGATAAAGCAATTAGTCGCGAAATATGTTAACCTAATCGTCTAGTAGAATAAACTGTACAAATAGACACGCCAATTTCGGGCCGAATGAAAGCGGCCCGGCCCGCTGTATTGGATAAGGAAAAGGGAAGTAGCGGTCTCTCTCTCGGTGATTAGTGATTTGTGACAGCTGGAAAAATATATTGACAAATAAATGATAATGAAAGAAGATTAAGAAAAAGATAGACGTAGTTATTTTGTATACAGTCGACTGCAAAATTATTCGAGCACTAGCCAATAATTCCTATATTTAAAAAGTACACTTAAGACTGTTTTGCTGAGTAAATCCTTGTCGAATCATGTTCTTAAACTGATTAAGAACATGACTCGACAAGGATTTATTTAACAAAGCTGTATTAAGTGTACTTTTTTTTGGCAAGGATTATTGCTAGTGCTCGATTAATTTTGCAGCCGACTGTATATGTTTTTGAACAGTTATAAAAAACAAAATTATTATTATTATTACTATTTTAATCGAGAAAAAATTTAGGTGGGGCCGTGCCCGTTGGCCCTCAATGTAGAACCGCCACTGAGACTGACTATACTACATTCATGTAAATCTGTACGTATCTTCTGATAATAACCTGTAACGTGTTATCAATTTATATCTAAATCGAATGTAGAGTTTAGACACTATCACACTTAAAATATTTTGTGTCCATTGACCATAATGATGAAGAATTTTTTATTTATGTTCCGGAGAAAAAAAAAAAAAAAATGTCCTGCACGCATCAAAATGTATACAAATTGTGCGACAGTGACCTATAATTTAATGCTTACCAAGTTTGAGCTCAGTCAAATAAGGCGTTTAGATGTTACAGCACATCCAGCCATTTGAGTTTATTGCGGTCACAGTGATGAAGACTTTTTCTTTGTGTCCCTGTAAAAAACTATAAATCCTGCACTCTGCACTCATCAAAATCTATAGAAATCGTGCAAGGGCGAACTACCTAATTTTTGTCTCAATTCAATAAGGCTAAAAATGAAACTTGTTTTATACATTTAAAATAGTTTCAGCCCATTGGACATAATGGTAAAGAATCTTTGTGTCCCTCGTCCCTATAAAAGAATTAGGGTTCTGCATGCATCAAAGTCTATATAAATCATCAATGCGTACCAACTTTTAACTCCACTAAATGAGACATTCAGAGGCTATCGCATTTTAAATAATTTGAGCAGGGATAGGCCCATAAAGAGAAAGAATTTTTCTTAGTGTCCCAGTAAAAAAAAAAATAATAAAAAATAAAAAAAATAACCTTCAAATGCTAGACTCATCAAAATGTATACACATACAGTACAGTCGGTAACAAAAGTCTCCGAACACTAGCAAAAATTCCTATGTATTAAATGTACACTTAACACAGTTTTGTTAAATAAATCCTTGTCGAATCCTGTTTTTAGACTGACTAAGAACAGGATTCGACAAGGATTTATTTAGCAAAACTGTATTAAATGTACTTTTTTTACATAGGAATTTTTGCTAGTGTTCGGAGACTTTTGTTACCGACTGTACGTGTGATGGTGGCGACCTATAACATAAGTACCAACTTTCAGCTCAATCGATTAAAGCTTTTAGGTATTCAGTAACACACGTATACACACGCACACATACATAATAGTTAAAGTAGCAAAAATGAACTAAAAATATATCAAAGAACAAAATATATCAAAGCAAAAATAAACTAAAAATATACAAGCTGCTCAGGAATTGAAATTAAATCCTCATAGCCATATGATAAATAATGTATATATATGAAGTATAGGCACCTTCCTTTTCCCTAACATTCAATTCTGAAACCAGCACCGCAGCCACAAGCGTAGAATGACGTAGCCGTGATGCAGCAGTGGCATCAGAAATTCCCCGACGGGGGGACACCATCTCCCCGACAGGGGGTCACTATATAGAGAGACTTTATTATATGAATATTTATCAAAAACTGCAATATTGTTAATAATATTACTGTTAATATTTGTACCATTCCATTTGTTAGTACTCCTCGTGGTTTTGGAGATCATCGTGTCTTCTCTGAGTGTATAATATTTTCTTTCCACAGAAAAAAATATGTGCATGAAGGAAAATTTTTAAGAAAAAATTAATCCGGACCTCTCAAAACGTATATATTCGTGGAAAACCGGAAGCTGAAAATTTTTACAAATCCAATACTTTCTTCTATTGAATATAGAATGCAAAAATTGGAATGCTCCAAATTTGTAAAAGGAAAGAAAGATGCTGCTAAAAGGAGAAAAACTGAAAATTTTGTATTTTTTCCCCGACAAATTTTAGGAGTATGCCCCGATTGGGGGTCACGGACTCCCTAACGGGGGGCCTGTGCCCTCCCCCCCCCCCGCCCCCCTAGCTGGTGCCACCCCTGCTTAAATTTTTTATGTATTTCTTTTTAAACTGGTCAGATCTTCCTTCACAAAAACCAAACTAGACGGCAAACTGGTTTTAGTGGCGACATCTTTTGAATAAAATTCCAATTAAATAGGCATTATGGGATTCTTTAAGTCTTTTCGCAGCGGTATGTTTAAAGTAAATTTTTGCAACAGTTTTGTTTCTCTGAAAGAAAAAAAAACAACAAAAAACGATTTTATTATACATATCACAAGTTGAAAATTTTCTTAATTTACAAAACTGCGTATGTCTACAATTATTTTATCATTTAAAAAATATCTCAAATCAAAACAAAAACTAAAAATCCTAAATTTGTTTGACAGTAATTGCCCATTTAGATCAATGGTATTAAAAAAATTCAGATGTAATTACATAAAGATTTTCGAAGTTATTTACAAATCAAAGAATTCTTGTGAATGTACAATAGAATTATCCTGGCAATGACGACACTGTGCCTGTGGAACGTGACATTTATAATAATAAAAGACATTACAAATATAAATAATAATAACGCATTTACGTTTTATCGTATAAATTTATCATTGTTATTTATACGTATATCTTACATTACTGTAATACATATTTTTCTATATAAACTGAAATATTTTTAATATATCTTCGCAAATAAAGCAACACAAGTTATGGTCTGGAAGAAAATCTATTCATAGCCTCTTTTCTTTTTTAACATTTTTAAAAATATAGCTGAAGAATGTTAACTACTTCTTGGATAACGTATTAGGTATTAGCCTATCCACATGAGCTGCAAGTATATGTTGAAAATATTCATAGAATACATTATATAATTCATAGAATACATATCTATAGTTTACTAAATCTCTTTGCTTGAGTTAAAAAAAAAAAAAAAAAAAAAAAAAAAAACAAGTTTGCACGTTTATTTATTTTATTTATTTATTTATTTATTTTTTAAACTCACATTTTTGTTTCGTAAGTTGTCAATAAATGGTTAGACATAAAAACTTGTTTCTCTTCGTTAGAATGAATAATTAAAAAATAATTCTTCATAAGATAATTACGACACAGATTTTTTATTGGGCGACTATTAACTGTCCTCGGACATGCAAATGCCTCCTGCTACCTGAAACCCCCGTTATGAATTTATATCCTTCCACTGAAAGTACTGAAACAGAAAACTAAAGATGCAACGGGAAACGAAAACAAAAAACAAAAAATAAATTAAATAAATAAATAAAAATAAATAAATAAATAAAATCAATGGACATCCCTACCTCGCTGTGGCTGAATCTAAGAACGTCTGAAACTCGGCAATCACTACCAAGCACGTAAAAAAAAAAAAAAAAAAAAAAAATAATAATAATAACTGCACACCCCTACCTCGGTGTGCATGATTCTGAAAAGGCACGTAACTCGGTTCCGCGGCAAACACTATCACGCACGTTAAAACCAAAAAAACATCACTGGACACCCCTACATCGCTGTGCATGAATCTGAAAACGTACGTAACTCGGTTCCGCAGTAATCACTATCACGCACGTTAAAACCAAAAAAAAAAAAAACATCACACTGGATACCCCTATCTCGCCGTGCATGAATCTGAAAACGCACGTAACTCGGTTCAGCGGCAATCACTATCACGCACGTTAAAAAAAAAAAAAAATCACTGGACACCCCTACTTTGCTGTGCATGAATCTGAGAACGTCCGTAACTCGCTTCCGTGGCAATCCCTATCACGCACGTTAAAAAAAAAAAAAAAAAAAAAAAATCACTAGACACCCCTACATTGCTGTGCATAAATATGAAAACGCACGTAACTCGGTTCCGCGGCAATCACTATCCCGCACGTTAAAACCAAAAAAAACATCACTGGACACCACTAGCTCGCGGTGCATGAATCTGAGAACGCCCGTTACTCGCTTCTGTAGCAATCACTATCACGCACGTTAAAAAAAAAAAACTCACTGGACACCCCTACCTCGCTGTGCATGAATCTGAGAACACACTAACTCGGTTCTGCGGCAATCACTATCACCCACGTTAAAAAAAAAAAAAATCACTGGATACCCCTACCCTGCTGTGCATGAATCTGAAAATGCACGTAACTCGTTTCTGAGGCAATCACTATCACGCACGTTAAAACCAAAAAACATCACTGGACACGTCCACCTCGCTGTGCATGAATCACAGAACGCCCGTTACTCGCTTTTGCGGCAATCACTATCACCCACGTTAAAACCGAAAAAACACCACTGGACACCCCTACCACGCTGTGCATGAATCTGAGAACACACTAACTCGCTTCTGCGGCAATCACTATCACCCACGTTAAAACCAAACAAACACCACTGGACACCCCTACCTTGCTGTGCATGAATCTGAGAACGCACGTAACTCGGTTCAGCGGCAATCACTATCACCCACGTTAAAACCAAAAAAACTTCGCTGGACACACCTACCTTGTTGTGCATGAATCTGAGAACGCACGTAACTCGGTTCTGCGGCAATCACCCACGTTAAAACCAAAAAACCTCACTGGACACCCCTACCCCTCTGTGCATGAATCTGGGAACGCACGTAACTCGTTTCTGCGGCAATCACTATCACCAGCGTTAAAACAAAACAAAAAAAAAAGCCCTTACTGGACACCCCTACCCCGCTGTGCATGAATCTGAGAACGCACGTAACTCGGTTCTGCGGCAATCACTATCACCAGCGTTAAAAAAAAAACAAAAAAAAAAAAAAAACATCACTGGACACCCCAACCTCGCTGTGTATGAATCTGAGAACACACTAACTCGGTTCTGCGGGAATCACTATTACCTGCGTTAAAAAAAAAAAAAAAAAAAAAAAAAAAAGAAATCACTGGATACCCCTACCTCGCTGTGCATGAATCTGAAAATGCACGTAACTCGATTCTGTGGCAATCACTATCACGCACGTTAAAACCAAAAAACATCACTGAACACCCCTACCTCGCTGTGCATGAATCTGAGAACGCCCGTTACTCGCTTCTGCGGCAATCACTATCACCCACGTTAAAACCAAAAAAACATCACTGGACACCCCTACCCCGCTGTGCATGAATTTGAGAACGCACGTAACTCGGTTCTGCGGAAATCACTATCACCCACGTTAAAACCAAAAAAAAAAAAAAAAAAAAATCACTGGATACCCCTACCTTGCTGTGCATGAATCTGAAAATGCTCGTAACTCTATTCTGCGGCAATCACTATCACGCACGTTAAAACCAAAAAACATCACTGAACACCCCTACCTCGCTGTGCATGAATCTGAGAACGCCCGTTACTAGCTTCTGCGGCAATCACTATCACCCACGTTAAAACCAAAAAAAACATCACTGGGCACCCCTTCCTTCCTGTGCATGAATCTGAGAACGCACGTAACTGGGTTCTGCGGCAATCACTATCACCCACGTTAAAACCAAAATAACATCACTGGACACCCCTACCTCGCCGTGCATGAATCTGAGAACACACTAACTCGGTTCTGCGGCAATCACTATCACCCACGTTAAAAAAAAAAAAAAAAAAGAAAATCACTGGATACCCCTACCTTGCTCTGCATGAATCTGAGAACGCACGTAACTCGGTTCTGCGGCAGTCACTATCACCCACGTTAAAACCAAAATACCTTACTGGACACCACTACCTCGCTGTGCATGAATCTGAGAACGCACGTAACTCGGTTCTGCGGCAATCACTATCACCAGCGTTAAAAAAAAAAACATTACTGGACACCTTTACCTTGCCATGCATGAATCTGAAAACGCACGTAACTCGGTTCCGCGGCAATCACTATCATGCACGTTAAAACAAAAAAAAAAAAAAAACATCACTGGACACCACTACCACGCTGTGCATGAATCTGAGAACGCCCGTTATTCGCTTCTGTGGCAACCACTATCACGTACGTTAAAAAAAAAAAAAAAAAAAAAAACATCACTGGACACCCCTACCTTGCTGTGCATGAATCTGAGAACGTCCGCAACTCTGGTTTTGCGGCAATCACTATCACACACGTTAAAACCATAAAAATATCACTGGATACCCCTACCACGCTGTACATTAATCTGAAAACGCACGTAACTCGGTTCTGCGGCAATACTATCACGCACGTTAAAACCAAAAAAAAAAAAAAAACATCACTGGACACCCCTACATTGCTGTGTATGAATCTGAGAACGCCCGTAACTTGCTTCCACGGCAATCACTACTACGCGCGCAAAAAAAAAAAAAAAAAAAAAAAAAAAAAAAATCACTGGACATTCCTACCTCGCTGTGCATGAATCTGAGAACGCCCGCAACTCGGTTCTGCAGTAATCACTATCAGACACGTAAAAAACAAAAAAACTTCACTGGACTCCCTTACCTCGCTGTGCATGAATCTGAAAACGCAGGTAACTCGGTTAAATTAGAAATAAAATTATAAACTTTCAGCTAGGACAGGTAGAATAATTCCACCAACAAACTTTTGGGTTCTTCCTATTCAGAGCGAAGGGGTTGTAAGATAGAAACTTGCAAGAGAGTTAAGTGAAAGGGGGGTTTAAGACTAGCGAGTGCAGTTGGTCTATTTCGAGTGCAGTTGGATACCACCCTTTTTATTTTCTACGGTTTCAAAAAATAAATCATGCAGAGTTCAAAACTTATAATGAAATTTGGAAATGTAAAAACATTAATTGATACTGATGAAGTTTTATAAAGTTTACACATTTTTTATGCAAGACAACGCTCATCCGCAAGAAAATTAAACACTGTAAATCCTTGTCGAATCATGTTCTTAGTCAGTCTAAGACCATGATTCGACAAGGATTTATTTAACAAAACAGTATTAACTCTACTTTTTTTATACAGGAAATTTTGCTAGTGTTCAGATACTTTTGTGACCGACTGTACATCACGAGAAACTAATAAGATAAAAAAAAGAAAACAGACACATGGTTATGAAATTTGAAGTTATGATGTCTTTTCTTATTTCTTGGAGTTGTTTGGACTTCAAAACATCATAAAAATATTGTAATCGATTGTAATGTAAAAGGTTACGCTATTTGTTTCAGATGTCATGTAAACCATGTTGAGTAACTTAAACTTGCAAGGAGAAATAAATCGGAAATACATCTTTAAAAATCGAGCACTATTTGGGAGTGACGGCTCTGTAAGTGATCAGTACTCTGTGCATTTGGGCACAGACAAACTAATATAAAATAAATATAGAAATGTTTTCAATACATTCAAACAGCAGTTATTGTGGAGGAATTAGTCAATAAGAAATTGGGAAATATAGAGCTATAGAAATGATAAAATATAAGAAAATGTGGATTTCATGTAATATTTCCACAATTAGACCGAGAGGCTATCACATCATTGCAATAAATGCTTTATATATATATACAGTCGGTAACAAAAGTGTCCGAACACTAGCAAAAATTCCTATGTAAAAAAATCTGGAGTGACTCCACTCGACTTTCCGAACATTGAGTAATTAACAGTTTTGTAGATAAAGTAAAGAAAGAGGAGTTGTTAAACAAACAAAACAGAGAAAACCATAATAGACTGTTTGAGTATTTTTCGCCCTATATTACACGATGTTTTATTGAACGTTACTGAACTTTGAGCCCATAGATCATAATGATAAAGAATTTTTCGTTGTGTCCCTGTAAAAACCTATAAATGCTAGATTAACCAAAATGCTTAGAGTTAGTGCAACAGTGATTTATAAAACTCGTATCAATTTTCAGCTCAATTGAACAAATGCTATCGCACTTTTAAAAATTGGGTCCATAGGCCATAATGATAAAGAATTTTTCTTTGTGTCCCTGTAAAAAAACTGTAAGTGCTAGATTCACCAAAATCTATACAGTTGGTGCAACTGTGACCTACAACATGTGTACAAATTTTTTGCTTAGATTAATAAAGCGTTTAAGCGCTATCGCACTTTTAAAAATTTGGCCCCACAGGCCATAATGATAAAGAATTTTTCCTGGTGTCCCTGTAAAAAAAACTATAAGTGCTAGATTCACCAAAATCAATAGGGTTCGTACTACGGTGACTTACAATATACGTACTAACTTTCAGCTTATTCGAACAAAGAGTTTAGACGCTAGCGTGTTCACTCACATACATACATCATTATGGCTGTACCAGATTTCTGATCTGAAACTTATTCTTTTTACTGACCCGATACAGCATATTTCAAATCTTAACTTTTCTTATGGTTTTGTTCTTAATTTTTCTAATAATATATTTATTCTTCTAAATAATAAGATATGGATGGGTCTCACCTGAAATCTTCTAATCCAAAAGTCCGGGTGTGGATGGGGCAACTATCATCCATTAAAGAAACTGAGCTTGATGAACGTAGCACTTCTTAAATATGAAAACAGAATTTTAATGCCTTTTTAGCCTACACGTAAGACGAAACATAAACAAAAACTATTTACAGATAGGTAATTAAACTATTAAATTCTTTCTTAACATCAAAATTGTATGGTCTAATTTAGTTCAAAAATGTTAATTCTAGTTCTTTAAAGTCTTAATTGTTCTGTTTTAGGACTGGGGCGTCTGTAAACAAGACGATCTTAACGTAGACCCATCTCTGTTCAAGGTCTTTTCTATTCTGCTTCTGATTCTAAAAAAGCACCTTTCGCGAAAAAGAGGCGCCCGTCTGTCTGGAAAGGCATTTGTTCTGAAAGCAGAAGAATGAACGGGAGATTCCCGACATCCTCCCACCTTGAGTTGCGACTAATCGGAGGAACTCAACAATCCAAGTTGAAGTCGTTGAGGGGGTTTCACCACACGGCCAGTTCGGGAGACCACCGGGGGATTGGAAGTGGGATCATGGGTTCTGGAACTGGTAGGTTCTGGAGGGTCTTTCACAGGTTCCTTTTCTCTGGCGTTGAGTATCGGTTTCTGTGAGAGGTTCTTGTTTTCGGAAGTCGAAGGACTTAAATTTTCTTGAACAGATTTATGTAAAGTGGGGTGATTCTTAAGTTCGGTACTGTCAATTTCTAAAGGAAACAATCTTTGCAATGGACGCAGAAAAAATCCATTTTCGGTCTTCACCTTAGCTAGGCGTATGACATTATCTTTCCCTGGGTAAATTTCTATCACTCTTGCCAAAGGCCAGTGAACACGTTTCTTATTGAAATCTTCTAATAGGACAACATCGCCGACTTTCAATTGTTTGAATCTTTTGGTCTTAGATGCATGTTGGCGTAATTCTCCTAAATATTCAGCTCTGAATCTGTTTCTTAGTTTTTCTCTGATTATTTGCCTATATCTGGCTCTGCGGTTAAGATCTTTAGAATCTAAAGCATCTAGATCAGGTACTCCTGATGTTGGCAGTTCTTTTAGGAACATCCTTGGGGTTAAAGGTATTCCAGGTTCAACATATATTTTGAAAGTCTGAAGTTTTCTGCAAATCACGCATTTTCTTATTGAATTTCTAATGCATTTTCTAGACTTCAGTATCCAAAAATTTTCTCTGAGTAGTGTCATTAGAGTGCCGACTCCAGCGTGCTGATTTTCTAAATGCTTCTCGAATACCAATCTTTGGACGACGGGATGCTTGTAAGGTAAGATCAGGGGATATCTGAAGTTTTCACTGTCGTTTCTTTGAATTATATTGGTCTTTACTCTTAAGAGACCAGCTTTATCTTCGACAGGCCTTAAATTTCTTAATTTTGGATCTGTTTTCCCTGAAAAAGATTCTTGTTGTACTAATCGTAGAAGTACATTTTCTGCTTTTGAAAATTCTTCAACTGAAATATCTAATTCGGACATTTTCTCAGTAGTCTTCGAATTATGATAAAATCTATATATCCAGGCAATGGTTCTAACTGTTTTCTTGTAAGAGGAAAAATACTGATAAAATCGATTGAAATTATCTTCTTTTTTATCTAAAAGATTTAGGATTGTCTTCCTTTTTTCGCTGTTTATGATTTCTTCGTTTGGGTCTTCTTCTATTTGAGGCCATTCATTTTCATGTAAATAAAGCCAACTCGGACCCTCCCACCATCTCGATTTCTGTAGTTGTTCAAAGGAACATCCTCTAGACGGGAGGTCCGCGGGATTCAGATTTCCGGGTACATGTCTCCAATTGCAAACTTCGGTCAGATTTCGGATTTCTAATACTCTATTGTGTACAAATGTACCCCATTCTTGTTTTCTTCTAATCCAACCTAAAGCAGTGGTTGAATCTGACCAAAACATGGTATTTACATGTAAGTTTAAATCGTTTTGCACATTTTTGGCCAACCTAGCGCCCATAAGACAAGATAACAGTTCAAGGCGGGGTATGGTCAATTCCTTAATAGGTGCCACTCGACTCTTAGAATTGATTAACTGGATCTTGATTCCTTCTGAGGTCTCTACTCTTATGAATACGCAAGTGGCATATGCTCGCTTGCTTGCATCAGAAAAAACATGTAACGATGCTTTCTTTTCTTTCTCTGGGCAAATGTTAAGCCACCGAGGTATTTTAATTTGGGATAGCAAATTTATTCCTTTCAGCCAATTAGAAGATTGTTGTTTTAAAGTTTCAGGAAGCTCTTCGTCCCACTTCACCTTCTGAATCCACGTTTCTTGAAGGATTAGTCTGGGAACTAAACTGACAGGTGCTGTGAATCCCACAGGATCAAAAATTTTTTGGGTAATTGATAAAAGTTTTCTTTTTGTAAGGGGTTCGCTAATCTTTAGGGGTTCTTCAATTTTACAAACTAAACTGTCATTTTTCAATTCCCAGAGTAATCCTAACACGGGAGCAAACCTCGGTTCATCTTCAGTTTTGTCGATCATAGCCTGGGGCCAATTCGATCGCCAGCATCTCAAGTTGAAATGTGCCGAAGCCAAAATTCCTTGAGATTCTGATATGAATTTTTCTGTTTCTTGAATTGAATTCAGGCTGAGGAGGGAATTATCTAAATAGAAGGAATCTCTTAAGAGCCTAGCTGTCTCTCGCCATTGTTCGGGAACATTTTCTAAAAGGTGATTTAATGTTGCCATAAGCAAAAAAGGGCTTGAAGTTAGGCCGAAAACCACGCGACAATGTCTATAAATTTTTAATTTATTTTCGCTATTAAACCAAAAAAATCTCAAAAAGTCGCGATCTTTCTCTGTTATTTTAATTTGCAGGAATGCTTTCTCTATATCGGACGAAATTCCTATTTTGTATTTACGGAATTTATTTAAAATGCTAGGTATAATTTCTACAAGATTTGGTCCTTTTGTTAAACAATCATTAAGGGAGGGACTGTTTCTAGTGTGTGCTGAGGCATTAAATACTGGACGAATTTTAGTGGTTTCACTAGATTCTTTAACCACCGGTCTGTGTGCTAAATAATGTACCTTGTCCCTTTTCTGGTCCAATACCTCTTCTATAATCTGATTGTTTTCCCAGAAATCAAAAATTTCTCCATATTCCTTTTTCCTATCAGATTTGATTAATTTATTTTCCGTCTTGTACAGGCACTTTTCTGCCAAGGAGTAATTATCTGATAAAATCGAATGGTCAACTGTCCATGGTAAATTGACTTCATATCGACCGCTTTTATCTCGTTTAACAGTTTCTAGAAAATGATTCTTGGTTTCTTGTTCTAAATCCTGTTTCGATTTGTTATCTTCATTAGTAATTCCTAGAGTGTCAAGGCGCCATAAATCTGATAAACTGGCGTTTGACATGTGTAATGACAACGATAGACCCGCCAAAGAATTGTCCTGCTCACTCTTGTGACCCTCTGTCTTGCCCAAAATGGTCCAACCCAATTTAGTTCTAATTGTAGTTAATCCCAATTTTGGAAAATATTTTATGTCATCTGTGAACAGTTTAGCGGACATATCAGCTCCCAAAAGTATACGTACTTCGTCTGGATTTTTCTGGTATAAACAGGATTTATTATTTCTAGGGACATCTGATAAATATACACCTTCCTTTTCTAAGAGTTTTACTAATTTATCATCGCGACATAAATTCACGCCTGTGCATATTTTTTCTTCATCTAGTGCTTGTATTTTACACTTAAACTTATTATCTAAACTCCCGATCGTAAATTCATAACGATTATGTTCAGCTGACATTTCCATGCCCCCAAAAAGTCCATGTCTTATTGTTTCTTTATTCATTCTTTTTAATTTTAATTTATCAGCTGCAAACTTACTGATGTAACTATTATGAGATCCGGTGTCAATAATTAACCGAATATATGATGATTTACTATCATCTCTGTTAGAAATTGCTACTATTAACGTCTGCAAATAAACATTCGCTTGTAAATTATGATTCGATAACGCCAATTTAGATGGATCATTTCTTTCGTAATTACTTATTTCCTGTTTCAAATCTTTATTTCCATTACACATTATGTCTGAATGTCTACGATTACATAACTTGCATAAACTTTTTGATATACAGTGTCTAGCTAAATGTGAAGGTTGAAGGCATAAATAACACAATCCTTTCTTACGCAATAGATTAACTCTTTCATCAAATGGTAAATTACGAGTTTTGACACATTTGTTACTTAAATGCGATTCTGAGCAAAAATTACACCTATCACTTTTATTTTCATTTAATAAATCACAAGCAGTAGACAATTTCCGATTCTGAGTATCAAATTTATTAACGCGGGGGGGAAAAACATCTCTACGATTTTGATTATCTAATCTTTGAGCTCGGGGGGAGAAATGACTGGCGCCGCTATCCTCTTGTCTGGTAATTATTAAGCATTCGCGCGATACAAGTTGTTTATTTAAGAAAGATAATATATCTTTCACACCGTAATTAACACCGTGAAATTCCATATTAAATTGTAATGCTAAATCTTTCGGTAATATTTTTAGTAATATCGGTGACAATAAACTGCCGTATCTATCCAAAGAAACATCTAATGATTCTAAACTTCTAATGTTAGTTTGGATTTCATCGTAAATTTTCCTGAGCGATTTAATGTCACTTGAATGTTTTAGTGGGGCAATATTTAATAATTTATTCAAATGTACATTCACTAAGAGGTCTTGTTTGCCATATCTTTCTTTTAAAATATCTACTACTTTTATGTAATTACTCGCGGTAACAGAGAATCCTTCTATACATTTTAAGGGGTCAGGTGCTAAAAATGATTTCAAATAATTAAATTTATCTACAGGATCTAAATTTTCATTATTATGAATAGCCGTTTCGAATGACGACCAAAAAGTCAGCCATTCGGCTGCATTCCCGTTAAATTTAACTGGATCTAGCGGTGGTAATTTGATGTGTATTGCTTCTTTTGAAGTATTTCTTCTTTCAATTTCTGTTGATGAAATACTTGTTTCACTTTTCTTTAGTTCTTTTAATTTTCTGTTGGCTCGAAATCGCCAAGTAATTATTTTTTCACGATATTCATTTGCTGTTTCATTTAATAATTCAATAGTCTCTTCTAAATCTAAGGCATCTGGATCTATATCATCAAATAAAGTTTTTAATTTCT
This sequence comes from Salticus scenicus, assembly GCA_963930645.1. Taxonomy (NCBI): domain Eukaryota; kingdom Metazoa; phylum Arthropoda; class Arachnida; order Araneae; family Salticidae; genus Salticus; species Salticus scenicus. The sequence goes on from OZ005655.1 coordinate 288,655,455, forward strand.
CTATAAATTTATTAATACTGTCTCTTATGACAGCTCTCTCTTTTTTGGCTATTACTAAATTAGCCATAACAAACACAAAAATTTAAAATTTTATAATATTATCTATCTTTTCAATTATAAATAATGGATTCAATTATAAATAATTATAAATAATAGCTGCCCACATCCCGTGTATGGGATGCCAGAAAATATGGCTGTACCAGATTTCTGATCTGAAACTTATTCTTTTTACTGACCCGATACAGCATATTTCAAATCTTAACTTTTCTTATGGTTTTGTTCTTAATTTTTCTAATAATATATTTATTCTTCTAAATAATAAGATATGGATGGGTCTCACCTGAAATCTTCTAATCCAAAAGTCCGGGTGTGGATGGGGCAACTATCATCCATTAAAGAAACTGAGCTTGATGAACGTAGCACTTCTTAAATATGAAAACAGAATTTTAATGCCTTTTTAGCCTACACGTAAGACGAAACATAAACAAAAACTATTTACAGATAGGTAATTAAACTATTAAATTCTTTCTTAACATCAAAATTGTATGGTCTAATTTAGTTCAAAAATGTTAATTCTAGTTCTTTAAAGTCTTAATTGTTCTGTTTTAGGACTGGGGCGTCTGTAAACAAGACGATCTTAACGTAGCCCCATCTCTGTTCAAGGTCTTTTCTATTCTGCTTCTGATTCTAAAAAAGCACCTTTCGCGAAAAAGAGGCGCCCGTCTGGCTGGAAAGGCATTTGTTCTGAAAGCAGAAGAATGAACGGGAGATTCCCGACAATCATCATAAAAATAGTGAAAACGGACTCAGGGGACCTCGAAATGTATAGAAACATGAAAATCTCAAATTCAGATTTTTGACATGAATACAATACTTTCCTCACTATAGTGTTCGGAAAGTAAAAAGTAGAGTTAATACTGTTTTGTTAAATAAATCCTTGTCGAATCATGTTCTTAGACTGACTAAGAACATGATTCCACAAGGATTTATTTAACAAAACAGTATTAATTCTACTTTTTTTTTATATAGGAATTTTTCCTTGTGTTCGGACACTTTTGTTACCGACTGTGACTGTACATAATACAGAAAGCTTCGAGAAAATAAAGTTTATATAAATATTTAAGTCTGCAGATTTTTTAGCTGAATTAAAGTTAAAAGTATGATTATTCTCCCATCAATTCTTAATAAGGGACGATTTATTCGTTTCTTTTTCCTAAATAAAACACATTTCATTTAGAAGAAACTTGAGATTCCATAAATATCCCACAAATCTATTGGATTGTATTCTGGCTCTAGAATCCTCTTCCCCGTTATATTTTAAAAGAAATAATCCAGCTTCCCATTCTGTACTGAGGGCAGATATGCTTAACGCTATAGAAACTGCGGTATACTTTTTTTTTTTACTTCCTTATACAAAGTATAAAGAAGTATTGTAAAAGTCGCTACCCTGCAATTCCTGAGCTCTGGTGTTCTAGTCACATTGCTGCCCGGAAGTGACGTAGCAGTTCCATCTAGTTCCTGAAGATGATGGATGAAGTCTGAACAAAGAATCTTCGGACACAGCTAGCTCTATTTAGCTACTAGATTACTGTCTGGTGTAGGCAGCTTCCATGCGGTGATCTGGCGATTTATTCGCTCTGACGGACGGCATCCAACCCGTTAAGCTTGGCCGAGCCCAGGCAGGCAGGGACCGTCCAAAGGTTTCTAAGGAAGTATTGTAATCCCGATTTGCGAAATAGATTTTATATCTCCTATAGCTCAAAAACGAATCATCGTAAAATATTGCAAATTTATACTTGTGACTTGTGACTGGCATGATGGCCAGTTGTACACCTGCAATAGAAAGATATTAAAACTTCTTCACACACTATAAATTTTAAATCAGCACAACCGGTTTCGAAAGGACGTAGCCTTTCTTCATCAGGTGCAAACACGTGCTACTGCCTTGGAGGCAAAAGCAAGAAAGGCTACGTCCTTTCGAAACCGGTTGTGCTGATTTAAAATTTATGGTGTGTGAAGAAGTTTTAATATCTTTCTATTAATTGTACGCCAGTTTTTTAATTAAATTTTGGTACACCTGCAATTTTAGTCTTAATACGAGCTCTCATTTTAGAGATATCAGCGACTTTACATGATTTTTCGTGACGTCTGTATGTGTGTGTGTGTATATATTTGTATATGTATCTCACATGACTCAAAGACGGTTGGACGTAGAGCGTTACAAATTAGTATATAGGTTTGTTATAGCATCTAGTTGTGAACCTACCTTTCCGTTTTGGAGATATTTGCGAAATTTATATTCATAATGACCAAATATACAAAGGTTTTGACCACTCTATAGGACCTACCATCATAGAGGTTTCAAAATAAGCTAATGATAGAGCCCGCAATGATATTATTGTGAAAGTTGTCGACACTTTTGCGTGTAGAAAGTAATTTGTAAAAACATAAGTAGGTTCTAGTCGACGAATATTTCACTTTTCGAGATTTTGCCTTTAAGACGTGGCACATTAAAATTAAACTTGAGATGTTAATTTATTTTAGGTTTGGACCAAACGGGACGGAACTTGAGTCTGTGATAGTCTCCACCAGAGATTCATATGAAGTCGTCATTGAATTTACTACAATAACATTTTGCTTGCCCTTCTGTTTTATTAATCTACCATTCTATAAACAACTGGAAAGTTTATTATGTATGTTAAAGCTTATTTATTGATACAATTTTCACAGAATAACTGTAAGAACGTAGAATTAAACACTGTCAATGAAATGACAATGCGCGAAAGACCACGAAATTTGGCTGTTTTACAATTACAATTGGAAATGTCAAAATGGAGGAGTAAAGGTACGAATTATCGAGATGTGTATAATTCTCGATAATACACATCAATACATCATCATCTCGATAATACAATAAAGGCGAAATTCAATAAGTTCAGAACTGAATTATGGAATTTCGTCAATATCAACTGTGTATATGAATCAAAACTGTTGTTAACTGAACACCATTTCGGAAATGTTTTGGCGATTATGTTTCGAATTTTTACTAAATACTGATGATTTGGCGATAGCAACATACGATCACGATAACAGAAAAGTGTTGATCAAACAAGAGAAAACTGGATATTTATTAACCGCATGCCATTGGCAGAATATTTATATAAATAAAATATTTAAGGTAATACAATATATTTCCCAGGATCATCTCTATAATATTAATAAATGCATGTACATAAATATGATTAAAATATACAGATCGTATTAACATCATGCTAGGAAAAAATTGCTGACATACGAATGTGTACACTAAATACAAATGAGTGATTCCATACCAACTCACCTAAAAAAATAAAAGTTGGTTGCATGACCGAATCAGATTTTCTTTAAATTAGGTACACAGATTGATGATATAGAGGCATGAAAAAGTCCAAATTTTTAACTACTTGCTCCAATTATTTATAGACATACAGGTCCTCAAAGTTTGTCCGTTCCCTCAAAATACCAAAAAATTGATGGTATTTAATTTTTTTTTACTTAAAAATTGTATTCATGCAATATGAAAGTGTTAGGTATCTATGGAAACTAGTTATTCCAGGCATTCAGAAAAAAAATACTACAATGTTTATAATGAAAATCATTAAGGTACAGTACTCTTAGAAGTAGCAACCACAAAAATTTGATTTTCCTGATATTGCTAAAATTGAGACATCAATTCTAAAAAAAGGAAAATAAAACCAAAGGTTTACTCACTTTCTGGTAGAGTACAGGTGTTCACCATAAATTACTACACAATAAAATACTTGGGTTTCTCACTCCTTCTTGAAAATATTTAAGCTTAAAGACAAACCATAGGGCAAAAACATGCAATTTCGGCCATCTTGGCAGCCATTTTTCTCATAAAGGGGGAGCACTAGAAACTTTTTTATTTTGTTTAAATAAGCTACTGATGTGTTAGCTATTCACGGGAAAAGAGTTTACTTTTGGTTATTATTTGCATAAAGAGCTATCTTGCTGATAGTATATGCATGTTTTTCTCTAATACCATATGCTTGTGCTTCCCCTCTCACAGACTTAACATTAATAAAAAAAAGATATAAAAAAACAAAACTTATTGAATATTATATAAATATTGTTTAATACATGTATCAGACTTTATTTACCCTCTGAACGTTTCTTAGTTACTTTTAGAAATAGTGTTATTAGGTGAATGAAGCATTGAATAATGGAGCAACATTCTGATTTTATTATATTCTGGTATTAAAACAAAACTAATGTGTACTCTATTTTTGTGATATCTTAAAGAAAGGATATAGGAAACCTTTTAATTTTTAAAAATTCAAGTTAGTATTTAATGAAGAAATAGAATATTTACAAAACAGAAACACCTCATTTTATGTAATCTCAAAGAAGTATACACACTTTTTAAACAGGAATATTCCAATCACAAGATTGGATTATCTAAATTTGCTGATTTGCGACCAAAGTGGTGTGTGTTAGCTAGTAGTACCGGAACTCATTCAGTCTATGTCTGTATGATTCACCAAAATGACAGGCTAATGATGGCATCTCTAAAACAATCTATTAAACCATCTATCAGTGATTTTTTTTTTTTGTCTCATTATGTGTGTGACATTAACAATGAAGGATGTATGTTAGGATTTTATTCACAGTGTCCACTTCAAACTGTATTTGAAGAATTTTTAGATATGTTAATGGATGATTATGATGAAGAATCTGACGTGACATTTCGACAGTGAATAACTACAGTCCATTCAACACTCATTAAATTACTTTGTCCGCACCTGATTTTAAATCAGAACTTTTATTGAAAATGAAGTCCTTGGCAAAACACCATTACATTGCAAAATCTCAATCAGAGTATTTAAAAACAAGAAAAGCAGAACTAAAACCAGATGAGTGCATTTTATTACTTGAATTTTCTGAAAATTTTACTTTTATTATAGAGGATGCAATACAGGGATATCACTGGGAAAACATGCAAGCTACACTCCCTCCTTTTTTAGCATATGTTCGGCCAAATGATAACCTAAAAGTTTTTTTCTATGCGTATTATCAGTGACTGTTTGACGCATGATACGGTGGCAGTAGTTTCTTTTCAAAGGCTTGTAATTCCATATTTAACATTACAATATCCAGACATATAGAAAATAATTTATTTCAGTGGTGGTAGCTCAGTGCAGTACAAAAACAAGAAAACTTTTTTAATTTATGCCAACATAAAGATGATTTCAAACTAAATGCTGAGTGACATTTTTTTGCCACCTCCCATGGCAAAAGCCCATGCGTTGCCACTGGAGGCACAGTTAAAAGGTCTGCTTACAGAACCAGCTTGCAACGTCCTTACAAGGATCAGATAATTTCTCGACATGATTTGTTTCATTATTGGACAGGTAATTTTAAAAATATTAAGTTTTTCTTTGCATCTGAAGAATATGTAGCAGAAACAAGAGCATTGCTTTCTGAAAGACTAACTTTCGCTGTAAGAATTGAGGGTATCAGGGATTATCATAAATTTATTCCTATTAGTAAATCTGTGCTTTTAGTTTCCATTGTATCTACAAACATATCGAATCAGATTGAAGTATCTGCAGTAGGTAAGCAACATGTCAAAAATTTAGTCTTAGTATAATAAGAAATGGTGGTTAGGAGTTGTCTTAGAAAACTGCTTTGAAAAAGGTGATGTTCAAATACAATTTATGCATCCTCATGGCCCCTGCCAAAATTTCTACTGGCCAGAGAAACTAGATACATGCTGGATTTCATACAAGCATCTGTTAGAATGCCATCAGCAGCAGCAGCCACATGATGCATGTTTTTAATATCAAATGATGCTGTGGAAAAAGTACAGGAACGTATGCTTGCAGTTGAATAAAATTCTGTACACATCAATTTTTAATATATTGCTGTATTTCAAATATATTTGCTTAGGAAATAAATAGTTATAGCTCTTTTATTTTGATTGATTTTTCAAGAAATTATTCAATACTTTATAATTTTGTAGAGACAACATTCAGTGTTCAGTTTTGGAGAAATTCTATTTCTTGTTTCCATCAAATATCTAATTTTGCTATAAAATGTAAAAATTATTTTTTAAATTATTATTAAATAATTTAATATATTAAATTTCTTGAATTCTTGTATAGATAGTGCAGCTATTAATACATGCATTATTATTTTTCCTTTTTATTAATGTTAAGTCTATGAGAGAGGGAACACAAGCATATGGTATTAGAGAAAAACATGCATATACTATCAGCAGGATATCTCTTTATGCAAAAAATAACCAAAAGTATACTCTTTTCCCATGAATAGCTAACACATCAGTAGCTTAATTAAAAAAAATAAAAAAGTTTCTAGTGCTCCCCCTTTATGAGAAAAATGGCTGCCAAGATGGCCGAAATTGCATGTTTTTGCCCTATGGTTTGTCTTTAAGCTTAAATATTTCCAAGGAGGAGTGAGAAACCCAAGTATTTTATTGTGTAGTAATTTATGGTGAACACCTGAACTCAACCAGAAAGTGAGTAAACCTTTGGTTTTATTTTCCTTTTTTTTGAATTGATGTCTCAATTTTAGCAAAATCGGGAAAATCAAATTTTTGTGGTTGCAATTTCTAAGAGTACTGTACCTTAATGATTTTCATTATAAACATTGTAGTATTTTTTTTCTGAATGCCTGGAATAACTAGTTTCCATAGATACCTAACACTTTCATATTGCATGAATACAATTTTTAAGAAAAAAAAATTAAATACCATCAACTTTTTGGTATTTTGAAGGAACGGACAAACTTCGAGGACCTGTATATCTATAAATAAGTGGAGCAAGTAGTTAAAAATTTGGACTTTTTCATGCCTCTATATCATCCATCTGTGTACCAAATTTAAAGAAAATCTGAGTCGGTCATGCAACCCTCATTAGGTGAGTTGGTATGGAATCCCTCAAATGTATCTCAAACTATCTCTGATTCCGACAATAATGTGACTAGCAATATTCTACTTTTAAAATAGGTCAGAATGATTATTGGAAGAACTATTATAATAACTTTAGTATACTAGCTTACAATTAAAACATTGTGTATACTCTCCAGACATAGTCTAAGACAGTTTTATATGGATAATTAGGATATTTGAATAAGATAATATCCATATCAAAGAAGGAAAGTTTGCCTGCATAAAAAGTTATACAATTTATTGAATTATGTATGATATAACATTCCTCTGTAATCACTTAAATAGCTTGATATCCTCTTATGTAGTTCAGAAACGAAGCTCATAACTTACATAAAAGGAAATATTTAAGATGTTTAAAAGTTTAAGGACAAACTATACAAATTATTCGTTATATATGCTCAACTTATTCAATCTATGAAAACAATTGATTATTTCAGAGTTTGAGACTGAATTTTAATCCGAAATATTATAAAAATATCTATGAAAACAAAAAAGTATGGAAGGAAGATATCAGAGGAATTAGCTGAAAATATAAACTGTTTTTCATGCAATAAGATGTATATCAGATGCGTTTGATCATAAAACCTATGAAAGTTTTGTTTTGATGGGTTTTTCCCACATTTCTATTTTTTTCTATGTGAAATCAGATTATTCAGTCCTTGAAAATCTCACTTTATCAAAACCATCATCATAGTACCTTATTTAAATCTTTCAATACATTTTTTTGTGCATTGTATACAATTAATTCTAGATTTTTGTGCAGTTGAATTCCGTACGCTTAATACTGAGGAAGATATAGTATGTTTTCCTTATCTTGCTGCTTCCAAACTAAATAGAAAAGAAATTGTGATATTTGATACGAGGGATTTATCATAGCTTATCTGAATACATAGATATGTACTCCACCGCCATTATTCGCTTATATTACACCACAAACAAAAACTACAAAATTTTTCTGATAAATCCAAAAAATGATTATGGAATTTCCAAATGTATCTTCTTTAACACTTTAATTTGAAATATATAAAGTGTAATAAGTGTTCCAATTAACACATGCACAGCCAAAGTTTGCACAACCACAATCTGTAGCTGATTTAAATTGAGTAACAGTAATAGCATATTCCATTAAAAAATCTGAAAATTAGCCACTGAAAAAAGAAATTTTTATGCACTGCAGAAGATATTACCAGACCGATAATTCCAGAGGATATTTTTATTTCGCAATTATACAGTACTTTTGATCTAGGTCGGATAAAGCTTTCTGGTTTATTTGAAAGAAATATTGCTAGTTCGAATTCAAAATAACAAATTCTAGAAATGTATTTGATGCATTACTAAATCTTACCATAACTTAAATGATGAAATATACTCATTTGCTTTTGATCGTGCGTTTTAAATGTCAGTTTAATTCCTACGTGCTAATAAAATCTATCATAATAGCTCCCGAGTTGCAAAATCATAAAATAATTTTTATTTTTATCTTTTAGTGAAATTCATCCATATTCTCCACGTTAGGCTTAATATGCTCGAGAGAAATAAAATTAATTTTTCAAAAGAAAGCATTTGAACGCTTATTTGCAAACATTTAGTGCAATATTTTATTTATAAATATCTGTACTCTAATTTTAGTAGATTTAAATTTAAATGTATTGATATTTTGCAATCCTTTCGTCTATTTTTATTGTAGTTTTAATTATGTATTACTTTGGTAGCTGTTATTGTTTCAGATTCATTTGAAATCTGCTGAAAAGGAATTAAAAGCAACTATTTGATGAAAAACTATTTAAATCTATAACAAATTTAAATAAATAATCATCGTTTATAGTGCATTTTCATTTCAATTTCTTAAGGTAAAAGTTGGGTATCCTTGCTTTTGGTAATATGTGTACTTCTTTTTAAGAAAATATTCATCCCAAAATTAAAATAAAAGTGTGTTAACTTTATTTAATAGGCTTTAGACTTTATAAAAAATCAAATTTGTACTCTCAAAAATTTTTTATTGAGATTAGGGAATATTTAAATGTGATATATTTGAATTAGTTATGCCTGGAAAACTAATGTATTTAATGGAATTTGCATTTTAAATTAATAGGCATTTTAAAATTATAAAAATGAATAGTGTGATTAATATATATATATATATATATATATATATATATATATATATACATATGATGATTCCTGCATAAGAAATGTTTTTTAAAATTTTAAATCAGATTATCAATTCAGTTTTTTATCGGTATTTTTAGAGAGTTATTCTAACAAAATCTCATTGCTATTACTTATATCGTCTGTAATTGATAAAGGTAAAATGTTCTTTAAAATAAGATTAAATACCTAATTTATGTAAATTTAATATTGTTTAAAAAAAATTTCTTGCTATTTTAATCATGTGTAGCATGGATTATTAATCAGTTACATTTATCATGTGCAACTTCCCAGTAAGTTGCTTGTGATAATTTGGATGTAATGTATGATAATTATGTTAAAATTTGAAACGTGAGAGTCCTAAGATACATTTTTCAATAAAATTTATGCAGAGCTCATCACTTGCGAAAAAAAAGGTATTTATGATAGTATTTTTCGGATTTAAGCTCTGTTTGGCGAACTTTTCTGTCGAAAAGGCGCGATAAGTAAATTTTGTTGGCGACCTTTTTTTTGAGAATTTTCTCAGCAACCATTTTGAAGAATCAGTTAAAGTTGCAGTGTATTTGTAAAAGCTATAACTAATATTGTGGCAGCCAATCAGAACATAGTGACTTATGACGTAAGATTAAATTAACCAATCAGAAAATTCCAACTTTGGCTCGCGGGTGAAATTTCTGATGACTCGTCAGTTCAAGATAAGTTATCATATTTGTTGTTTGAGAACGAAAAGCTCTTAAACAAATTTTTATAAGAATTTTTATCACGCCAAGTGTTAAGATATCGCCAAGTGTTAAGTAAAACATTTACGCTATTTTATTTATTTATTTTTTTTTTTTTTCTTTAATATTCATCTTGAATTAAAAACAAAAGGAATGAATTAGTTTTTAATACGAGTAAATTGAATTTAGTAAATTATTTGGTATTTTCAATAAATTTATGACATATATATGTATATTTATAGACAATTTATTTTAGAAAATATACATATATATATATATATATAAACCCATAAATATCTATCTGTAGGGATGCATTATTTTCACATTTTGTTGTTTTTACTCTAAGATGATTTATATATACTGATTTTCGCGAGAATAAACCTGAAAAAAAATGTTAGTATCAATATTTTAATTTTATATTTTAGAATATTCCTTTTATTTTAAACCAAAATATTAACAATAAAAATTGAAAGCGGAAATAAAATCTAATATTATATATAATCCTATAACAAAAATTTACATAATAGAGATTTAGTAAATAGAAATAAATTAACACTTAAAAAAAAAAAAAAAATGTAACTAATAAATTAAAATTAAAATAGGTAAATGCTATGGAAAAGGCATTACATTATGAGTTTTTAGGTCCTATCCTAATATAAGCAATATTTTAGCGTTTTATTTATTTTTTTTTTTTTTTAAATTGTTAGTGCTAGAGGCCTATTTCAGTCGGTACAGTTGTCGAATTTTTATAATACACTCTTAATTAGTGCTAAGGGCCTATTTCTGTCGGTTTATTGAATGGGGATTTATTGAATGAAGTCCCCCCAAGGCACAACTTTGACATGAATCCCCCCCCCCCCCAAGGTACCCCTATTTCAGTCGGTACAGCGTTGTCGAATTTTTATAATACACTCTTAATAGTGCTAAGGGCCTATTTCAGTCGGTTTATTGAATGGGGATTTATTGAATGAACTCCCCCCAAGGCACAACTTTGACATGAGTCTCCCCCCAGGCCCAACTTTGACATGAGTCCCCCCCCAAGGTACCCGTATTTCAGTCGGCACAGCGTTGTCGAATTTTTATAATACACTCTTAATAGTGCTAAGGGCCTATTTCAGTCGGTTTATTGAATGGGGATTTATTGAATGAAGTCCCCCCAAGGCACAACTTGGTACAACTATAGTATCTCCCCACAACTGAATTTGGCGATTTTTCTTTGGCGCCGATTTGAACGATGTCGTTCCGGACTGTTTGCGATATAGTATGGCAGCCTGCATGCTGTTTATTTTGGATTTATGATTTTATGATTTATAATTTAGCTTATGATTTTATCATTTACCGTTTTTAGATTTACGATTTAGCCATAATCGCCAAAAATAAATCGCCATATTCAGCTGTGGGGAGATACAATAGTTATTCCATTATAGGAACCTATAGGTAACGTTTAAATTTTTTTTGTCACTTTTGGCTATGAATCAACATGGCTGTCGCAATTGCATTCATGGCGAGAAGTGTTCAAACTACTTCGGTGTCAAATTTCGCCAAGGGGGTCCTATCTGTAACTTTTCCCAATAATAAAAAATGTATTGAGCAGATTTGATATCTGTTGGCCTTGGCGAAAAAAAAAAAAAAAAATGATCACTAAAAAATCATTATTTTTTTTAATGACATATATTAAAAGAGCAATCAATAATATGAAAAAATGGAACAACTATAGTATTTCCCCACAGCTGAATTTGGCGATTTATTTTTGGCGATTATGGCTAAATCACAAATCTAAAAATCATATAGCATATAGCATAAATGGTAAAATCATAAGCTAAATTATAATTCATAAAATCATAAATCCAAAATAAATAGCATGCAGGCTGCCATATTATATCGCAAACAGTTCAGAACGACATCGTTATCGTTCAAATCGGCGCCAAAGAAAAATCGCCAAATTCAGCTGTGGGGAAATACTATAGTTGTACCGAAAAAATATTTAAAAAAAATTATACAGACACGACATTATTTCATTATTTAAAACATGAAAATCTGACATTGACAGATTTTAATTTAGTGCCAGAGGCCTACTGCTAAACTTGTTAATATCGACAAATTCTTCTTTAGTTAATTCGTGACGATCTAAATTCCATGATAAAGTTTTCATTAAATCAAACCAATGTGTTTCAGCTGCAGATATTGTTAACGTTGGAAGTCCAAACTGTCTTATAGCCGCAAAACAACGTTTTTTCTCTTTTTCCCAATGAGGGGGAGGTGTGCCTTGGGGGGGACTCATGTCAAAGTTGGGCCTTGGGGGGACTCATGTCAAAGTTGGGCCTGGGGGGGGACTCATGTCAAAGTTGGGCCTTGGGGGGACTCATGTCAAAGTTGGGCCTGGGGGGGGACTCATGTCAAAGTTGTGGGTACAACTATAGTATTTCCCCACAGCTGAATTTGGCGATTTTTCTTTGGCGCCGATTTGAATGATAACGATGTCGTTCTGAACTGTTTGCAATATAATATGGCAGCCTGCATGCTATTTATTTTGGATTTATGATTTTATGAATTATAATTTAGCTTATGATTTTATCATTTATGCTATACGATTTATGATTTTTAGATTAATGATTTAGCCATAATCGCCAAATTCAGCTGTGGGGAAATACTATAGTTGTTCGAAACCTTTTGATGGTTTCTTCTTCTTCTTAATACATAATTATAAAACATATCAGAAAATATTTCGTGCATGTACCTCATCGTTTCCACACATTTATCACTATTCGAAAGTTAAGGCTTTTCTCTTTTTCATTTGAAGAGTAGGGTCTAGTCAAGAATAAACGTCGATCTTTGTGAAATTTCAAATTCCAACGATGCCAACAAGACGTCGAGTTGTTTTCCTAGCATGCGATTTGGCGAGAAAAAAAAAATCGACACTTATAGCGCACTAATCGCCTATTTGCCGACTTTCGCTCCTTTTTGATATTATTATTCTATGATTAGACCCGAAGTATTTGGTGATTTTTTTTTTTTTTTTTTTTTTTTTTACCGGTCATCTTATGTTAAAAATATTTAGCTAAATCAAGGCAATCAAAATAAAAACACAAAAATGATCAAAATAAATTTAAGTAAATTTAGGATAATGAGTAAATAAATTTACAAAAATTTTGCTTTAGTACATTCCATTTGAGGACCATCACACTATTTGAGATTAAATGTTGGTGATGGTGTTATCTCAGGGCTACATTTAAAATTTTCATCGGAAGTGTTCTGTTGTCGGAACTAATTGTAGATATCACGAAATCATCAATATTTAAAGAAATTCGATAACTAAAAGCAATTAATTACCAAAATATTTTTTTATGTGATTAAATTAAAGAAACCCCTAAGAGAAAAAAGTTACATGATAGACATTGGAAAAATTAGAAATTTTTAACGGATACTAAACAATCTACAAAAGAAATCCGATCAAAATTTAATAATAACAATATTAATTTAATTATAATGCATAGATTTATCTGTTTATAATAAGTTTAGGTACAACTATAGTATTTCCCCACAGCTGAATTTGGCGATTTTTCTTTGGCGCCGTTTTGAACGATAACGATGTCATTCTGGAATGTTTGCGATATAATATGGCAGCCTATGTGTTGTTTATTTTGGATTTATGATTTTATGATTTAGATTAGGATTTTATAATTTATCGTTTATGATTTATGATTTAGCCATAATCGCCAACAAAAAATCGCCAAATATCGTTGTGGGGATATACTGAAGTTGTTCCTTTATCTGTTTATAATAAGTTTAGCAGAACACTAACTTTTGACGATTAGTCCTGTCTCAATACCAGAAAAATACCTCTTTTCTCGAGCAATTCATAAACACAAAGTATTTGTAACAGTTCACGCAATGAATAATAAGTAAAATTAAATATTTAAATAGGTGTAAATATTTAGTGTAAGATATCTTCGGCGACTTATGAATTTTTGTCGCCCATCTGACGATGATTTTTCTTTTAAAAGAAAGGTTAGAATGCAGTTTACAGTACAGCTTGGCTAGCGGATTTCTTTGGAGATTAAAAGTTTGCGGTCTAAGACCGGGTGTCACTCGTGTTACCGTTTCCGGCGAAGCGAACCAAGCCTGAGATTCTCTCGGGGTCAACTTTTAACTCTCTGAGACTAAAATCGATCGCGACTTTTCAAATATCATCTACGAAACTTTTAGTTATATATATATATATATATATATATATATATATATACACTAAGCGACGAAGGAAAAAGCCGCACTGCAGAAAAAATGACTGCCCTTTTCTTTCTTTCTTTCTTTTTTTTTTTTTTTTTTTTTTTTTGTAATAACTTTAAAATTGAGGATTTAAACAAATAAAACTTGTCTTGTTTGCATAATATCAAAGGGATGAAATGATACCTATGTACATTTTCCATTTAATAATTCGCTTTATTGCACTCTACGAAGTACTTTATAAGAATCAGTATAAAATTTTCGTTTTAAACATGATGCAATAACCATACATTTTGTATTCTATTATAATTTATTATATGAAATAAACAAGTTATATTTTAATATAGGAAATAAAACTATTTATTTGTTAGATCTAAGCAATTTTGTATTAAAAATATGTATTCTGTATTGGGTTCATTCCACTTTTATATGGAATTACTGCTTTAATGCGCAGTGGTATAGTATTATGCAGTGTTTTAATATAAATCTCAGAAATTGCAATGTGTCAAATATCACAGATAATTTTTTCTAGTTCTGGCAGAGTTGTAGGTTGCAAATTTCGAATTCTTTCCCCTCTCCCTCTCCTTTTTATAGACGAAATATTTTCGAGCGGATCGCGATTAGGACTATTTCCATGTCTGGTAAAGAAGAAATTTTACTATATCTTTTGTGGGATTTAACTTAAAGTGAAAAAAGATATGGTTACTTACAGAATTATAGGTTCTCATGGGAATGGATAGGAAATTTTGACAATTTGAAGTGAATAAACTTACCACAGACGCCGCGTAGTAAGGTGCATCATCATCTTCATCCACAGGGAGATGTGTGGTCGAAATAGCTCAGAGCTGAAAGTGTCAACAGTGATTATTACGATACCGAATTTCGTGCATTTTGAGATACATGCACATGGAGGTATCCACTGATACATACATACGTGCACGGTGGTGGATGCTTCGGTACCGTCTGTATTTCGTTCATTTTGGAATTCGGGTGCAGTGAGGTAGCGGTAACGTGTGATTTTTATATAATACATTTATATGTATACATTTTTTTATAATTTCGGAACTGTGTAATAGTGGTTGCTACGCAATCGAATTTTGAGATTCAAACTCAGCACTGTCACGGCACCAGTAATATATATTTTTGATGGGTTTACACGTTTTGAGAGCTGTAGAACACGATTTGTCAATTTTTAGAAAATGTCTGTCTGTCTGTCAGTCTGTGTGTGCGTGTGTGACAAAATTTTGTGGCAACTGTATCTCAGGAACTACTGCACAGAATTTCATACAAATTGGTATGTAGTTGCACCTTGACATAAATGAGTGCCTATTAACTTTTGGTAAAAATTGTCTTACAGGTTGCGATGCCATCCCGCCTTTTCTAAATTTGTAACATGGTGATATAGGACAAAATTTTTTATAAATGTGCATAAAGAGAATTATTTTTTAGTAAACATTATGAAATTTACAAGAATTATTTATAATAGAAATAGTCAACTGGGAAAATTTTTTTGTATGTGTAGGAGCCTCGCCACCCTCCCTGGGGGGAAGTCTCCCCTCGAGGGGAGTAAATTTTCATGATGGGTATCTTTTAAAAGAGCTCGTCAATACCTTTAAAACGAATGGTTGAACCATTTATTAGGCAACCCGGCCAAAACATATTGTCCCTTTTTACAATTGAATATAAAAATCTGATTTTGATTACGTACTCGATGAATGTACCAATTTTGCAGCCGGATCTTAGACTACCAGTTTTCCATTTAAATTTTAAAATATTATGTTACATCTGCAAAAATTTTTACATTTTTCAAGACCTACTAATAAGTGAGAAATTCATCCTAGATTATAAAAACCGAAAGCCGATTTCGGTATCGTAGATCATGAACATTCATAAAAAATCTGGTGTGTAACAGCCACACGACTTCCATTACCCAGTACTACACACATTATAAACATTTTATATGTGAACGCGCTTGCAAGACCTGAAATTGAGCTATTTATACAGGACGCCTATCAATTTTCCTGAACTAATCAACTATATCATTCGAAAGGACATCTAATAGAGTGTTTATATAGCAAATTTGAAGAAAATCATTAGAGCCGTTTATGAGATACGGACTTACGGTCCCACTTCCGGTTTCCGATGTCCCACTTCCGGTTATACTCAATTATTGACAGGAAAACAATAATTACATACAAAAGCATATTTAAAAGTGAGTTAAAAGGGCGAGTTTGAAAAAAATCCGTACAACAGTTTTTAAAGAAACGCCTTTGCGAGGCCTGAAATTGAGCTATTTATACAGGACGCCTATCCATTTTCCTGAACTAACCAACTATATCATTTGAAAGGACATCTAATAGAGTGTTTATATAGCAAGTTTGAAGAAAATCGTTAGAGCCGTTTTTGAGATACGGACTTACGGTCCCACTTCCGGTTTTTCAATTTTCACCAAAATTTGGAACTTTCATCTGTACACCAGACGTATTTCAATTCTAAAGTTTCGTAGCTCTATCTTTATTAGTTTCTGAGCTATAATAGCCAGAAGATTCTCCACACATACACACTGACCAATTGCCAAAAACCACTTTTTTGGACTCAGGGGACCTTAAAACGTGTAAATCAGGTGAAAACCCGATATCGAATTTTCAGACCGAATACAATACTTCCATTACCTACAGTAGTAGGGTAATGGAAGTAAAAATTAGATGGCTTCTGAATACTTGTTGACAATATCTTCTGAATAAGTATTGATGATGGTTCTGTATAATTGCGGGCGATATCTTCTGGATATATATTGATGATGACTTCTTACTATTTGTTCGCGATATCTTTTGAAAATGTACTGCTGATGGCTTCTGAATATTTGTTGGCTATATCTTCTGGATCTAACCAACAATTCGAAATTTGAAATTTGCCATCGAAATAGCTCGGCCGTTTCTTGCCAAGATGTTTACTTGCCCAATTGCGATACCCATTTCAATTCATTGATAAAATGATAAAAATAAAAATCTCCAAAGGGCTTCTATGCTAGAGCTATTCGAAAATAATTTAAGGAAATGGTATATAGTTATCGATATTAAGGGAGTGAAATACAGTTACCGCATGTCTTTATATAGAAGAATAGATTAAATTGAGACCTGTCGTACTAAATTAAATTGTGTTTACAAAGAATATAAGCAGAATTTTATTATATATAACTTTTTTTAACAAGCTTTTATCACATATGTTTCAGTTTTGGAACAATTTGCAGGTTGGTCCACAACTCTATTTGGAATTTTTTTTTTTTTTTTTTTTTTTTATGATTATGGCGAAATACGATTTTTGGGAATGGTTGCCATTTCCATGCATGGGTTCAAAACGTAAACAGATGTTCAAAAATCCAAAATGACATCGTTATCGTTCAAAACGCCAAAAGAAAATCTCCGAATAGGGTTATGAACCAACGTGCAAGTTGTATCTTAGTTTACTCTTACAGGGAAATTGTTATGTGTCTTATTTGTTAGTATTTTCCGAACACATAAAATTGGCCTATATTCAAAAAGATCTCATAATATGTGTAGCAGTGGGTAATGGAAGTCCTGCGATTGTTATGCACGAGAGTTTTTCCTCAAAAACGCCCAGTCGGTAGAGCGCCGGTCTCGTTATTGGAAGATTGCGGGTTCGGTACTCGAGCCAGACAAAGACCGTCGTGTACACTAATGGTGGCTGGTGCACGCAAAATCTGTCTTGACCACAATGTCCTCCACGTTCCCCATCAAAAATTATACCTCTGGGGGATCACCGAAGTGGGAGTGTCATCCCTTCCATGTAGGATCAAAATTGCGATGGCATGTCTCCGGACCATCTCTAGGGGTGTGTCCCAGACCGTCGCCAACTGCCTATCTGCGCTGCACTAGTGCGAAGTAAAACCCACTCAATCAACCAACCTACCTTTTCATCAAAAACTGAAATAGGAACATTAATTGCTTTTAAAATGAAGTCATTTTCATTAATTTTTCATTAGAGATAACAGCATACATAAAAGAAACAACAATGCTTAATTTAATTATATTGAATTATTTCTGTTACTATTGTTGGCGACAACAATTTAAATTATTCACTTTAGAATTCTTATTAACGTCTCACTTTTTCTTGTTTAGGTTCTGTGGTTTAGGTAACATAAAAGGACGTAAGTAATCTTTTGAAATGGTTCCTGAAATGGAGGTAAGTGAAGTTTTGTCTTTGGATTCTTTTTTTGCAGGGTCTGGCAGGCCAGCGTTGGAGCATTTCCATGACGGCCGTGCATTTTCTGTGGAAGTCATGGAAACGGTAAGTAGGAAGCAGGTAAGATGGGCGGAGGACCTGGTGCAGGAGTTCATTGTGAGTCCTGCACCTACGCCTCCTCCCTGGCCACCAGTAAAAGTTAAATGGTGGCAAAAAATTTTGGCCTTCTGCATATGCTGCTATGAAGCAGACTTCTAAATTGTAAAAGTCAAAATAAATCGTCACTTATTTATTTATTTTTTTTTTTTTTTTTCAAAATTTATTTTCTAATGAACTTCATCTTTTAAAAATTAATTTTGGCATTATTATTATTTCAAATGCATGATTACGCAGGTTAAAATTTGTGAAAGAGATATATGTGCAAGTACTGTCAAAAAGTATCATAACTGATTATCATCGGATTTGTGGAGCATCCACATGTCAGTCGAAATGCAAAATGCTTAATCCTCTTTCGTATTCATTAGAAGATAGCTTAGCATAATAATTATTTAGTTTTAATTAATTTATTGTACTAAATAGTAAAATATGAAAGTGTTTGAATTCTTTGTTTTTAGAGAGTGACAAAACATTTCTAGTAGATATTGTTTGCATTCATTTTTATAGAAACGCAAAAATAAATACAGTATGAATACAGTAAGAAAAATATTTGTAGCTATTAAATATACAAAATAACCATAAGCTTAGGTCAAATTAAATAGTGTACATTATTAAATTAAAAAACTAAAATATTATACTATTGGGTACTTTTCCAATAAAAGGACTAGATTCATCGCCAAATGTTTGGCTAACTTGCCAGATTAATGTTTAGCTTAACTAAGAGTTTTATGCCTACGTGTCACTATGAATCAGTTTGTTGCGTGTAATTAATTTTTTTTATTTTAATTGACAAATTGTTTAATTTCTAGAAATCGATATTTCAAATTTTTCGAAATTCAGTTACATTAATTATTATTGTTATTATTGGGATTTTTCTCCAATTTAACCAGATCATAAACAGTTTTTTAGAGTAATATAAGGCTAGAACATTAGTCCACATTTCTTGGCTTTAAAAAAAAAAAAAAAAAAAAAAGAAGAAAAAGAAAAAAAGAAAAAGGCGATGTTTGGTGTGATAGCGGTGTCATTCTGGATTTTTTGGCAACATGTTAGGGTAATAGAATGTAAACCGTAGCACTTATTTACGAAAACGACATTTCAATGTGGTCGCCAAAAGAAAATCGCCAGAAACGTTTCAGATGTTCGCTAGCTCTGATAACAGAAAAGTGCCGAATATTGAGTGGTTATATTAGAATATAATATTCTGTTGGTTACCACTCATTCAAAAATATTGGCGTATCATATTCTTTAGATATTTTAATGCTCACAAACAGTTTTTTTTTACTTATTAAGGGGTTACATCCAGTTGTATGCACGAAAAAACGTGTTTTTTTTGTGAATTTTTTGTGAAGAGGCCTTTTATTAAAAAAATATATACAATACATATACATATAGCAAATTTAATGTATGTTAAGAATCCGTGATGAGTTTACAAAAATATTGGGTTCCGCTGTTCCTGTAGTAGATCTCCTAGAGGACTTCCACAAAAAGGTGTCTGGCGGTGAGCAAGATATCTCTGATCCAAATTATCTGAAATGAAAAAAACCAAAAGATTTATTTTTAGGATAGATGAATACAGGTAATGATCGTAGGAATAGTCAAAATTTTGATTTTTGACAAAATGGCGGCTTCCCCCCCCAAAAAAATCGTTTTTTTCATGAAAATTTACACTTGAAAGTGGCTGAAAAAATCGAAATTATTATCAGAAACCTTATTCCTACGATCATTACCTGACAAAAATATCTAAGAAAATCGTGTCAAAATTTCAAGTCAATCGGTCCAGCCGTTTCGGAGAAATTTTGCTCACCGACTTTGAAAACACCGTTTCGAGATAAACGCGTTTAAAGTTTTGGGAACCATTTAAACTAAGTTAAATTTTTTTTTCCTACTTACATCGAGTCATCTATTCCAGGACCATAAGAGGAACCCTCTGCTTCATCATTTGCTTCTAGTACAGCCAACTGTTGTTGTCTACGTGACATTCTCCCCTCGCGCGTGCTCCCTTGCGCTCGTGCGTCAGAGATCAAGATGCGCGCTGCGTCCTCTTTTTCTACATGGGCATGGGCATTAGGCCCAAGCGATAGTCCCATTGCGTTCATGAAGTATAGAAGAGATGTTTTTCCTTCATTGAACATGCCGGCAGCAAGATAAGCAGCAATTTCAACGATCTGAGAGCCACATGGGATTATTTTTGGAGTTATTTTCCATATCAGCTGATTATTACTTACTGTATACCTAAAATTTCTAAATATAGCTCTCAGATATAAGATAAACCTTTTATATTCTTATTCTAAGAAGCAAAACATTATGAAAAGCATGGACAAGGGCATAGAGATAATGAAAAACAGCTGCTACTCTGGTTTACGCTCCGTCTACTTTAAAACGCTCGGAGACGTCTTTACAAATATGCAAATTTCTCCGAAACTAATTGCCGGATCGATATGAAATTTTCAGACAATATTATCAACTATACGTACATTCAAAATATGTAAAAAAAAAAAAATCGATTTTTTGAAAATTACAACTGGATGTAACCCCTTAAGTAAATAAAAAGCAATTATTGGCAATATCTTAATTTACACAATAAAAACGTACAATTTTAGAACCTTAAATGTCGATTTTTGAATTTTTGTTGCCAATTTGGATTTTTTTTTTTTTTTTTTTCCTTCAATAACCGAGATTTTTATTTATATTTTTAACGTATGCCTAATTTTAAAATGATGTGTTCAGGAGCAAAGTTGCACTTTAAAAAAATGCGTTTCCTTTATAAAATGACACACATTACTGTCAAGTTAGACAATTTACCCAATTATTCAATTGTTTCATTAATCTTTTAAGTACTGTTTTAGTACAGAATACAAGTTTTTATCGCCTTTTCTCGTTTTCTTTTTCTAATTGTATATTTTCATGATTAAAAAATCTATATTTTTTATTATTGCAATTTTTAGTTAATTTATGGCAATATTTCGGTTTTTTTTTTTTTTTTTCTATAAAATGATCTAGTCATGTTTTTAACGTATGCCTAGAATTGAAATAGTTATCGTGGTTGCAGAAATGAAATTCTTGGTGAAAACATTCAAGATACTTTGACGCCAAATTTTAAAAGTCACCAAGAATTCCATGATAAATCTGTTCCATTTTTTTGCACTATTGTATAATTTGTAATTTACCACCCAGATAGTATTGAAAAGGGCTGTGCCCTTGATCTAGGCCGAAAAAAGACTGTGCTCCTTCAGTGCCAAATTTTTAAAAATCGCCAAGGTTCATCCTGTACTAAAGCTGTTTAAATATTTTGATCGAAATGCGGACAGTAAGCTTGCACGTATCTCTTCCCCCACCTTTTACTTTCTTTCTTTCTTATTTTTTAGGAAACGTATTTTTCTGCTTCATAGCATCATTTGTACAATTTAAAATCCTTATAATATTATCTTATGATTTGTCAATAACTTGTAAAATGAGAAATTTTATTTATTATTTATAATATAATTAATTTTTTAAGTGTACGATTTATTCTATTAAAGCGGCCTTTTTCTGTATATATCTAAATTGTATTTCTTATCTGTATGTATTTTTAAGTACCAACTTTAGAAACTATTTTTTCGGCCTTTTTCTGTATATATCTAAATTGTATTTCTGATCTGTATGTAGTTTTAAGCACCACCTAATAGAAACCCATTTTTTCGGCATGTTTTTTAATAGTAAATTGTCATACTGTTACAATAGTTTAGAAATAAATAGAAAATAAAAAAAACCACACACAACACACACAACACACACAACACAAACAACATATACAAAATCACGCACAGTAAAAGTTAACACACAACAAGACAGCGACAGATGTAGGTTTCTCCCATTAAATATAGCGACAGATGTTCCCGGTCTTCCATTTCGTATCGTAACATCCGCAACTGGTCAACTCCTGCTGGCTAAACTACGATAAAAGGCTCTTTCTGTACTTTCCTGGATCTGGTCAAGTCCATCTGGCTAAAAGACGCTTCTCTCCTCTCTCTCTCCCATCTTATCTTACCATCAGCAACTGGCCAATTCCACCTGGCTAATAGTCTCTCATCGAAACTTCAGTATCTGGTTATAATACGATAATTACTCTGAACTTTCCTGACTCTGGCCAACTCCATCTGGCCAGAGATTTCCCGTCTCATCTTGGCATCAGCAACCAGCCAATTCCATCTGGCAAAAATCTTGACATCTTCTCTCCTTTCCCGGCTCATCTTAACATCAGCACCTCGCCAATTCCATCTGGCTAAAAGACGATATAGGCTCCATCTGCACTTTCCTGGCTCTGGTCAATTTTATCTAACTGAAAAAAGATAATGGCTCTTTATATGTACAGTCACCCAAAAAAAAAACGCCACCCCCCCACCTAACTTTGCCGTAAATTATCGTAGAAACATGCGACTGGTACCAACCAGTTTGTAATAACGTCTAGTTTATAATGTTATAGTTAGATTTTACTTAGGGGGTCGTCTACATATTAAAACTGACATCAACTTCATTTTTTTCAATAATAACCCCCATTTTTTATAATTTATTTGAATTCTTTGGATCAAATCATCACGGAAAATGGTATAGTTTATATATTTCGCTCAATTTTTCATAGAGTTATAAGCTGTCAAAGTTTGGGGATGCTAATGTTAAATGAATGTGACAAACATTAAATCATATCTTCCGAAATAATTATGATATTTAAATTCTGTTTTTTTTATTCGTTAGAATGAAGTGACCCAAACATATTCCATGCAAATTTTTGCTAAAAAAACATTTTTTGAATTATGAAAATTATTAATAAATTCATATTTGAAAAAATTATGAATTATGACCTATGTTAATTTTTGCACGAATAGAACGGGCATCATCAAAAACATGGGTTTCCAAATTTACAGCTCGTTCCTAACATTATTTTTTGAGTTACAGTGATATTTCACTTTTTATTCCTGTTAGGGGGCCGTCACTTGTTATAATCTGTATCCTCTATAAGTAAATGTTTGTATATAATTTGACGGAAAACTATTTTAATTTACCTTTATGTTATTTTTATTGTTTCCTACGCAATATTTCGATGTTTATTATACAAATTGGCATATTTTTGTAAAGTTATCACAATGTAGGCGAGGGATTGTAAAAGAATTTCAAAAGAAAAGAAGCCCCGCCTCTGATTCGCTGAAACACTATTTAAAAAAAAAGACAAATTTCCATATTCCTATTTGACTCTATATGTGACGCTGGTATGCATAAATCACAATGGTATTTACTACATCGATTATTGAAGACAAAACTTAAATGATTTAATTACAAATATGCAAAATTATTTTGCTTTATATTATAAAGTTTTAGAAAATTTGTGAAAAGACGTGGCTTACGGTACAAGATAAGTATATATCGATCCTAATATGTTAAGTCTTTCTTCATAAGTATTAAATATCTTTTTCTAGTTTTTCGCTGCTAAAATTCTATTTTAACCCTGTTACACTTTTTTTCGCATTTCAATATTCAAGGGTACGTACACCTCTAGTTAAATATCATGTTTTAGAAAACACGGTACAGCGAAACTGATTGCATGAAACAGCAATTATGCATTCGACGATCGTTTTATTATTATTATTATGAATATTTAATAATTTTAAAAAGATTTTTTACCATAAATTTTTTGTTTAAATTTTGTTGTGACATATTTGCATTTGGTTACTGTACCGTTTGTAAGCGTTGTGTTATTTAAAATTTATCCCATAATGTAACATAATAAAATATCAAATTTCTATTAAAAGTTTTTTAATACAGAATCAAATAGTGAAAAATTGCTTTATTATTATTATTTTTTTAAGTTTATAAGATCTATTATTGGAACATAGCTCAATAGTATTTATTTTCAATTTCCTAATCACGAAATCAAAGTCACAGTTATTATGGAACAAAAATTTAAAACAAAGGAATTGTCTTATTACTTTCAAATATATAGATATTGATCTTACAGAATCCTGAAATTTCATTTAAAAGACCCTAAACGTCTAAATTTAAAAATTCAAAATAAAATAAATTAATCTAAATGCTTTTAAAGTATAAACGGGAAGATTTCAAAATATATGAAAATTGGCATTTGTGTTTTGAACATTTTGGTGCGGCAGATATTAAAAACAATATTTTTATGATGAGCTGAACCTGAGCTTAAGAGAGGGCGGATCCAGCTATTTAGCACGAGTGATATCACCTGACTAAAACCAGAATAAACAACATTTTAATTTATTCCGGCGTATTTTTAGCCCACTGTTATTCTTTTTTTTTTTTTTTTTTTTCAAATTTCAACACTAGCTACAGTACGCTTACGTCCTATTTACATTAACCCTGGTATGGAAGCTATGTTGCTGTTTTTCGATGCTGCGAAATTTACAAAATATATTGGGAGTACAAATTAATTCGGTCCGTTTTTTTTCGTTAAAAAAACATTTAATTTATTATCAAAATGAAAAAACATGTTATTCAAAGTATTGTCCATCGGTAGCCACAACTTTTGTCCACCTTTCTGGCAATTTTCGGATTCCATCTCTGAAAAATGAGTCCTCTCTGGACGCAAACCATGAATCGAGCCATTCTTGAATTTCTTCGAAAGAAGTGAAGCGGTGTCCAGCCAAATCGTGATGCATCCGTCGGAACAACCAATAATCAGAAGGAGCAAGGTCTGGCGAATACGGCGGGTGGGGTAGGACCTCCCATTTCAACGTTTCCAAGTAATTTTTAACGACAATTGCCACATGGGGCCGAGCACTGTCATGTAGCAAAATTACCTTGTCGTGCCTTTCGATGGTTTCTGGCCGTTTTTCACGCAATGCTCGGCTCAAACGCATTAATTGCAGTCGGTAGCGTTCGCCAGTAATTGTTTCGCCAGGTTTTAGCGGATCTTGATCGAGCAATTCCTCCAATTCGGCGTCTTCGAACTTTTTCGGCTGGCCCGGGCGCTCATTGTCTTCGACACTAAAATCACCATTTTTGAAGCGTCGAAACCACTCTCTACATGATTTATCAGATGGCGCAGATTCACCATAAACTTCCACAAGCGATCGATGCGCTTCAGCGGCACTTTTCTTCCAATTAAAAAAGAAAATCAAAACTTCCCGCAAATGTTGTTTCTTTAGCACAAAACTCGACATATTGAATGCTCAAAAAACCAATGTTGTTGTATAAAACTCGAAGCTTCGTTGACTGAATATGGTTGACAAAGGTCAAACCTTTCTAACAATGCCAAAAACATCTATCATTATTCAGTAAACAAATCAGCCAGAGCCATCTATTGAAAACGGACCGAATTAATTTGTACTCCCAATATTTGTGTTAATATACTATACAGATAGAAGAATAATTATATAATATCAACAAATCTTCTTTAATCAATATGTTTATTTACATTACTGTATAGAAATGTTTATATATGAATATTGTATTTATTTTTAATGAGAGATATAAACACAAAATACTAAAAAAAAAGAAGAAAATGTGTTATAAATTTTTATAAATCAAGCAAAATATATATGCATACTTGCCAACCTAACCCGTAACATTGTTAGTTCCCGCCCCTGTGTGTACACAATTTAATTTTTAGAGTAATTAACTTCAAATACATTTACGATTAACTCATTGAGCGCCACGCGAATTCTTATGGAAATCCCATTCAGGCCACACGTGCTGCTTAGAAGCGTGTCATGTTTATCGAGTTTCAATAAACCCCATTAGGCCTTAACGATATAATCCTATAAAAATCCTATTTAAAAAAAAAAAAAAGAAAAATATGAAGTAAATTTTAAATAAATTTTAAATAAATTGTCAGTAATTACTTAAAACTATGTAAGTTCTGTAGTTTTATATCATATCTTTCACTGCCGGCTGACTTAGCCTAAATGGAAAGATCAGTGTCAGCCACCGATGGCTGACACGGCTCTAAAAAGACTGATGTGAAAAAAATGTACGGAAAGGGGCGGGACCAGTAATCTTCCGGGATAGGTTGACAAGAATGTATATACATAGAGCAATGCCAGAAAATGTTCTTTATTTTTCATGAACCAGATGAATGGTACTTTTTTTCTGAACAGTCTATGTATTAAATACAATGCTGCTTTAAATACCCTTTAAATATAAAGTTTTATTACATAAAGTAATTTTCTGACGCTCTACAGCTCCCAAATGACACACAATACGAAACCCCGCCTTTTCCCAGTGTTTAAAGGGTATTAACGTTTAATATGCTTTAAATTCGTTTTGATCTTTCCTTCTCCTCCTTCTCTTCTTCTTTTTTCCTTAAAAAAAAAAAGAGTTATGTAACATTTTGACCTTTTCAAGTGAAGATTTAGATTAAGGGCAGTCAGCCTTTCTACACCCACCGTCCACTTCGGTATCTGTGTTAAAGTGTAGAATTTTAGAACATCCCATAAAGTAGTAGGAATTGTTATTTTGCATATTAATTTGTTACACATTATAAAATATAAAAGCAAAAGAATATCGTGGAGATTTATGTAAAAGTTTTTAATAATGTCATGAAAAAAAAAAAATAATAATAATTAATTAAAAAAAAAAAATAAATAAAAATAAAAAAATCTGTTTTAATATTTTAAAAAAGTCAATTAAAGAAAATGAAAGTACTGCAGTATCAGAACAAACTCCCATTGTCACTGTGAAACGGGCGTGGGAACCAGGTTGAGTGCCGCCGTTTCAGACAATTATACGGCAGCTTGAGTTAAAATAATTTTGAATTTTCAAACAAATTTAAAACCATTCATCTTTTTTTTTTCTTTTGATAGATATTTTAATATCTATTCAAGCTATTTAATTTTCTTCGTATGAAGTGAACTA
This sequence comes from Salticus scenicus, assembly GCA_963930645.1. Lineage (NCBI taxonomy): Eukaryota > Metazoa > Arthropoda > Arachnida > Araneae > Salticidae > Salticus > Salticus scenicus. Next base: position 288,682,728 of record OZ005655.1, read on the forward strand.
TCTGATGTTTAATCAATAGAAACCAATAAAAATCCTTTAATTCATAAACTAACTCAGAAAGTTCTGTGAATTAGTCATTTTTTTTATTTTATAATTAACATTTCTGAAATTTTTTTCCGGTGTGAAACTTAATAAATAATGGATACTGGGTGGTAGATCGTGATTTATATTTTCTAAATGTATAGACGGACCCCTAATACATTTTCACGTGTAACTCTATTTAGAATTGATTTAAGGTATATAAATAGGTATGTTTTTCGAACCGCCTTGATCTCAGAAATCTGAATATGAAGTCAAAAATAGGGGTTGCCATTGAAGAAAATGAAGTTAATGCCAGTTTTAATATGTAGACGACCCCTTAGGCAAAATTTAACTATACCGTTATAAACTAGACGTTATTACAAATCGATCGGTACCAGTCAAATGTTTCTACGATAATTTACGGCGAAATTAGGTAGGGGGGTGGCGTTTTTTTTTTGGGTGACTGTACCTCTCTGGCTCATCCAAACATCAGCACCTGCCCAATTTAACCTGGCTCAAAGACGAAGATTGCTTTTCTCTCTCTCTCCATATCTTCAATAGTCTTGGTATTTCCTTTCTTTTTTCTTTTTCTTTTTCCTTTTCTTTTCTTTTTTTTAAATTTATTTCTATCAATTTATTTATTTTTATCGATTCCTAATAGTTCTTCTGAGAAATTATGAGAAATCGATAAGGGGTTTAGAAAACTGAGGGGAAAAAAAAAAAAGCTTTCTTTAAAAGCTTCGCGCGCGTATAAAAAGCAGAGCTGATTACTTTTGCAAGCATTTAACTTATTAACTAATTTTTAACATACAGTAAATTTGATGCCAAAATTTCCGCTTAAAAGTATCACATTCCAAATGTTTTGTACTAACTTTTTTCTCAAGTATTCAACATTGAGTAGATAAGGAAAAAAAATAATATTATAGTTTTAAAAAATTAAAGAACACGCTTTTATAGAAATGTGAACTAAAAAAGCACAAAATATCTATCTTAGTATTAAAATGCAGGGTAAGAGAAAATCGTGTGAGTGACACACCATAATATTTACATTTAAATTTCTAATTAAAATAATTTAGAATTAAACAAAAACCATTTGTAAAAAATCTCCCCTGACTGGACTCGAACGCTAAACCTTTAGGTTAGTAGCGCGGCTCTTTACATCACAGCCACGGCTTTCACGTACGGAAGGTCTTTTTTTTTACAATATAGATTTTTTGTTTGCTCCCAGAGCGGTTACAAACATACAAACATACATACAAACAAACATACATACATACAGGTGAAGCTAATAAAAGCGTGTTAAAAAAAGAAACTCAGTTTTAATATTCAGGAAGCCATCTACCTTAAAATAGTAGACGTCATGACATTCACGAATATAAATCAGGATTACAGATCACGATTGCAATTGGAAAGTGGAAAACAAATCAAACATTTAAAAATCAGATTTTGAAGTGCACTCGGACACCCAAAGGGCACATTCGTGTCAAATCACATGTGACTGTCCGAGGTAACGCTTTCGCACAGACATTGAATTTTATACAGATATATATATATATATTTAAAGTAATCTTAACAATAAAAGTTCGAGTTTCTAAAATCTAACGCTCGAAACTGATGTTATTGCTGCTGGAAAAATATATCAAAATAAAGAGAATAAAATATCTTTCCTGTTTTCAAAACATTAATTTTTCGTTTCTTTTCTGTTCTGTTCTGTTCTGTTCTTTCTTTCTTTTTTTTCTTTCTTTTCATTTCGTCCTGAATAAATAAATAAATAATAAATAAAATAATAATAAAATAAAATAACAATGAATTAAAATAAATTAAAATTTTATCATTGGTTTTAAATAAATAAAATAAAAAGATAAAATTATTAAAAAAGAAAGAAAGAACATTAAAACAAGCATATTCATTTTTAACACGCTTATATTAGCTTCACCTGTATGTATGTATGTTTGTTTGTAACTTCTCTGGGAGCAAAACGTGATTGCACAAAATCCTTCATATCTCAAACAAAAAAACAGAAATCCGTAAAATTTTTGCTTTAAAATATAGCTAATACAAATGTCTAAAAATCGGTTTCTGGAATTTTTGAAATTCGGTCCCCAAGGGGGGCAGGGGGAGGGGGGCAAAACGTGATTTCACATGCGTAAAACGTGATTTCGCATAATCCTATATATCCCAAACAAAAAAATAATAGATATACGTGAAATTTTTGCTCTAAAATATAGCTAAGGCAACTATCTAAAAAAAAATTTCTGGAATTTTAGAAATTCAGCCCCCAGGTGGGGCAGCAAGGGGGGGGGGCTATGGAGCAAAAACAAATAGAAATACAGTTATGCCGTTGAAAATTGGTACAGATAGGTTTTAAAGTTCTGCAAGTCGAATGGGGATATTTTCGATTGTGTAAAGTTATTAGGAGGGGCAAGAAGGGGGGGAAGGGAGGGGGGGCAAAAAAATAAAAATAGTGTCAGATGGTTCAAAATTGGTACATAGAGGTTTTCGATACTTACAAATCGATTGCGGATATTTTTGAATTTGTGAAATTATTAGGAGGGGTGGGTAGGGGGGTGAGGGGGTAAGGGGGGGGCTATGGGGCAAAAACAAATAGAAATACAGTTAGGCCATTCAAAATTGGAACAGATAGATTTAAGAGGCCTGCAAGTCGAATGAGGATATTTTCGATTGTGTAAAGTTATTAGGAGGGGCAAGAAGGGGGGGGGGAAGAGGGGGCAAAAAAATAAAAATAGTGTCAGATAGTTCAAAATTGGTACATAGAGGTTTTTGATACTTACAAATCGATTGCGGATATTTTTGAATTTGTAAAATTATTAGTAGGGGCGGGTAGGGGGTGGGGCGGTAGGGGGGGGCTATGGAGCAAAAACAAATAGAAATACAGTTAGGCCGTTGAAAATTGGTACAGATAGGTTTTAAAGGTCTGCAAGTCGAATGGGGATATTTTCGATTGTGTAAAGTTATTAGGAGGGGCAAGAAGGGGGGAAGGGAGGGGGGGCAAAAAAATAAAAATAGTGTCAGATCGTTCAAAATTGGTACATAGAGGTTTTCGATACTTGCAAATCGATTGCGGATATTTTTGAATTTGTAAAATTATTAGGAGGGGCGGGTAGGGGGGTGAGGGGGTAAGGGGGTGGCTATGGGGCAAAAACAAATAGAAATACAGTTAAGCCATTCAAAATTGGTACAGATAGATTTAAGAGGCCTGCAAGTCGAATGAGGATATTTTCGATTGCGTGTAAATATTTTAACCAAAAACTTACATACTGTAGCTATTTATGTGATAAATAATAAAATAATAAATATAGTTTAAAATATAGTTTAAAAAGCATGCTTTCATAGCACATCGAACTAAAAAGTGAAAAATAAATATAGTTTAAAGAAACTAAAAAACACGCTTTTAAAGCACATCAAACTAAAAAGTGAAAAATAATTCTTAATATAGTAAGCTGAAAACAATAATGAACGAAAAATACTAGTATAATTGTGAAAAAAGCGTGGGGTGCTTTGTGCCATATTTTTCGTACATCGAGCAACTCACGCTTTTTTCACAATTATACTAGTATTTTTCGTTCATTATTGTTTTCAGCTTACTATATTAAGAATTATTTTTCACTTTTTAGTTTGATGTGCTTTAAAAGCGTGTTTTTTAGTTTTTTTAAACTATATTTATTGTTACGTAGGTCTAAACAGATTTGTTATTTAAAAAAAAAAAAAGTAAATCGATGATAAACAATTTAAATTGGCACGAGATAAAAAGTAATAATTTAAAGTAATAATTTTGTAGTATTTAGATACTTTATTTTCCGTCGACAACTAAATTAGAGACGATTTTAATGAAATTCCACTGAGTTCATTTGGAAATATCGACTGCCAGGCAGGCAAAAATCGGTGTTTCAATAACTTTTATTTAAAAACTATTATTAAGTCTAACATTCATAATGAAAGAATTCATATTGGAAATTTAGTAGTAAAAAGTTGGCAGGCAAAACCGAACTTTATTAATTGTCTTGGCGTGAATCTTGTCAATCATATCTATCGTAACACTTAATTTAGAACTGTGCCTTTCAATCATAAATAATCTAATATTAAGTACTGAAGCTTTAAATAAAGTCTGTTAGTAGTCAGCTCTGCTGTGGGGGGTGGGGGGCCCCTCCGACGAGGTCCCACCTTACCGTGGTGGAGGGGTTTAAGTGTGCCACTTCGATTCACGTTTACAGGGTAAAATTTAGAAGGACAGAGACTTGGAAGGGGAAACTTCCAACGTATAATTTATTTAAAAAGCATGAACTTTCAAAGGACTTAGAGTTTGAGTTAGATATGATACAAAAACTATATGTTAAGTAGATGTTTATATTAAATAAATGATTGAAAAAAACATAATTTTTCTTATAGTTATTTCCAAAAGAGCGTAATATGAAAGAAATTTTACCCTGTTTGATTAATACATACATATAAAATTGAAGTGGCACGCGAACTAAGAGGACCTCAAAGACCAGAATTGAACCTTAATAAAGGAATCTGAACTTCTTTGTAATAGTTAGATACAAATTTTCAGTTTATTTTCTGACAAAATTTGCGCGAAACTGCGTTTGTGAAATCTTTGTTGTGAGAAGTTATATTTAAATTTAGGTGATGCTGTTGATATAGAAAAGATGGCTACACTATACAAATTTTCTGTTGAAAAAATCTTGTTCTGCAAACGATCTCATTTCAGGATCAAGAGACGTTGTATTTAAATGTTTCATTTTTTGTTTGAGTGAAATAAAAAGTTTAAATATATATCACGATGCTTTAATTTTTAACAGAATTTGGAGATTTAAAGACTCTGAACACTTAATCATAATTTATAGCCAAGTTTTAATCTTTGTCAAAATCGGATGGAAAGTCGCAATTTCTAAAACATAAACCCACTTCTCGCCCAAAAACCAAATTTATCATCATTAATTGAAAATTGGAAGATTGACAGCTCGTAAATTTAAAAGTATCAATGCAAAATGGCCTGAAAGGATGCATCTTTTAATTCGTTTTAAAGAAAAATCTCTAATTTTTAAAAGAATTTAGAAATGTTTTGGAAATTTTGAACTAAAAACTACTATTTATTGTTAATTTTGTTAATTTTTATGAAAATTTGTGGAAATTTCATGATTATTAAATATAATACATTGAAAATCCATGAGTTAAAAAAAAAAAAAAAAAAAAACTTTTCTGTATTCCAATCCAAAAATCAAGCGACTTATCATCTAACATCAGATGAAAGTTAAATATTTGGCAGCTCACAAACTTTAAAATATCAGTTCACATGGGTCCGAAAATTCTTTAAGGATTTATAGAACTCTTTAAGAACTGTTTAGTTCTGCATTAGGAATCAATTGATCACTAAGAAAAATTCCAGGACTCGGTTCTTATTGAAGTTAGAGCTTCCAAACCTTGAACTAAGCTACCATTTTTCGCCAAATTTGGACGTTAAAAGTCGCCAAATTTAATTCCAGTTTATTAACATTGGATCCAAGGAATTCACATTGCGACAAGTTACCATCTGCATTAGTGACAAATCTAGCGACTTGCGAGATTAGCAACCAGATTTTGCGAAAAACGGTATAGGATTGTCAGAATCAGAAAGCTTTTTCGCAATTTTATCGTTTATTTATTTATTTATTATTATTATTTATTATTATTATTATTTTTTGAAGTGAAAACTTTTTTAGGCTCGTTGGACATTTTTGAGATGAGAAAAAACCATTGAACTCGCGACACTGTTACCGTAACCGACACCTCTGTATATAAGTATCTACATATATTGGCCCTGTTTACACGAGAGTTGAGTTTGGGTTGAAATACATTGATAATATAACTATATATAACTATACTTCTCTCTGCTTTTAAAACAAAATACAGAATTTGATTTAACGATGACCAATGATCGCAATCTTAGCACAACGAGATGTAAAATACAATTGATACAGTCTTTACAAGATATTTAAATAGTTTCGAATCAAAATTGTTTGTTTCCTATTTTAGTTACCATAAACCTATAGTATCAGTTTTGGAATATAATGATAATAATGATGATGGTGGAAGAGTTGTTGAAATTGTGGATGAAAATTCTTAAGTTTCATTGGTATTCATTTCAAAGAATACCAATTAATTAAATTTCATATTTCATGTAGTTACGCTTTAACCCTACAAGGCACCCAGTTCCATATGTGGAACACCGACTTTAATCGTTCCTATAGCTATAAAACTATTAGTATAGCGACATCTCTTGACATCTTGATAGAAGCTACTGACATTTAGCTATGTAGTAATACGAATCTTTACCTAAAGATGTCGTTCGTGTTTTTGTTATAGTGCATTCAGTGTGAAATTTGAATGAATGTGATACGTTAGTCGTTTGTCTGAATTCAAAAATAAAAAAAAATAGTTATTGAACAGTTTTGACTCGAAACAAAATACTGTGTGTTATAACGAAGTGTATATTTTGCAGTGGTAAGTTGTTTTTTTTATATTACAATAGTAAACGTATTAGTAAATCATATTTTTATGTATGTTCCACATACGGTACGTTGAGCTAAAAAGTTTATTTTTCCGTAAAATATGGTTTTATTTTTATAAGTTTTCCCTATCTTCTGATCACTCATTACAACCTATATATTTTTGTCGCGCACTAAAAAAAAATTGAGCCTTGTAGGGTTAAGCATTTACGTTTTAAGCAATAGATTGCAATTTTTGTATATAAAATAATATATTCTTCATGTACAATAGCGCATTAAATAAAAATTGGAAAATTTTTTTGTAGTAGTAGTTTATATTAATGAATAAAAAAACACTTCATTTAAAAGTATTTCCTGCACAATAAAATATTTCCTGACGATTCAAGAAATACACACGTAATTGTTCAAGTTTTCACTTCTGTCGGCACTCCCGGAGTGCAACTTTTTTTTTCTTCTTTAATATAGTATACCACTTTACGACGCTAATTTTTGGTAAAGAGTACAGAAGTAGGTCATCTACAGATGAATTAATTCTATTGAATTCTAAGCTATGTGAACTCCATCCTATTATCCTGTGTTTTGTAGTTCTACCAATAATCTCATTGGTTTGTTTTTGAGAATATTCATGGTGTAGAACCTGTCAGTTTAGCTACGAATCATATACAACGCACAAAAATGTCAATGTTTTCATAATAATATGCATATTTCAGGGCATATATAAAAAAGTCATGTCGTGTCAGGATTTTCCTTACCATGTTCCTTTTTCATTTCATTTGTTATATTTGCCCTTTATATGCAATGTAATATATGGGATCATTGTTTTTTTAACTATTATTTTTACTTCCTAGAATGCATCGTATATACTGTGCACATAACAAATTTGATGGCAGTTTGCTCGCTCGTTTTAACTACAAGATGCTGTTTATAGCAAAAGTCTTGGTCTTGTTATATAACCATCCTTTATATATTTATTATTCTCATGGATTGAGCTATTACTATATATATATTATTATTTTGTTATAAATGTTGTGATCAGGACAAATCTATAAATTTGGTATTCTTAATTTCTTATATTAAATACTAGCAGACCCATGCGAAATTTTCGCAATTTCTTTCTTTTTTTTTTCATTTCCCTTAAAATTTGAAACTTATAAGTCTTATACAGATTTCAATCATCCAATTAAAATTTCAATTCACCAAACGCCAAATTATTATTAGTTTTTGTGCGATGAAACGCTAATGATAGTTATACCAAATCATTCAAAGAAAAATTTCAAAATAAAATTCATGTGTGACGACCCAGTTTTCATATTTCCCAAATAAAGGCAAGACAGCTTTAATAAAGGCCCCCTATGGCGACATTTAAATTTTTGCCGCCATGTTGGCGAGGTCTCTTTTATTTTATTTTATTATTATTTATTCTTTTTGGCATAATTTTTTGTTAAAAAACATTTAGTACTTATTTTGATTATATTTTTTCCATGTTTTTATTAACTTCTATTCTTGTTTGTTTGTGTGTTTGTCCGGTACAAATCTTGCAATCGATTTTCAACTAACTTCCCTACTAGCTAGACATTTGAAACTTTCACAGTAGCTCAGAACCCGGTGACAACACACTACTTCGAAGTCAGATTTTCAAATAGTTTTCTTTTAATTAATTAAAATATGAAAATAATAAGCTCTTAAGGGCCCTCTTCACTCACCGCCGCGGGAAGCCGAAGCTAATGTTATTCAATGGGAAATTTTTCTTTACAAATAACTTATTAAGTAATACATATTTTTAAATTCTGTTTTCACATTATGAAAATTCCCAGCTGTTAAATGAACCGACCTTTTTTAAAAAAATTATTTTTTTAATTTTTTATATTTTACTTCGAAGCTGAAAAATACGAATTTTCAATATGTGAATTTTTTTCATTTTGCAATTTCAAAATAAAATATTAAAAATTAAAAAAATACTTTTTCAAAAAAGGTCCGTCCATTTAACAGTTGGGAATTTTCTGAATGTGAAAACAGAGTTTAAATATATGTATTAGTTAATAAGTTATTTGTAAAGAAAATTTCCCCATAAAGTAACATTGGCTCGGACTACCAGCGACGGTAAGTGAAGAGGGCCGTTAATGGCAATAAAATTAGTCATTAAAATATTAGCTATATTTTAATTGTTGCCAAAAAAAAAATTACGAGTTCATTTTGTTTCGACATAAAAATAAATACATTTAATAAAACGTGAGCATTCAAAAATTGTAAAAAGTTAAATGATGCATCTGGCAAAAATGGACGTCATTATCACTTTAAATATTTTCTACACATTGATAAAGTGCTAATGTAGTTCATGATGCAAATATATGTTGTTCTGAAAGGATTAATATTTTATTTATAACACCAATTTTTTTTTTATTTTTATTATTATTATTCAAATTTCCCGTAACTCTTTAACCAATCACATTAGGACATCCATCTTTGGAATATCGACAATAAGAATATCTTCTCGCCAAAAGTCGCCAATTGCAAAAAGTCGCCAAATCCATTACCTGCCTATTGGAGCTTTTTAATGCGTTTTAAAGGGAAAATTAAGCTATTTCAACGCGAAAAAGAGCTGGAAATGCAGAAAATTGACATTTTATCAACTTACTAAGCCTCTTTGAAAGAATTTATACAATACAATTATTTGCAAATTCGTAACAATACGCATTGATAAAGTGCTAATGTAGTTAGTTCTATAGCTATGATTCAACAGAAAATTTAAAAACACGGTTTATGAAAAGTTTTTTATCTCATAATTATTCCGTTTTTCAGTCAATATATGAAAAAGTTCATATTTTGTTTATATCTTTAAAGTACTGCTGGGTTTCAAATGACACTTGCAGGGATTGTAAAGATGCAATTTTTGAAAATAAATTGTTCTACAAAATGATCTAATCAGGCAAATGTCATTTGTTTTATTTTATTTTATTTTATTAAATCACTGAACTGAGTCCGCGTGCTTAAATATTACTTGTATGTTATTTTTTTTATCCTCGCTTGTTTTCATGTCACTATCGTATCGTTTCAACAAAATATAATCGTAATTCGTCCACGTTAGAGAAATATTATATAGATTGTAAGACGTTACATTTACTCACGGAGTACATGTACTTTAAAACAATTCACATAACCTTAATTGCCAAATCTGTAAACAGATCGAGCAAATTCTGTTGTATAATTGATATTAGGTACAACTGATCTAGATAATTGTTGGATAAGTAATATATATCATAATTAAAGGGCCAAACCGTTTATTATTCAGTTAACTCATTTTACATTAATATAACGCGTCTTATACACATACACATATACATTATTATTTTTTTTATTTTTAAGTAAATGCAGAAATATTTAAAAACTAGAATGTTGTGGCCACCACACGATCTTCTTCTATATTTTCCTATGCAAATTCACTCAGTTAAAATAATTTATTAAAATCATTGTTTTAATAAAATTATCTTCCATGATAATGCAGTACGATTTCCATATCAGAGATGTAGTATAACACTAAATATCCAAAAAAAAAAAAAAAAAAAAAATCATTTTATTCTCGATATTGCAAAAAAAAAAAAAAAAAAAAAGGAAAGAAAAAAAAAAAAAAGATAACTTTATCTTAAATTGTCGCAGATCGATGGTTCCACCACTCGTTTTAAAGGTATTGGTGAGCTCTTTTGAAAGATACCCATCATGAACATTTATTCCTCTCGAGGAGGAGACTTCCCCTCCCCCCAGGGTGGAGGCGATGCTCCTACATATACAAAATTATTTACCCAGTTGACTATCTCTATTATAAATATTTCTTGCAAATTGTATGATGATTATAAAAAAATAATTCTCTTTATGCACATTTATACAAAATTTTGTCCTATACCACCATGTTAAAAATTTAGGAAAAACGGAATGGCAACGCTATCTGGAGACGGCAATGCTTACGCTTGAGGCACCACAATACCAACTAAATATCGTTCTTAAACACACACATTCGTACGACGAATCATAAGATTAAGATCAATCTTAAGACCGAGGTACCGCAATCTCAACCTAAGATCATGACTTGACAGATATTTATTTAACAAAACAGTATTAGATGGCCACCTTTTAAGTAGGAATTATTGCTAGTGCTTCAATGATTTTGCTGCCGACTGTATGTATTTCCAAGCATAGACATAGTAATAAGGCATAGATTGATCATCGAGGGAGAAAAAGTTATTCCTTTTTACTTCGAGAAATACGGCCATTTTTACCAGTTAATGGCCGTCTTTCTCCGAGTGAATACACACAGATAATTTAGCAAATAGTATAGGATGAATAATTTATGTACTAAAGGTGAATGAAAAACTGTAGATACACTTTCAAACTCATTTTTCATTCTTTTTTTTTTTCTTTTACTACATATATTAATTTAGTTAATATTTAAAGCTAAACTCTTTTTATATACTAAAAATAATGTTCTTTACCAGTGCTGCTGCTAACTATATTTAAAAGAATTTTGAAAATTCTGTATTACTTACTAACATGAAATCTTAAAAAATATCAAACTTTAAAACAGTATTCCATTAAATATCAAAACGGTATTTAAATCATAATAATAACAAAGCAACTGATTATAAAAATTATATATTTCATAAATTAGTCAAATATAACTTACTTATGAAAACCTATTACCTTTCCTTTCATCCATTTATTGGTACAGATGAAAGCCGCGCAATACATCGACATTTTAAAAATTCATCAATATTCTATTCTATTACAATTGCCGGGATTCAACACCGGTTAATGGCTGATGTCATGTTTATTACTATTAATTAAAACACATTGTAGATGAAATATATTTAGTTCAAAAATCATAAATTAAAATAAGCAATTCACAATTATACATCGACATCAGAGCCAGAGTTCATAGCTGTGCAGGCAAGCCAGCAGACATGCAAACAAAAACCAACTATAAATAATAGCTGCCAAGTAGAGTTGAGTTGTTTGAATCACATTAGAGTTGAGCTGTTTGAATCCCATGACATCCTCCTTTGAGATGTAAAACTTTTACACATCTTACAAAATCACATAGAATAGGATAGCATCACGATAGCATTAAGAAAGGTAAACAGTCAATATTTATTTACAAAATTACTATCCGCGTTTGTAATGATCGATAGATGGCGCTTTCTCAACTGAAGTTGTTAGTAAATATAATAGCCACGTGTATTTATTATTATCGTTCTTTCTCCGCCATTACTTCATGGAAAATCGATTGCATAATAGGATGCGATGAAAATTACAGGGATGGAACACGGGCGCAGAATTCATACCGGAATCAGTTTAAGAAATTTCTCCACCTATAATATCGTTGATTCAAGAGGTAGAAAATTTTCTTATATTGACAGTGGTATGAATTCTGCGCCCGTGTTCCATCCCTGAAATTATTGCGTTTTATTAGTTAATAATTCCACTCTATTTTAACTGCATCTATATGTTATCTTACAACAAAGGTACATAAAAAATAAATAAATAAATAAATAAAAATAAAGGTACAACTATAGAGTTGGTCCATAACTGGATTTGGCGATTTTTCTTTGGCACCGTTTTGAACTATAACGATGCCTTTCTGGATTCTTTGCAATACAATACGCTTTTGTTTAAGCTTGGAATCCATCGCAACCATTTGCAAAAACGGCATTTCGCCATAATCAACAAAGAAAAATCACCAAATGCACTTGTTGGACCACTATAATTGTTCCATGACATCCATGAAATGTGATCGTTCTGGTTTTGCTCGTTAGCGAAGAAAACGATCAGCTTTATCTAAAATATTTTATAATTAAAACAAAATTAAACGTATTATTACTGGTGAAATCCTCAAGTGCGAAATGTTTCGAACAAAATCATTCTTGACGATACTTCTTTCCCAATTCGTAAACGTCTAATCCATTCAGACTTTCTACTAACTAAGCTTTATTTCCATTAGCGGAGGCAACTGGAATTTTAAATTTGTCATTTGGAAACAAATGGAAGTTTAATTCCGGATTTCTTGATCCATTGGAGTTACACTGTGGCACACAGCAGCATGTGTTACCTTTTTTGCTGGATTTATTCATCCTATCGAATATACAGCAGCAGCAAGCAATGGCGTCTCGACGAAAGCGTGAAAGCTATCCGTTCAGTGGTATTTGTTAATTTCACCATAGCCCACTAGAGGGCAAGCATTTCATTACAATCGTGGATACAATCAGATACAAATTTATAAAGTTACTACACATTTTAAAGATTCACATCCTATTTAAACAAGAAACTTTACACAAACAGTCACTGAAGTTATACATACAAGTTTATACATAATCACCTAAATATTTTGGTCTTCGAGAAATTCTTGCACTTGTAGTCACAATCAGATCTGAATTACCTACAGTAATACATTTACCTTGATTGCAGCATCCCCAGTCAAGCATTCGGCAAGTAAGCTCACATACGGGAATACCTAGGACGTCGATTAAGAGGGAGCATCACGGATCTTCAAGGTCATCCAAAGCCCATGTTATTCTATGGCGAAATTTGTTTATAGAATTACACATGACCTAATTGTTATTTTCAAATTCCGTTTTAATATTCTGAAAATACACAACTGCTACGTAAGTACTCTTTTTCTAAAAATTTATTTTTAAAAAAATTTTAATTTTAATTTTGAATTCCAAAATGTAAATTTTCCCTAAATGCATTTTTCTCATTTTTTAGCTGTAAAATAAAATAATATAACTTAAAAAAATAAAGTTTTGGTGAACGGGTACTCATTTCACTGTTGTGAATTTTCTGAATGTGAAAACGGAATTTAAAAATTCCAATTAGGTAATGAGCAATTCTATAAACAAATTTCGCCGTAGACTTACATGGGATTTGGTGACGTAAGAGGGAGTGAGCAGCCTTAAGGGCCCGCTTCACTCACCGGCGCCGGAAGCCGAAGCTAATGTTATTCTATGGGAGATTTTTCTTTACAAATAACTTATTAACTAAGACATATTTTTAAATTCTGTTTTCACATTCTGAAAATTCCCAACTGTTAAATGGACGGACCTTTTTTAAAAAAATATTTTTTTAATTTTATATATTTTATTTTGAAGCTGCAAAATACGAATTTTGAATGTGTAAATTGTTTTCATTTTGCAATTTCAAAATAAAATATAAAAAATTAAAAAAATACATTTTTAAAAATGGTCCGTCCATTTAACAGTTGGGAATTTTCTGAATGTGAAAACAGAATTTAAAAATAGGTATTAGTTGATAAGTTATTTGTAAAGAAAATTTCCCCATAGAATAACATTGGCTCGGGCTTCCGGCGACGGAAAGTGAAGAGGGCCTTTAAGAGAATACTTGAAAAAAAAAAAAAACAATTGGCATCCATATTGTATTCATGAAGTTCAAGCATTATACCCTTGTGATTATCACCGGCGTGTAGCATTCTCCAACTGGGTGCTAATCGAACAAGACAAGGATTCGAAGTTTGTTAAGAACGTTATGTGGACAGATGAATATTTATTTACGGAAAATGGGTCAATAAATACACATAATGATCATTACCGGAATAATACAAAACCCTTTTTTGAGCAAAAGATTCGTCACCAAGTAAAGTTTTTTGTGTCAGTGTGGTGCGGAATTTGGAATGGAAAACTGATTAGTCCTGTATTTTATGAAGGGACACTTACAGCCAAAAATTATATGCAGCTTATTTTAAATGGTATAGTAACAGATATTTTGGAAACAACGCCATTATCATTAGTAAAAAGTATGTATTTTCAACAAGATGGAGCGGCTGCACACACAGCTAGAAATGTGACAAATTGGCTGAATGAAAATTTTAATAAGCAGTGGATTGGTTTGAAAGGATCCACAGAATGGCCTCCCAGATCCCCAGATCTAACACCACTCGATTTTTATTTTGAGGGTCGTCTTAGATCATTAGTTTATAATACTAATCGCGTAACTTTGAATGACCTTAAGAAACAGATAATCGTTGTTTAAAACAATATTTCTGGAGAAGAACTCAAAAATATTTACAAAAACTGTTATTAGAAGAGTTCAGTTATGCATTGGAGTCGATGAAAAACATTTTTACAATGCTTTGGGAAATACATTTTTTAAATTGTTTTCCTAACAAATTTAAAGAAATTTGCTTCATTATATCAATCATATTCATTAAAAATCCATTACGATTCAATATTTAATACGTAAGTGATCTTGTTGACCCTGCTTCCGTTTTTACTGATATACATAGTATGTTTATGTTATACAGTGTGTCCTAAAAGTTCCAGTACTGACGCTGGCGTATTTTTTATTTACAAAACAACAAACCTTAAAACGATTATTTTTATGCTAATGATAAAAGGCACATTTAAAATAACGGAGGGAAAAATACAGAACTTACTTTTATAATAAATGTTCAAAATGTCCACCCTTTTCTAGGAGGCAAAGCTGAATTCGTTTGCGCATGGCATGTGTTTAGAAACGCGTTTTAACATGCTGGGAGTGACTTCTTGTAGAGAAACCTGTACACACCTGCACAGAACCTGTATTACGAAATTGTCGAACGAGCTGATATAGCATATTTTTACTCTGTATTGCATCACCTGGATATTTATATCGTCAAACATCTTTGCATCTTTCATACGATATACATTCAAAATAAGCTTCAAACAGCAAAATTCTCTGAATGTGTGATAAACACATTTCACTATGAAAAACAAAATAACATAAAACTTTATTCTCACACAGCTTGAGCGAGAAAAGAAACAAACGATAAAAATTAAAGAATTGATGCAATAATAAGCAGACGATAAAATTTAATATTTAAAAAAAAAAAAAAAAAAAAAAATCATGGACACAATGAGTTCTTTAAGTTGGAGTACTGGAACTTTTAGGACACACTGTACTATTATTATAAACTATAACGCACATTAAATTTGAATACATAATTGTTAATTCATGAACTGTGTTAATATTTTATACAATCTCTGATAATTTTATTGTTTGTAATGTCAAATGTATTTATCTGAATATTTTTTAACAATGAAATATTAAATAAATATAAACATTGGCAACACGAAAAAAAGCATAATAAAGTATAGGGCAGTTCCTTGTTTGTAAACAAACATCTCAACTTTTATGAGTGGTTGGCAAAAAGGCTTGGGAAAAGTATAGCGATGGCGGATTACCAACGGCAGTAGTGGCACCAGAAATTCCCCGACGGGGGGACACCACTTCCCCGATAGGGGGGCACTACATAAAGAGAGTTTATTATACAAGTATTTATCAAAAACTGCAATACTGTTAATAATATTAGCACTGTTAATATTTGTACCATTTCATTTGTTAGTACTCCACGTGGTTTTGGAGATCATCGTGCCACCATAGAATAATAATTAGGAAGAAGGAGCATGCCAATACTCTTAATGCTTACAAACCCCTTCTAGTGAAATGCCAGCGAAAGCTACTTTTGCTACTCAAAACCTTAAAGAAGGGCCATAGAAGAAGAATAATATCGCTGTTTGTTGTGGCAACACAACAGCTTTTTAGAAACACTTATGCTCCTTCTTCCTTTATTATTATTCTATGCGTGCCACAGACTGACATTTTCTAAAAATATCGTGGTCAAAACGTGTTTTGGACCTTTCAAAACGTGAATATTACGGAAAACTGGAAGCTGAAAATTTTTACGAATCCAATACTTTCTTCTGTTGGATACAGAATGGAAAAACTGGAATTCTCCACATTTGTACAAGGAAAGAAAAATGCTACCAAAAGTAGAAAAACTGAAAGTTTTGTATTCCCTCTCCCCCCCCCCCGAGAGATTTTAGGAGTATGCCCCGATGGGGGGTCACAGACTCCCCGACGGGGGGGCCTGTGCCCCCCCCGGCCCCCTAGCTGGCGCCACCCCTGCCGTGATGTCAGGAAGACGTCACCTCCTGCGTGTGCGCGCATCCCCGCAGATGGAGCACCTTACCTTCCAGAGAGAGCTCAGTTGACGATCGGATCTGGATGAGTCGACGTTGGAACCTCATTGAAACCTTTGGACAGCCCCTGCCTGCCTGGACGAGCCAAGCTTAACGGGTTGGATGCTGTCCGCCGGAGCGAATAAATCGCCGGATCACTGCATGATAGCCGCCTACTGCCAGACAGTAATCTAGACGCAACAGAGAATGAGCTGTGTCCTATGGCTCGTTCAGACTTCTAACATCAATCGGGAGATGACCACTCTTCAGCTAAGGAACAGGGTGACATCACAAGACAGCTCTGGTACGACAGGGTTGCGACATCTTCTTCTGGACACATTATGCTCGACTGACACACCACACCTCCAGATCGCACAAGGTAGGAAGCGCACAGTCACGCTACCTGGATGCGAGAATTTTGAATATGTGCACACTATCCGTGAGCCAAAGGGAAAAACAATTAAATTATTGTAGTTAATTAAAAAAAAAAAAAAAAAAAAAAAGGATTTTTGAATTTTGGAGAGGGGGGGGGGAACTTCAGGGGGAGCCAAAATGATAAGTTGTGCACTCTGAATTATGCCAAAATGAGGAGGCTAAATAGAGAAAAAGGGGGGGGGGGAGCTAAACACCAAGACTGCTGAACGACAAACTTGAGAAGAAAAAAACACAAAAAAAAAAAAAAAAAAAAAGGAATTTAATTCTTGCCACTGGTGGGGGGAAGGAAAACTTTGGTAGCGCATAGTCTAGAGATTTGAAGTGGCTGGGCGAAAAAGAAAAGGGGGGAATGGGACCATGCGCTAAAGGCCTAAAGGGAGAGGAAAGAGGGACCATCGCAATTTTGATCCACCACGGGGGGATGGTGCCCCGCGTTGGTAGCCCGACGACTGCTTAACGACCCCATCGAGCACTTGACGGTGCAGCACATTTTTACGAGGACCAGACACCGCCACACCCTCGGATCATTGACAAAAAAAAAAAAAAAAAAAATAATAATAATAATAATAATAATATAGAAAATAAGAATAAATGATTAAATGAATTAATAATAGTAAATAATAAAAAGAAAGAAAAAAAAAAAAAAAAAAGAAAAAAAGAAAAAAGAAAAAAAAAAAAAAGAAAAAAAAAATTTAAATAGATAAATAAATAAGTAAATAAATAAATAAATAAAATGAGGTAATATAAATTATAATATTGGAAAATATTTAAAAAAAAAAAAAAAAATAGATAAATAGATAGAATAAATTTATAATTATTGTTGCGGTTTGTTGTTATTAACCAAACCTTCGGGGCTTCGGAGAACTGCGGGGAGGCGAGGAGGGGCCGCACTTGCTTGGCTCCCGGTCACCTTACCCACTTAAGGGTCCGGTTCAGGATAACCAAGGGGCCCAGAAAAAAAAAAAAAAAAAAAAAAAAAAGGGGAGAGAGCCGCTCTAGCTTGGTTCCCGGTCACCTTACCCACTAAAGGGTCCGGTTCAGGAAAACCAAGGGACTCTGAAGAAAAAGAAAAAAAAAAAAAAAAAAAAAAAATTGGTTGGTGGGAAGGGCCGCACTAGCTTGGCTCCCGGTCTCCTTACCCAATAAGGGTCCGGTTCGGGAAAACCAAGGGGCCCAAAGAGGGGGGGGAGAGAAAAAAAAAAAAAAAAGGGGGGAGAGCCACTCAAGCTTGGCTCCCGGTCTCCTTACCCAATTAAGGGTCCGGTTCAGGAAAACCAAGGGCCCCCCCCCCCAAAAAAAAAAAAAAAAAAAAAAAAAAGGGAGAGAGCCGCTCTAGCTTGGTTCCCGGTCGCCTTACCCACTTAAGGGTCCGGTTCAGGAAAACCAAGGGGCTCAAAAAAAAAAGGGGGGGTGAGAAGGGCCACACAAGCTTGGCTCCCGGTCTCCTTACCCATTTAAGGGTCCGGTTCAGGAAAACCAAGGGGCCCAAAAAAAAAAAAAAAAAAAAAAATGAAGGGGGGGAGGCACCCACGAAGGGGCGAACCCGGGGTCCTGAGCTGGAAACTATGGCTCTGACCGCTCCCCGCACTTATCCAAACTAACCCGCCGAAGGGAGGGAGGAGAGAGTTAAAAAAAAAAAAAAAAAATTATTATTAATGGTATATGACAGTTAAGTAGTTAGTTAATTCAGTTAAAATTGTTTTATGGAGAGAGGAAAGAAAAGAAAAAAAAAAAAAAAGGTGCATGACCAAGATTCGAATGAGGCACTACGGACGTAAGGTGGCTTGCGAGGCCCGATGCGAGGATTCAACCTTTGGGACCCTTCCTGGGATTCTGGAGTTTTGTACTTCTTCTGTTCGGACCTAAGAATGCTGATAGGTGAATCCAAAGCGGTGTGCTGAGCGGTAGTGCCTAGCTTCTTGATCACGCCATTCATACAGCTCAAAAAAAAAAAAAAAAAACTGGATTTTGTACTTAACTGAGATTAATTAATTAGTTACTTTGTTGATTCTATGAGAAAAGAAAAAAGAGAAAAAAAAAAGAAAAAAAAAAGAAAATATATATATACTATCTTAATTTTTGGTTACATAACCCATTCATGCGCGGTCATGAGCGTGGTGCGGACTTACAGACCAATTAAGACCGAGGACCGTTTACATTTATATGCACATTTTTTATACAATTTTTATTTTTTATAATTTTTTATACATTTTTTATTATAATAGTTTTTTATACATTTTTATTTTTTTTAATAATTTTTATTTTACAAAGATTTTATAATATTAACATTTTTATTTTTACCGGGCCTCAAGTAATATCGATGCTAGCCGCTTTAACAACAAGGGCCTCGTTCATGACCTAAAATAAACAAAAAGTGGCGGTAGCGGTAGGTGCCTCATTGGCTGGGAGGTCCTCTTTTTTCGGTTGTTTGTTACTATTTCCTCTGAAGGTTGTAGACAGTATTAGAAGGAGTTAGTTGTGGGAGGTGCTGACACTGCTTTTTGTTATTGTGAGATGTCATCTATGTTGTTCGTGAGCCATCTGACTATGTGTTTTGCCTTGTTCTGTACATGTGTGTTTTGTGCTAGCTGTTTGTACCATAGTGTTTCATTTACTTGTGTTATTTGGGCCAGATGGTGTTTATCCGTTAGGGGGAAGGCTGTTAGATAGTGAATTGTTGTGCCTAGTGAACCACAGGCGCAGTCCGGGCTTCTCTTCTTCTTAATGCGATGGAGGTAAGCCGGAAAGGCCCCATGTCCTGTGTAGACTTGTGTTAATAGCTTGCAGCTGACCAGTGTTTTTGTGTCCACTTTTGGGAAGTATCTGTGTGTTAGCCTGCCCGTGTCCCCATAGTCCCACTCGAACTGCCATTGATCCATTGTTAACCCTTTTAGGCTTCTCTTTAAGTGGGAAATCGGTTTTTCAAGATGGAAGTTGTTGCGGTTTGTATTGTTTTCCGCTGCTGTTTTTGCTAGTTTATCTGCCTCTTCATTCCCGTATATTCCTACGTGGGCTTTAACCCATTCTATTTTGAAGGTGTTGTTTGATCTTATGATTTCCGAATGAATTTTATGGACCATGTTA
This sequence comes from Salticus scenicus, assembly GCA_963930645.1. NCBI lineage: Eukaryota > Metazoa > Arthropoda > Arachnida > Araneae > Salticidae > Salticus > Salticus scenicus. The sequence goes on from OZ005655.1 coordinate 288,702,775, forward strand.
TCTGTCGTAAATGGTTTGGAGAGGGTCTGTATGGCTGACATGCAGTCCGAGTGGATGCTATATGAAATGCCCTTTGTATTTCCCCACTCCGCAGCTTTGAGTATAGCCAGTAGTTCGGCCTGGAAGACACTGTTGCACTTTCTTAGGGGCGCTGACCATTCGTAGATTTTGGAAGTGTTTTCAAAGGCTACAAAGGCCGAGCCTGTAGCTCCTGATTCCAGCTTCGAACCATCCGTGTAAATTTGTATGTCGTTTTCTGAAGAGCCGATTTGTGGTTCTGGTGTGTCGGCTGGGTGCTTGCGCCAAATGTTTTGCTTCACGACATAGTCGGTGTGGTTGAACATTTTGTTGTGTAGGTTGTAGTTCTTGTGGAGCCTTGTGATTGTGCCATATGCTGCCTCGTATTGTACTTGGAGGTGTACTGGAATCAGGCCTGAGAGAACCCGATGAGACGACTGTTAGGATTTGACGGAGGCAGGACCGAGCCTCGCTACGTTATTCACGACAGACGGTTGTGATAACGGGATGTTCTTAAAACTGTTCTCATTTCAATTTCAACGAAAACTTACACTTTTGACTCTACTTTTATATGATTTACTTACGTGACGATGCTCATTAACTTCTATGTATATAACTGTAAATATTTTAATTCTTTATTAAAAGTTAAGTAAATAATAGAATTAGTATTCTTAAAGTAATTAAACGCCCACAACCCACCTGATACTATATATATATATATATATATATATTTAAAGATAAATATTGATCACTTGGTTTTTTGTATATTTACACGTTTTGAAGCTTCCTGAATAGCGAAGTTAAGTTTTATAGTTTGATCTTTGACTGAGTCTGTTAGACTACATTAAAAGCAAATCATTTCAGGCGATCCAAATTATGTATTTTGAAGGTAATGCGTTTGTTACTAGAAAAGTTTATTCAAGATTTATAAGTTTCAAGGAGTGATGCGTGTGAAAGTTGCCTGAAAAATTTTAAATGAACTTTTGAATTTAATAAGATTCGAATTCTATATAAATGTAGGTACAGTAGTGAAACGGGGGTGGGGGGGGGGGGGTTGAGGAGGGCCCCCTCACACAGAATTACTTGTCAAATAAAGCTGCTCCAAAGCCTAATACTCGTTATCTTACCCCTTAATTTTCAATCTGTATTTATAGTATTAAATTTCAGGGTAAGAGAAAGTCGTGTAAGTGACATATCAAATTATTCTTATTCAATTAGTGTACATGTTAAATGTCAAAAGACAAGATCTTTTAGTAAAAAAGGGTAAAAATGCTCTGGTAGAAAGAACTGTTAACTGAAATTTTGTTTCATTTAACTTTTATTTTTTAGCAGAAAGAATATTTAACCAAAAAAAAAATACCCCTTTTTTAAATTTTAACACCTCTCTTTTCCGAATTTTAAAAATGGGTCTTAATGGATTGAAGGAAAAAAGGAAGGGTTTAATAATTTCTTTTACAAAGCATTTAACGTAAGTCAAGGGTCGCATTTTTCCGCCTTCATTTTACGACACTTTCGGGGATGAGAAATGTACACCTTTTTTACTTAACTTCCACTATTTTTACAGAAAAATATCTATCTTGTTTACAAAAATAAGACAAAAAAAAAACCTTTCCAGAAATAGTGATATGAAATAATAAGGAGGGCATTTCTGAAGGCTGAATTTGGAATATGCTTTTCCATACATCGTGTATGTATGTATGCTGGTTTAATATAACACAGAAAGTAGACAATTTTTTTTCATACTCTTCACACTTTTTTAAACAAGCAAAAGCTTTTTTACACATGTACAATGCTGAAAAACTGCAAAATATATTTATCGATTAAATTGTTAGATAGTCACTTTCAATGGTTGGTTGGGTTTAACGTCGCACTAGTACTGTGCTATGGGTAATTGGCGACAGTCTGGGACGTACCCCTACGGATGATCCGGAGATATGCCATCACACTTTTGATCTTCCATAGAGGGGATGGTTCCCTCGCTTCGATGATCCTCAAGGGTATAATTTGAATGGGAACACGGAGGACATTGTGACCACAACAGATTTTACATGCACCAGCCACCATTAGTGAACACGGCGGTCTTTGGCTGGCTCGAGTACCGAACCTGCAATCTTCCAATTACGAGCTCGGGGCTCTACCGATTGGTCCACCGTGGCCCGTCACTTTCAAGAGAAATCCAGAATTTGTTTAAAACCATGTCAATTCAACTCAACGAAGTGCTTCGGAGTACCTGCATTTGGTCGCAACCAACGCTTACCTCCAACAAAAAATGAAACGAACATAAAAATAATTTTCCGAAATGAGAAAGAGCCAAAAAGAAATAAATTTAGAATTTTAAGTCTCTGAACCAATCTCCGCGTTAGCAGAAATTATTCAGGGTGAAGCACTAGGAGTTTAGAAGTGTGAGAGAATCTTACCCAATCGTATAGTTCTGTTGACAGAGGTGAAAAATAATAATTTTATATACAGCTCTTCTAGGTGGAATACAATAAATTTTTTATTTTGTTTGCATCCTGCATCTTCCTTTACTAGTCCCAACAATAATGCAAACATATCGAGATTCTCTTTTAAAACATCTTTCCATAAGTTTAATTTCCTTTTAAATTTAAGAATCTTATTACTTGATGCTATTATATTTTCTCCATCATTTTTCAGTATCTCATTCCGTTGATTCAAATGATAAAATATATCTGCTAAATAAGCTGTCATCTAGGTCCAAATTTTAAATTTAAAACATTTAATAAAATCTTGTTTTGTTAAATATGCGCTTTCTTTAACTCAAAAACCTTATTAACTAGTATGTTGTGGCCACCACATGACTTTCTTCTATATTTTCCTATACAAATTCACTCAGTAAAAATAATTTGTTAAAATTATTATTTAAAAAAAATTATCTTCCATGATAATGCAGACGATTTCCATATTAGAGAAGTAGTATAACACTAAATATCCAAAAAAAGTCCATTTTATTCTCAATATTTAGTAAAAAAAAATATTTTTCGTTTTTTTTTTTTTTTTTTCGTTAAAAGTAAAAAAAATCGATAACTTTGTTTTAAATTATTACAAATCTATAGTTCAACCATTCGTTTTAAAGGTATTGATGAGACCTTTCGAAAGACACCCATCTTGAAAATTTATCCCCCCCAGGGGGGAAGCGATGCCCCCACATGCACAATTTTTTTTTCCTAGTTAACTACTACTATTATCAATAATTCCTATTAATTTTACAATCACAAGTTAAAAATAACTCTCTTTATGTACATTTATACGAAATTTTGTCCTATACTGCCATGTTAAAAATTTAGAAAAAAAAAAAAAAAAATTCTATTACGGCGCAACCTGTTGAGCGAATGATCCCCAAATCTAATCAGCACCAGTTTATGTCAGGGTCCAACTAAATACCAAGTTTGGTTAAATTTCGTTCATTGGTTCGTGAGATACAGCGTCCACAAAATTCGTGATACACACAGAGACACAGACAGACATTTTATAAAAACTATCAAATCGTGATGAGGACATCCCAAAACGTGTAAATCCATCGAAAACCGGATTTCGAAAATTTTCACGAATCCAGTACTTTCTCTATATTACATATAGAAGAAAGTAAAAATTCTGTTTCTATTTGATCACTGGATTTCAATGTATAACAACGGATTTGTATGCTCTATGTTTTCACAAAGATTTATAAATTTCTTGAGTGAAGTAGCTTTCACTTAATAAAATTGGTCATTTATAACATCATCAAAAACTTTCTGTAGCACATTACCACGAGATTTTGACATTAACATTTCTTTCTCTATGAATAAAAACTGAGTGTGGAAACAAGAACAACATAGTATATATTTTTTCTCTAATAAGAATAACAAGCCTTTTGGTGGAGCCAATCATGGGAGCAGCACCATCCGTACAAATATTAAAACACTTCATCCAAGAAAGTCCCCCCTTACCCCCATTTTTTTTTTCAAATATGCTAATAAAATAATCAATATATCTATTCCAGTACATCTGTTATAAATTTGGTTGCTTGCCTCAAGTAATTCTTATTTATAGCAGAGGAAGATTTCTTGAATTTCTTTCTCATTAAAAAATGTGACAAATGCTAGGGATACATTTGATAAAATATCATAACTTGTTCACTTTTACCCTTTTATGACGTATGTGTTATTTTACTATTTCTAGCAGAATTATTAACAATGTTACATGGAACACTTGTTGGGAAATGCTAGCCTAAACAATAATACTAGAAATAAATAACTATTAAATATTTACTTTTAAATTATATTTAAAAATTTTCCTTTGATATCATCAAAAAAGAACAAGTTTAGTTTAAGTACAGCATTCACATAAAAATCAATATTTAAAAGTTAAAAAATCATCTAAAACACAGGTGAGATTTATTTATTTGTTATTATTATTTTTTTTTTAAACCCAGTTTTTTTCAAACCATCAAACCCTGATTGTTTATGCATATAGTACTTGCTTGCTAAATGTAATCCAAAATTCGTGAAAATAAGACAAAACCAGGGCCATAACAACTGTTCCTTGTATTCAGGGACCAATTTACTCACTTGGAGGCCCAGGGCACTCATGTTCAATGAGCCCCTTTTCCTCATACTTTAATATTTCAACAAACAAAATAAACTGCATATTTTTGATTCACGCGTCTAAAAATTCTCTTTACTTTTCATTTTATTGTTAAGAGTAAGGTTTAATTACATTCGATGCTTGTCTATCAGATCAACGTACATTCAACCATGTATCTGCACTGCGCTGCGTGCCTCGGATTCAGTTAGTCTTGTAAGAGTTTAGAATGCAGTATCGGTAGTATGCACTTATATTTGCATTTAGCAAAAATATTGCAATTTTTACTTCTATATTGTATTTAGTCCAAAAATTCGATATCGAGTTTTCACCTGATTTGCATGTTTTAAGACCTCCTGAGTCCAAAAAAGTAGTTTTTGGCAATTGGCCAGTATGTATGTGTATGCATGTATGTGGGGAATCTTCTGGCTATTATATCTCGGGTCAATCCATTTGAAATCACCCAAAAAGAATAAAATTTGTTGCTCAACATTTTTTATTTTTCTTATTTTTTTACCAGTTTTCCCCCATTATTATGCGAGTTCAAAACTGTCGAAAAAAATTTTTTTAGGCTCATACTTTTTTTCTGACAGCCATTTTGAATTTGTATCGTAACTGTTTTTATCACAAAAACAAGGTTTGCATAAAAGTATCTAACTCTGTTAATTTTATAGATATCAAGACAAAATAAAAACCAAAATTATCAAAATGACCCCCTAGATGTTTTGTACATGCATAATATTTCCTACGTCATGAGGAAAGTGAAGAAAAAAATTCACAACTGTAGATAGAAAATTGACTTAAAACAGTAATTTTAGCGCTGCAAAACTACTTAAAAAATGAGACTCATCAATAATTTTTTTTCCTGTGTAGATTTGTTACAGGACTAGTTACTGTAGAAGTTTCCAGCTTGAGAGTTTTATCCTTTTTTTTATATAACTTTTCAAAAATGCCCAAAATTGCATTTTGGCAATATTTGAAGTTGAATATCTCAAAAGGGACTGAGTGAAAAATTATGAAATTCATACAGATAACATCTCTTTGTGATATAAATATATGATAAAAATTTGGTGACTGAGACTCAACTGGTTCCAGGGTTATAGTACATCAAAATTGGCCCAAAATTGCATTTTACGCACACAGTATTTCACAAAAATTAATTTTAAAAATACATTTTCCTGTATATTATAATTATTGCTATATATATATATATATGTAATAAAGATGATCCATTAAGCATAGTAGAAGCCAAGCAACAGATACAAGATCACTGAAACACCAATGACCAATAAGATTTAAAAAAAAATTTATCAGTGGATGAAATACACTAATGTAAAGAAACCAGATCCATTAATCAACAGCCTGCAAAATAAACGAATCAATAAAGTAACCCAACAAATCCCAACTCAAAACCATAAACTTATCAAAATTAATGAAAAAATAACCTAAGAAACACAAGATAGGAAGGAAGGAGGCAGGCGGCAAGACTTGTGACTTGCCTGTGGGGTTAAACTAGTTTCACGCCGGCAACACTCACCCAGCCTGCCACGACCAGAACAGGAACCATATGGATTTAAAAAAGCAAAATTTCAAAGCAGATGAATAACAATGAAACCATGAAGCAACAATGAAATTCACCGATTGATTAGAATTTTAAATATAGTTGACAACTCAAAAAGGAAAAAACTGAAATTTTAGGTATATATATTTATATAAACTCTAATAACTTAAAATGAGCTATATAACTTTTTCAAACATAAATACCCTAACTACAAAATTAGACGGTCAGTGTTCTGTGCTATGTGACCGAAGTGGTGTGTCCTCCCAGGATCATCTGGCACACATAGTGTATGTGTCTGCAAATACCACCAGAACGTAAAGCTCTTGATTGAAAGAGCAAGGCTCAAAATAAATTACAGGGAACTGATAGATTTGCTTGTGTGTAACATTGAGAATGAAAGTTGCATGCTGGACAAGTGTTCAGAATGTCCAGGATCCGAAGGTCTTCTGGAAGTTCCAATGGAAGAAATTGGCAATTTACCAGAGGAAGTAGCTTTTAGACAGTGGGTGCAAACTGACAGAGCAGAGTTTATCACCCGATTACTACCAAATGATGAATTTCTAAATCTTCTTGTGTAAGATAGAGTAAAACTAAAATCTCACCATTTCATCTCAACAGTTCAGTCTAATCATTTCAAAGAACTTAAAAATAATCTCAAAAACAGTGAATATTTAGTCATTGGTGATTTTTCAGAAAACTTTACATTTTGCGTTCAGGATGAAATTCAGAACTACCACTGGTCCAACAGCCGAGTTACATTACATCCATTTATTATTATTATTATTATTTTAAATGAAATTTGCTGTAAAAGCATTTGTATGATAAATGATTATCTTATTCAGGATACCTTTACAGCTGATGAATTTCAAAAGAATCTCATCAATGAAATGAAGAATTTTTTACCCGAAGCGAAGATGATGATTTACTTCAGCGATGGTGCCAGCAGCCAATACAAAAATAAGAAAAACTTTATTAATATGTGCTAACATGAGAATGATTTTAGCTTGATAGCTGAATGGAATTTTTTAGCTACATCTCATGGGAAAAACTTGTGTGATGGTAGGGGGGGGGGGTGAGGGTACCACTAAAAGGGAAGTAACTACAGCCAGCATGCAAAGACTTTACAATAACTAAATTCTTACTCCACAAGACATGTTCAAATACTGAAACGAAAAAATAACCAGAATAGAATACATTTTTGTCTCTGCCAATGAAATTAAACAAACTGAAGCTAAACTAACAAAAAAGATTTGAATTTTGCTTGCCTGTGACATGAATAAGAGAATATCATAGATTTGTTCCTATAAGTAATAATCAAATCAGATGTTACACTACATCAATAAGTAAGAAATTTGATGAGCACAAAACTTTGATAGTGTTTATTAACACATCTTTGCTTACAAATATGGACTATGTTGCATACATTTACGAATATCATTGGTAGCTAGGCATAGTCAAAGACGAGACCGATCAAAATAATGATCTATTAGTTCAATTTTTCCATCCACATGGCCCAAAGACTGCCTTCCAAATATCTAAAAATGACATGGTGTTGGTTCCAGTAAACAATGTTGTGAGGAAAATTACCCCTATCGAACTAACAACGGTTTCGGGCAGAACACATAACATATCAAAAAAGCTATGCAATGGAATTTCAACACTCTTCAATACTTTGAAGAAATTATAAAATTATTATGCTAACTGATAAAATGTACATCAACAGTTTGAATAAAATTTTGTATTTTAAGTTACAATGTTGATTTTTACCATAAATTTTCGTCAAAATTCTGTATGCCTAAAATGCAATTTTTGGTCAATTTTGATGTACTATAACTCTGGAACCAGTTGAGTCTCAGTCACCAAATTTTTATCATATGTTTATATCATAAAGAGATATTATCTGTATTAATGTCATAATTTTTCACTCAGTCCCTTTTGAGATATTCAACTTTAAAGGTTGCCAAAATGCAATTTGGGGCATTTTTGAAAAATTATATAAAAAAAAAGGATAAAACTCTCAAGCTGGAAACTTCTACAGTAACTAGTCCTGTAACAAATCTACGCAGGAAAAAAAAATATTGATAAGTCTTTCTTTTTTTAAGTAGTTTTGCAGCACTAAAATTACCGTTTTAAGTTAATTTTCCATCTGTAGTTGTGAGTTTTTTTCTTCACTTTCCTTATGACGTAGAAAATATTATGCATGTACAAAACATCTAGGAGGTCATTCTGATAATTTTGGTTTTTATTTTATCTTGATATCTAAAAAATTAACAGAGTTAGATACTTTTATGCAAACCTTGTTTTTGTCCTAAAAACAGTTACGATGCAAATTCAAAATGGCCGTCACAAAAAAGTATGAGAAAAAATTTTTTTTTGCGTGAGTTTTGAACTCACCTAATAACGGGGAAAAACTGGTAAAAAAATAAGAAAAATAAAAAATGTTGAGCAACATGGCCTAGGTGATTTCTAATGGATTGACCCTCTCGGAAACTAATAGATAGAACTACGAGACTTTAGAGTTGAATCAGGTCTGGTGTACAGATGAATTTTCCTCCAACTTTTGGTGAAAACTGAAAAACCAGAAGTGGGACTGTAAGTCCTATCTCAAAAAAGGCTGTAAGGGTTTTCTACAAAGGTGCATTATAAACACACTTTTAGATGTTCTAGTGGTATCATAAGTCTGTATCTCAAAAACGGCTCTAACGATTTTCTTCTAAGTTGCTATATAAACACTCTATTACATGTCCTTTCGAATGATATAGTTCGTTAGTTCAGGAAAATTGATAGGCGTCCTGTATAAATAGCTCAATTTCAGGCCTCGCAAGTGCGTTCCTTTGAAAATGGCTGCATGGATTTTTTTCAAACTTGCCATATTAACTGCCTTTTAAATATCCTTTTGTATGTAATTATTGCTTTCCGGTCAATAATTAAATTTGCCAAGTTTTGGCAAAAGTCGGTATCTCAAATACGGTTCTAATGATTTTCTTGAAAATTGTTACATATATCCACTTTAGATATCCTTTCTTATGTATTACGTGGTTATTAAAAGGAAATTAACAGTCATCCTGATCAGGTAGATCAGTTTTAGATGTTGGAAATTAATGTTTCGAAAAATGGCTAAACTGATTTTTTTCTTCTTACTATTTTTAAATTGGCTATGTAAATCTATTTTATATATCTTTACATGAGTATAAGCTTTCTCTTACCAGAAAATTTTTAAGTGTCTAATTTGTTAGGTCAATTTTATGTCTTCTGATCATATTATCTCGAAAAAATGCATATAATACATGTAATCAGTAAGTAATGGAAGTCGTGTGATTGTTTCACACCAGATTTTTTTTTTTTTTTTTTTCAATGAGCTGATAGTTTCCTTGAAAGATTATACCGCCGATTTATAAAACTGTACAGTAATACCTAAATCCATTGACCAAAAAAAAAAAAAAAAAAATGATCATTATAGCAAAATTTGGAAACTTTTCATTTTAAATATTTTTTTAATGCATGATGGAATTTCTTGGATGCCCCCTCAGTGTGAGGGCCCGTATTCCCCAACTGGAGGGGAGAAGTGCTCTAAAATGTAGGGAGCCTCACAATTCGGCTATCCTCGATTGACACAAACAGTAAAATTTATTGCATTTTTAGGGAAAAAAAAAAAAAAAACACATATGTCTGTGTAGTGTAAATATTCTTCAAATATTTTCCACCAGTTTTTAAAAAGCAATGAATTTCTCTTACACATGTATGGTAGAGAAATCATTTTTTGGGTCAAATTTCTGAAACTGACATTTTGATATATTTACACATATAGAGCTCTCCTTAATCTGAAAATCAAGTTTTTAGCATTTGGTCTGTGTATCTGTTATCCCCGTAACTCATGTACAAGTATAAGCAGTAAAATTAAAACCAGTATTATAAATCTGTATCATATGGAAATGCTACTTCAAACTTTTTGTTAAAATCAAACTGTTAGTTCGTCTGCAGGGACATTCAAGAGAATTCAAATATCATACATATATGGACAAAATTTCTGGTAGGTACAGTTTAACATCATTAAACAGCAGAAAATGAAATGAATATATATTTTTTATCTGTGGAATAGAATATGGTGTGGTAATGTTCATCATTCCTTTACAAGTCCATAGCCATACAAAAGAATTATAATATATTAAAGACTGTTCTAGGAAATTGCTGCAAGTGCATTTGAAGTTTTGTTATGCATTTTTTATACTGTGCTAAATTTGAGAACATTATGTGGTGTGTACATAATTTAGATAATGTGTGAAGATAATATACAGGGTTACCCAAAATTCAAAAACATACTTTTCTTTAAAATCAATGTAATTCAGGAAAGTGCTGTACTAAATTTGACCCATTCCAAGGAATTTGAGAAAATACACTCTATAACAACAACAACAAAAAAAAAAAAAAAACGACGCACCAAGAAGAAGTGGGGACAAAAATTGATAGATGGGGTGGAATGGGTGGTCCGAATGGGACAAAAATTGGTAGATGTGATGTACATGTGGAGAACAACAATTTATTACCATTTCAGAAAATTTGAATGATTTAATGAAGAGAAAAGGCCTCACAAAGTAAACAAGTCGATAACACGTTGATCCACTTCTGGCCCTTATGTATGCAGTTATTTGGCTTGGTATTAATTGATAGAGTTGGCAGATGTGCTCCTGTGAAGTATCATGCCAAATTCTGTCAAATTAGTTCGTTAGATTGATAAAATCCCGAGCTGGTTGTAGGACCCTTTTTATGATGCCCCAAACATCCTCAGTGGCAGAGAAATCTGGGTACTGAGCTCAACCCCATTTCACTGAGCCAACTATTAAGGGTCTTTGAAGTCACTGAAGTACCAGTTGCACGTAGGATTGACGATGATGAATTGGTGCTTGATTCCATCAAAATCTGTACGTATGTCCATTTGTGTCCAGTTTGCATTACTCCTTGGTGCGTAACTTTTTTTGTTATAAAGTATAATTATTATCACTTAAGATAATAATTATTTTCTCATACCCATATGATAGACAAAATATTATCATGACTGCAATTTTCAATGACTTTTTGCTATAATTACATGTTTTGAAGTTCCCTGAATACAAAATTCAATATTTTAGTATGTACACTAAAGGACAAAAAAAAAAAAAAGCACTTGGATATATATACAGGGTTCTCAGCACAAACCTAGTTCAAAAATAGTGGAAATAGTGTCCAATTTTCTGAAAAAAGCGACTTTAAAGTGACCAAAATAACAACCTTATTTACGTAATACAAGAGTTTGTCTTGGTGTAAAATTTAACTATATTTATCAGTTATTACAGTAATAACACAAATTCATTAAAAAAAAGAATATTATCCAATCATCCAATGAACTATATTTAGAATTGATATATCTATAAATAAATATGCATATAGAACATACTTTTCCAAATGCAGGATATTCCAGTAGAATACCGCGAATGGCAATTACATTTATTATTTGATTTTTTTTTCTCCTAAATACTATATAAAACCACTTTTTCATGAAAGACGAAATGTTTTACAAAAAGGATCTTAATATATATTTTAGAGAGTAACATTGTTCTATATAATATCAAAAAAGAAAAAGAAAAAAATATGCTTTTTAATAATTATACACGAAAAGTTTAAAAATACTTTTCAATTTATGCAGAAGAGAAATAAAACATGCTGAAGAAAGCAACATTTTTTAACCAAACATTTTTAAGTTTTCCATAATCTTTTTTTTTTAATATAACCAATCATACTATTTTAAAATATATATTAAAATAATAATAAGCAGAAGAAAAGAAAAACAGTTATTCAAACTTTTCTAACATTTTTATTTTACATACAGCAAATTAGATAGCAATTATTTTTAATACATATTCATTGAGTTTTTGACTTTTTTGTAACAAAATTTGTTCAAATTGCAGATTTTCTTTTCTGCAATTTTTTCTCAATTGAGGTTGTTTTTTCCCGTTGTGCATTTTCTTCTTCTTTTACAGTTTTCAACCCTTCCAACATGGCTTGAGCAATTCTTATCTCTTGAAGATCTTCATTTTGTATTGCTTTTTTAAATCTATCATTGGCTTCTTTCAGCAATTTATCACTAACTTTTCCTTCAGTATTTTCCACTTTTCATACTTCAACTAATTTGGTTTCATGTTCCTTCTTACATCCTTTATAACACTGCTACAAGAATAGGAGCTTTTAGTCTTGGCGCAGTATCATATGCTTGGCCAGAAACTTTTTTGGCTAAACCAATTCTTCCCACATTTCTCTTATTAATACTACTAGATCAGAAGCTTCTAATTTTGGTGCAGTATCATATGTTTGGCAAAAAAAAAAAAAAAAAAAAAAAAAAAATTACATTAAAAGGGAAAAAAATTGTCAACTTTGGGAGAAGAAGGATTTCAAAGGAATTTAAGTGGAAAAAGTGACCAAGTGACAAAAAAGGTGACTTTTAAGTGACCAAATGAAAAAAAGTGACTTTTTAGTGAAAAAAGTGACCCCTGTATATATATATATATTTTTTTTTTTTTTTTCTACAATCACCGACTTTATCGTTTAGAAAGCAAAAATTTTCATACAGATTTTATTATGTCATTCTTCACGTACAATTTAGGACTGAGCCCAGTGTTAAAAACAAAATGCAATTGTCAGGAAAATTGTAAATTTAGAAAGTATTTCAAAAATGGCAAAAATAAAGCAATTAACAATGTAACAAAATATGTTAATTTTAGAACGAAAATCAAGAAATATTTTAATACGTGAGATGGCAAAATAATTAATGTTAACAAAATATTGATGAGGTGGTTTTTAGCAAGATATAAAAACTTTGTATTTTGATCAACTTTCTAAAACTTCTCAAAGTTAACCTCTGAAAAATTGAACAAACCGTCAACTTTAACAATTAATAACTCATTAAGTAATTAAGATACAAACATAAGACCTAACTTTATTCAAAAGTACGTAATGTAGAGTACAACATGTATTCATTTCACAAATTTCATTAATTAAATAGTATGCTTTTTAAGGCTCTAAGCTTCACATTTTGATCCATTTTACTCAAAAAAAAAAAAATATATATATATATTTCTAAAAATAGAACATCTTTACTTTAAATAATAAAGTTGGACTGTTCAATTTTTGTATTTTAAGGGAAAGTTGTACTTGGCAACTTCTCAGGACTTTTCCATTTTAGAATTTAAGGAGAGAGTAGTACTTGTCAGCTTGCCAAGTTTTCAGATTACAAATTATTAGATTACATCAAAGTTGAAATATTCTATTTTTAAAATTTTAATTAATTTTTTTTTTTTTTTTTTTTTTTTTTTAAATTTTTCAGATCAACTTTGAAAATTGAACAAATCATCAACTTTAACACTTAATAACACATCTTGTAATTAAGATACAGACATAAGACTAACTTTATTCAAAAGTATGTAATGTAGAGTACTACAACATACATTTCACAATTTTCATTTATTGAATAGTATGTTTTTTAGGGCTCTAAACTTCCCATTTTTATCCATTTTCCAAACTTAAAATTAACCTCTACAAAACTGAACAAATTGTCAAATTTAACACTTAATAACTCTTTATGTAATTAAGATACAGACCTAAGACTAACTTTAATCAAAACTACATAATGAAAATTACAAGATATATTAATTTCAGAACTTTTATTTGAATAGTATGTTTTACCTCTAAAGTTGATGATTTGTTCAATATTTAAAAAATCGAACAAATTACTGATTTTGACACTTAATAACTCATTGTGTAATTATCACACAGAGATAAAATTAATTTTTATAAAATACTATGCAATGTAATCTACAAAATATAGTCATTTGATAATTTTCACTCATTTGATAATATGTTTTACCCCTTAAAGTTCGTATTTTGTTCAATTTTCAATATTTTTTTTTTTTTAAACACTCAATAACTCATGTGATTATTAAATGGACAAGAAAATTTATTTAAGTTTGACTCATTCCATTAATTCATTAAAAGAAACTGAGATACATTTAACTATAACAATACATTTATTCATTTATATACAATATACAACTATAAACAACATAAAAATATTACTGTTCGAAATTGTTTAGAGTTTTTCCGGCTTGCTTCACAGCGTATACAATATCCGCTGCAGTAATGATATCTCTCAGTTCATTTTTAGCGTACACATGTGCATTGCCTAACAGTAATTGGATATACGCTTTTAATATGTTCAGCGCACATGGATACATTTTTTTTGGCCATTTTTTTAATTCCCCCATGTTGAGCCATTTTTCTTATTACCTTGTCTGAGACGAGTGGGGAAGAACAATAGTCACATTCACAAGATGATTTCACTTTCTTTTTTGAGCCTGATTTTTCCCAAACCCCTTTTTCGTTTACCTGTGCATTCCACCACTGAGGTAGGGCTTTCCTTTTCTGCTTCTCCGGATGCGTCAATCTTGCTTATTTTAGGCACTTCGCTAATCCTTACTCGGTTTCGATGAGATAAATCCTGTGAATAGTTAGAGTACACTGGAGACATTCCATCCATATTTCTCGGTGTTATAATATATATAAATGCAGACATTGTAACATTCAGAATAAAATCAAAGTATTCCAAGAGAGGCAACATAAATATTCATTAAATTCAAACACTAGAGAGGCAAATTTTGTGCTTTTATTTATTATTTAAATAAATAATAATATAAAAGTTTATCCTGTTATGATACCCCCACTTTTTTTTATTATTACACCTGAATAGCCCATTTTGGCAACTAAGAAAAAATAATTAGATGCTACTAACACCGGACTTTCACATTCTAATTTCTAACCCTGAGACAGAGAGACAGACAGACTTTTTTTTTGGTAAATCTGTGTTCTGGACCTCTCAAAATGTGTAAATCCATGAAAAATCGAAATTTTTTCTGAATTCAATATTTTTCTTCTATTGAATATAGAAGAAAGTAAAAAAATAAATAATATCTTTAAACATCATGTGATTGAAGTAATAAGCAGTAGCTGAATAATGTATAATTACAATAACTTAAAAAGCTGCATAAAAATTTTTAACTTCAATTATATTTATGATATGGCACTGAAAAAACATTACAATTAAAAAAAAAAAAACTTTGAATTACATAATTTGCAAAGTTAAAATATATACATGTAAACATTTTTAACAAACAATAGACTAATAGAAGTAACTAGAAGAGAATACATAAACACTCAATATTTTTTTTTTTTTTTTAATCCAATATGCACAACTTTAAATATTTTTTTTTTAATTTGAGCCTAAACACACTTTAACAAAATATCAGCTCTCTGGAATAATGTTAACGCGTGCCGAATCGACGGAAAAGTACTAATATCTATACAGTCGAACCTCGTTAACGTGAATCTCAAGGAGAACAAAAAAATTGTTCATGTTATCAGTAACGAATTTTCATATAACTACACTAATCTTCATTTTGATGGGGACTGGAGAAACAGTTCATGTTAAAAGTAATTCACATTAAGTACGTTCGCATTAACGAGGTTCGACTGTATTAGGACTTTCTTGTCAATTCGGCATATGTTAATATTATCCTACAGAGAAGAAATTTTGCTAAAAAGTGTTTAGGGTCAAATAGAAAAAAATTAGCGGTTATGTGTATCGGATTTCAAATAAAGAAAGAATTTTCCCCATTTAAGGACACCCTAATAATATATATATATATATTGAAATACACATATTTGAAGAAACCAAAACAAATTAGAAATTGGGGTTTATAGGAAACAGATAAATTAACAGTGCGTAAAACTTTGGCAATAGATTCAGAAATAATTTTATAGTAAGGAATAGTAATGAACGTAAAAAAAAAAAGGATTTTTTTTGGACTTTAAGCATAATAATTATCCCTCTCGCTGGCTTAAAAGAAAATTAAAAGAGTACGACTTTAATAAGGTTAATCATGAGATTAATTCCTCTAAATCACCTGAATCGTTCGTTACTACTCTTTACAATAAAAATATTTCTGAATCTATTGCCAGAGTTTTACACACTGTTAATTTATCTGTTTCCTATAAACCCCAGTTTCTAATTCGTAATTTCCTTTCTAATTTTAAACCAGCTATCCCCCCTTTTTCCCATACAGGTGTTATTTATAATATCCCTTGTAAATCTTGTAGTTCGGTTTATATTGGTGAAACTGGCCATTCTCTTCATACTCAAATTCTGGAACATAAAAGAAATTTCAAAAACCGTGATATACGTTCGAAAATTGTACAGCATGCCATAGAAACTGACCATTTACCTGATATTAACAATACTAAAATAGTCATATTTAACTGTTTAAATTATCATTCAAGAATTTTCCTGGAGGGCTGGTACACAAATCAACATTTTTTGCCACTTAATGAGGCATGCACAGTTCCCGCTGAATGCGTTGTACACTCTTAATGAAAGTCTGTTGTACTTCTCAGCATTTACATTTGATGTTTTTACTGATGAGGAGCCTGTAAAAGGCTCGAAAAGTTTAAATTTATGTTTTGTGTTTTTAATGTTTTAAATTGTATATTTTTAGTGCATATTGTCTGCCTTAGTTTTTAATATTATTAAAATTTAGTTTAACTACGAGACGTAACGATTTTAAAATATTTTAAAACCTTACTAAAGTTCTTATTGTAGAAATATCTAGTTTTAAATTTCCTCAGCACATCCCTCTTTTTCTTATATATCATAGGTCCCTTAAAAAATAAACTGTCAAAAAATATCTAGTATTATTCCGATATACTTTCACACTATCTCTATTATTTAAACCATTATAACCATTAGAACTCAACAAACAATTTTTATTGATTTTTTCACAACTTATAAACTTTTTTTGATTAACTGCCCCCAGATCCCCTCACAATCCAACTGCCTGCTAGGATAACATCTATCATGCTCAGTGTTTAACGATCCGTTCCATACCATGTAATCTGGAGCGGACCGGGCACTAAAACTATCTACTAGCTGTATCTTGCCAGTATCTAAATCATTAAATTTGCTATTCATTAATTCAAAAATTGATATTTAGGTGATTCATAAATCACACTACACCACATCAACATTAAAGTTTATGTGCAATAAATTTCCTTAAATATAATGCAAACCATAATTCACTATTTAGTAACATCTGCCCTCAATTAACTTAACCGTAAGTACGCATCATCGAAATGTAGAAAAAGACCCGGGAAACAATTATTTTTATTTTTCAACTAACAAATCAAACTAATTTAAAACATTTAAATAACTTTAAAATATGACAAATAAAACCAACATTAATTAAAACTAAATAAACTACTAACAACTATATTAAAAGACAAACATATATGTGAAAATATAGACCAAAGAAAGCGACACTAGCCCTCCTTTCTCCTGTCAGTTAAATCTCATTGACTCATAAACACCTCTAAGTTTTTCGTTTAAGGCACAGAATAGTTGTAGGTCAACCATTATACTACTCAAATTAAATAATATTGAAATACACATATTTGAAGAAAACAAAGTTTATTAATTAAATATATATATAATAAAAAAATAAGAAATACAACATAGCATATTAAAGAAGAATAAAATTCTGTAATTCAGAAAAAACTTTTTTAACAACTCATTTTATACATAATGTTGCGTACTTGGGGGTTCGTGAGTTGTCCAAGAATGAAAGACGAAACTTACAAAAATTCAGTAATTTATTCACAGAAAGTTCCAGAAAAATACAGGTCTATAAACCAGTAAACACAGCTTAAACAACAGCTGTCAATAGCAAATCCACAGTACAAACTGTATAGCAATAACACATAAAGCAAGTCTCTTTTAAAGAGGCTCAAAGCAATCCAACATTGGCAGAAGCTGATCTCAGGCTTGGTGAAAAAAAACAGCCCTTATATACCCCTGTAGAAAAGTGTGGAACGCTCCAGAAATTTCCGTATCTCATCAGCCAATGAGATTAGAGCTTCCATATTTTGTATATCCCTAATAAGGATTTTCTCGCCAAGGTCGTCAAAAAAATTGCCAAGGTGGGAAAAAGTCGCCAAATTTGGTGCCAAATCTATTACCTGCCTTATTGGGGCTTTATAATGCGTTTTTAAGGGGAAATAAGGCTATTTTAACGCTAAAACGACTAGAAATGCACAAAATTAGCACTTTATCAACTTACTAAGCCTCTTTGAAAGAATTTATACAAAAATACATTCAATTATTTACAATTTTGTAACAATATCAGCTACTATTATACCTATCACCAACTTCATAATCAAATTCATCACTTTCAGAAGAAGCAAGACTTTCATCACTTTCTGAATAACACATATTACTTAAAACATCACTGTCAACAATATCATTTTCATTACCATAGTAATTTGTATGAAGATTCCAAAAGATATCCATAGGTTTATACATAACACGCCAAGATAAAGTGCAAGATGTATTTTTTGCCAACGAGTTACTATCATTGAAGAAGTATAGTTCGTCATCAAAATGATTTGCCATAATTGTATCCAGTGAAGGTATCTCAAAAAACTGATCCACGGCAGGTGCTTTTTGAGAGTTATCATTAAAATGTACTACTTTAAGGCATTTCATCGATTCCAATATACAACGAAACATTTCAGAAGGCAGGTGTTTAAAAGAATTGATCTGCAATATAGTAACATTTTTACTCAAAGAAATTAATAAAGAAACTGCTTCATAATTCGCATCATGATCTTCCACATCAATATCTTTCAAAATTAAAGTATTGAGATTCGTTTTTGTAATTTTTACATCCTTTTTTTCAAATGGGGTAAAGGAAACTTTTTTTAAATAAAGACTTTTCAGATTTGTGAAGTTTTCTATCAGAGTTAAGACAGATATTTTCACACAGGACAAAATCAAAGTTTTTAAGTTTTTTGATATGGGCAAAACAGGAATCAAGACATCATCAATACTCAGAGAGGCATATTTATGAGTTGATTTAATTTTCAGTTCTTCTAAATTTTGAAACTGAACACATGCTTCAAGGACTTCTTCATCAACAGGCGATATAAAATATAATTTTTTTAATTTCGGAAACATTCTGGCATAGGCTGTAATTTTCTCTACAGCATTCTCAACTGAACTATCAAACGGAAATTCTGTGAGGTTATAATGTTTGTTACTAACAGTCTCATGATACAACAAACAAATTATATTTTCATATTTCAAGCATTCAAGCGAAGTCATTTTGTTTAAAATTATAGCCCCACCATATAATTTCACACCAGAGTACGATATATTCAAACTCTTCAATGATAGCTTGCTGTTGCATAGAATTTCCATTCCACTACAATTTACTTTTTCACAACAGCTAATGTTTAGAGATTCGAGATTTGGACAAGACTTCCTTATCCAAGATAATGTTGCATTGCTACAAGATGTCCTACTTAGGTCAAGATGAACCACGTTAGTCAGACAACTAATTACGGAATTCAGTTCAATTTCATCAACTCTTGAAGCATATAAATCCAAAGAAGTAATCTCCTGCAAGATGAAAAGAAATATATTTATAGCATTACATAATATGAGAATATATATTAGGTCGTTGCCAAAGTTTGTGTGGACGTGCATCATTTTATTGCTCTAAAGACGAGAGCTTCTATCGCCGCGGTATACATTTGTTACCTGAAAAATGGGCAAAGGTTGTAAAAAGTAATGGAGAGTATTTTGATTAAAAATTGTCATTTGATTTGATGTATTTTTATGAAATGAAGCAATAAAAAACAGCACGAATTTATGCAAAGACCTAATATATATATTTTCTTTTCTTTTTACTAAATTACAAATGAAAGTTCATAAACATATAGCACAGCCTTTTCAAATCAAGGTAATAGAAAAAAAAAAAAAAGATAAATGGGAGGGAAGGGGGGGGGGGGGGGGGTCGATAAATGATAGTTCAACAAAAACCCAATTTATTTTGAAAAAACACAAACAGCAATGAAATTATCCATAACAGACGTAAAACCTCATATTTTTATAAAATAGTCGTCATTCAATCTTGCATAAATTGCACGATCTTAATTTGTTCTAATAAAGAACTCCTTAATATTGAATTAAAATAATCCAAATCTTTGAGGCAGTACATTATTATTATACAATAAATATATAAAAATAATATATAGAATAAAAAGGCAGGATACAGTAAAAAATTAATTAAAAAACTATATAAAAATTGTATTAAAAAAAACTGAATCCTATTTCAATTGCACAAAAAGATAAACACCGTTTTACTACTTCCATCCCTATGATAAAGATGCCATGATTAAAATAAAAAATTTAGCCACAAAATTTAACATTAACATATCAATTGAACCTAACAAAAATCTCTTTCGCAGTGTTAACCCTTTGGAAACTACTAGAAGTTTACAAAATTAATTATAAAAAACAGAATAATGAATATGGTGCATATATTGGAATGATGGGAAGAAAAAAGAAAAACTATATAAAAAACATCAAAATGATATAAAATTTGAAAAAACTAAACAGGACTAACCAAAACCAAAGTGAATCAATAGAAATCAACTTCAATAACCCTAAAAAAAGTTTCTAATTTTGTCAATAATCAATATTCATTATGGTATGAGACAGTATAAGTGCTAACAAAAAACATTTTCAACAATTCAGATGCCCTTTTTCATCAATGCCAGATGGCATGATCTTTCGGATTTGGAAAAAGGAGAAAATGTCAGCAACAATCTTCACAGACACAATAACATAAGAAGTCCCAAGACTCGATGGTGAAGACTTATGAAAAATCTAGGTGCCATCTCTAATTAAATATGTATATTAAAAAAAATAATAATAATAATAAAGTATCAACTTGTAAATAATATATGCAAGATTATATAAAAAAGATTTATGTAATGAATGTAATTACATTGACAATATTAAACATACATATTTAAAATTGCACATTCTTCGCCCAGAAGATACATCATTCCACCACAATTTAATAGCATTTTCCCATTTTCCGGGCAGAAATCTTCCCATTTAGGGCTGTTTAATTTAATCATTAACAAATCGTCAACTACTTTCATAGAGATATGATGTCTTAAATCAGTTTTTATTAGGTTCAATTGACTGAACAGTCTGATGGGATTGGGAAAATTATTAGGTATGATAATAAAAAAAAATCTAGGAGTCAAAATGAAAAAACTGGTTGCAAAATGCGACTAACGATCGCTTATTTCTAACCCTGGTAAAAAGTAACTTCAAGTTCTTTTTCTTTTTTTCCCCTCAAAACAGAAAAGGCGATCAAACTTGCATTCCTTTTTATGTTAACACCGAGGTCACGTGATATTATAAGCAAGTTGTGTTAATATTGAAGTTTATGGGTGATTGAGCGGGACAAATACTTATGATGTTATTTAGAAGTTAACACTATAACCAAGAACATTGCAACTGAGTTAAACTTACAGTCCTGTGCAAGTCAGGTAAACTTAATCTAGAGATTGACAGTCCACAATAAAGTATAGTTAAATTTATGTTATATAACAAACAGGGTTGGCAAGTTCCTTCCAAGGTGGAAAAAACCACAGAAATAACCATGGAAAAAAATGGCTGGAAGAAATAAGGTTTCTTCCAAGTGGAAGAAATGGAAAAAACTGCTTTTCTTAATAATTTATCCTATAAATTGCCGATTTATAAGATACAATGGATGCATTTATCTTATAAACAACTTTAACTAACTTTAATTATGCCTATAAAAATTTAATTACGTATTTAATTAATAATTAAGAGATTTTTACAGAAGATCAGATTGCACTCCAAAATACTCAAAATCCAGTAAAAAAATCCATTTAATTTAAACAGAGAAAAGTTTTATAATTTAAACAATTTTATTTCTTTAAATGGTAATAAATAGTTTGGATCACTTGTTTATACTTTCTGATAAAACACCTTTTAACAAACATCCAGTTAATTAAAAGAACCAGTATGTAATAATTATTGTATTACAAAATGTCATCAAAAACTTTATTTTCCTTATACAGTCAACTCCCTCTAACCTGCAGACCCATAATCTGCAAATCCTTTTAATCTGCAATTGATTTTTTAATGCAAAAGAAATTTACATCTCATATTTAAAAAAAAATTCATAACATTTCTCACATTTTTACCTTTTTTTAATCAAATTTTTAGCCTAATCCTTGCTTTTAAACAC
This sequence comes from Salticus scenicus, assembly GCA_963930645.1. Classification (NCBI taxonomy): domain Eukaryota; kingdom Metazoa; phylum Arthropoda; class Arachnida; order Araneae; family Salticidae; genus Salticus; species Salticus scenicus. Next base: position 288,725,143 of record OZ005655.1, read on the forward strand.
AATTGAGGAGGGTAGGGGGTGGGGGGAGTAACATTCTTATATTTATTATCCTGCAATTCATACAGACTCAGACTAGTACTGAGTCAAGCCAAAGAATGTCAGGAAAGTATATGAAAAATTTAAAACAAACCACTATTACATCAATGTTTAACAAAATAAAAAATAATCAGTGATAAATATTATTTCCGTAGTTTCAAAAATATTGTTTCGTATTTTTTTAAAAATATGTTTGTTTACATTTTACTGGTACATATTATCTGAATATGTTTAAATTATTTACCATCATATATGAATGTGATAGATTAGTTTTATTAATATTGAAGAAATATTTTATTCTAAAATTTATTCGAAACAATCTTTCCATTTTGATGTCTATTTATGATTTAATAATAACTGACTTTGTATTTGCAAAAGAAAAATGTAAACAAATTCAATGATCTCTAATCTGCAAATTCCTATAATCTGCACAACCTCCAGACAAAACTTTCGCGGGTTAGAGGGAGTTGACTGTATAACAAATGAAAAATTTTTAGCAGTTCAATACTGCAATTTATTTCTCAACTTAAAATAGATGAATACAAACTGTGTTTTTCTAATCCTGGAGAACTTGCAGGAGAGTTTAAAAGTAGGTACTGATTAGTTACATACTGATATAGTTCAGTGGGTATCAGTTCCGAGTTTATACAAAAAATTGTATCCTTAAAAAAAAATATTTTTTTAAGTGCAAATATTATTGATAAAAATTCTTTAGGTAATTATTATAACTTGTACAGTTTGAGCATATAATAATATTAGTATCTATGCAAAAAGTTCTAAAAATATTAGCATTGAAAAGTAAAAACCTACCTGTATATATTTAGATTGTTATCAAATAACTTATTTTTCTAAAAATATTTTTAATATTAATTGGATTATAGTTTAGATTAGAGATATAAAATTTCCAGAAATTTTGAGGCAGTGGAAAAAAACCAGTTTTTTTTTTTCTGGAAAAATTGGAAAAAATGGGGGAATATTGAATTTTTACAGATAAAAATAGGTTTTCTTCATAGTTAATATCTTGGAAAATATAAAGTGTTAAATATTTAAAAATACATGCAATCCACATTATTTTCTCATAACACATATATACAAAAAGCTTTTACTATTAAAAAATGATCCTTTCTGTTTCATAACTGCCAGTACCTTTCCTTGTACAAAACACCAAAAACTAGTCAAATTATCATTCAAACATTAATTTTGGGTAGGGTGTGCATTCCTATAGAGTATTTATCTTCCGGCAGCATTGATACAATGAATTTAGACTAGAATCCAATGGACAAAATAAAATTATTTTTCATTGACTTGAACTCGATTTCTTTATATCCAAAACTCGAAAACTAAATAAATTTTCACTTTCACAGAGTTAGTAAATCGTTTAAAATTTTTTTTAAATGGAGTTACTGATACACTAAGTTAAAAATTTAAAAATCTGAAAAATGAATTAATAATTTTTAACCATTTATTATGTGTGTAGTGTACTTCAAGAATACAAAAATATGCTTTAAGTTCAGTATATATATATATATATACACAGTGGTGGACATAATTATAAGACACCTATCTAATTTGACAAATAGTGAAAGAAAAGATTCAGAACTTAAAAATGTTTTATCAAATACGTCAAAAACATACAATTTATTCTGTTATCACATATAATTATTTTATAATAATTATATTTTCATACAATTTAATGAAAAAACTTAAAAACATATGGACAAAATTATAAGGCACCAACTGTTTTTTCCAAATACAGTGGTCAACATAATTAGCAGACACTAATGGTCTAAAAGAAAATCCTCTAATATGGTTATTCAATATTTGGTGGAGCTGCCATTGTTTTTTTATAACATGAAAGATGTGATTCGGCATCGAGTCTATGAATTCTAACAAAATATTGCAAGACAGTTCTTCCCAAGCACATTTTACGGAATTCTTTAGGTCTTTGACTCATATAAATTGCTTCCCATTTCGGTAAACCGCACGAGCTAAGATTCCCCACAAGTTTTCAATAGGATTTAAGTCTGGTGAACGAGAAGGCCACGGGAGAACATTGATACTTTGCTCTGAAAGCCACTTTTTTGTTTTGCGTGATGCATGAACTATTCAACAAAATACAATAAAATACAATAAAATACAATTTGCCTTTGTGTAACGTTTTATTTTAAATTGGCAGACAAGATTTATTAATGGACTAGGTGGTAATATTGATGTGAGCTATGTATATACGGAGTTTTAAGCAAATTGATTTATAAATATTTTTTTTATGTGAATTTGAAATTTTCACGTAGCCAGCAATTGGAAACAAGATAGCGGATCAAGTTGGGCAATGAACATATCAATTATATTTCTAAGATAAGTTTGGTTTGAATTAACTCTGTATTTAAATAGTTATCGTTCAATTTTTTTGTATGGCAGCCTGATTTAAAATGATTGCAACTTGTCAACAAAATGGTGGAACAAGTTGCTCAGTGAACTAATCCAAAATATTTGCAAGCTATATCCATTGTCCAATTTTGGTTTGAACAAATTCAGTATTTCAAAAATTAACATAATAAATTTTCAAGTGGAAGCATGATTTCAAGAGATTGCAACTTGGAAAGAAAATGGTGGATCATCCTGCCCAGAGAAATCATCCAAGATATTTTAATGATAAGTCCCCTGTCCAAATTTAGTTCGAATTGATTAAGTATTTCGAAAGTTACTGTGATAAACAATTTTCAAGTGAATGCCACTTGGAAACAGAAGGGCAGAGCAAGTTGCCCAATGATATCCAAAATATTTGAACTGCAAGTTCACTGTTTACTTTGGTTTGAATTAGTTTAGTGTTTTGAAGTTATCATATCATTGCAGCAAATTTTCAAGAAGGTGCAACTTGAAAACAAAATGGCAGAACAAGTTGCCATATGAACTCATCCAAGATATTTGTATTATGACAAGAACACTGTCTATCTTTGGTTGAAATCAATTCAGTATTTCAAAAGTTAGTGACAAATTTTCTATTGGTAGCCTGATTACATATCCCCCCACCCCAATTTAATTTTAAGTATCTGACATTTTGTTTCAAAATAGCATAATAAAGTTTATTAATAAGCTTGATTGAGTCCCTTATATGGTTTATGTATACATCAAAATCAAGTGGATTTGAAATTTTCAAGTGGCTGCCACTTGAAAACAAAATGGCAGAGCAACTTGGCTAACAAACTCATCCAAGGTATTTGTAGGATAAGTTTGTTATCCAATTTTGCCTTGATTTCGATCATTATTTTGGCAGTTATTGTGATGACAAATTTTCTGTTAAATACAGATAGATAAATAAATGAAGTGTTTGCAATAGAACAATAAAGAAAACAACCTAAAAAACTGGCTTAACTACTAGCATTGTAAGAATGCTAGTTTCTATGATAATGTTTTGCAAACTGTTTATATTTTCTGGCGAATTCTTTCGCAAAGCAAAATATACATTTTTTTTTTCTTAAATGGAAATATTTTGAGAAATAGTAGAAATGGATTTTCTAAGTCTAAGCATTTATTATGATGATTTATATAAAATAATAATAATAACTGAAAATAAAGACTGCCAAGAGAGACATATTAAAATAAAAATATCAAGCTTTACTTTTAATCTTAAAGAATAGTTTGATAATTTAAAAATTTGATTTTTTGCCACTTATTATCACTTTGCATAGTGTGCAACATTACAAGATATTGCCTCAGGCAACACAATCAATTTAACATGTTGAGCGCCATGCCAGCCATCGGTGGCTAACAGTGTCATATATGACACAAAGCCACATCAACCATCGGTGGTTTTACAGTATAAAATATCATATAAAACTAAAAATATTACATTGTTTTAAGTAATTACTGAAAATTTATTTAAAATTTACTTAATTTTTATTTATTACAGGGTAATATCATAAAGAAATTTTAATGGATTTTTTTAAGAATCCGAGTGGCGCTCAACGTGTTAATATAACGATTTAGATTCATTCATTCATTATGTAAAAAAATATATAATATCAAGAGTTTTTTTCTGAAATTCTATAAACTTTTAAAGTTTTAAATAAAGAAAGTCAGATATTTTCTGAAGATCTTTTCAGAATAGTTTCCAATTACTGTCTCTTATGATCATATAAATATCTGACTCTAATAACAATTCGAGTACTAATTTCTAAAAATTTTTTTAATCTGTGAAGAATAATCCTTAATATTAAATAAACAAATAAGCAAAGATCCACATTTATAAGAAAAAGGTTTTCAGTCAGTAAATCATGAAAATTACCTACCGAAGCAATCACTTTCAACTGACGAAAAATCTTTTGAGAATAAAACATGGCTGGTAGATTTACTTTCTTCAGAGAAGAACTTAGATACCACATGATAAAATCATCTGTGAAAACTTTCAGACTTCTATAGTTTGAAAAGAATTCATCAGAATATGCTCGAACTGCAATAAATTAGACAGATAAATCATTCATCATATGACTCTCAAAAAAAAAAAAAAAAAAAAATCTACTAATACAGTATAGGATCTGTTATCCAGAAAGCTTGGGACCTGGGATATTCTGGATAAGGGGTTTTTCCGTAATTCGGAACATTTTACTATATGTATAAAAATGGTACAAAATAATTTCATGAATAGCATTGATAAACATGAATAATATATATGTAAACACTTTACCTATTAATACTAAATTCATTTAATAAGTTATTTCCACAAAATAAAAAAACATTCTTAATTAGAATTTCAAACTATAAATAACAATAGTAATATAATAATAAATGAAAAATAAATAAACATATATAAAATTTAATTTTGGACCTGAGAGTAACATCCTTTCATTTTGATTTTGCAAAAATATCTATGTTATATTTTTTTGCTTATAGTGTGTCTCTGCTCTGATACTAATAATTCATAAATTTTGCAAATATTTTTAGCACATAACGCTAAATATTTTATGACATGAATTCTAAAAATAATGGAAATTAATAAAAACTATTTAAAAATTTTATAACAATTAGGACTTTGCATGCGACCTGTGTTCAAGGATAAAATTCATCTGCTATTGGGCACTTTAAGAAGTATGTGTTATTAATGTTTATCTATTAAAAAATACAATAAAAATTCATTTTCAAACCTAAATTTGCAAAATTTTCAGTAATTATTTGGACAATTTTGTGCTCACCCTATTTCCTCAGAATAACACCATAGCATTAAATAAAGTAGGTTATAAAACTATAATTTTGACCGCTGTTACTTTATAACTTTAATTCTTAAATTTTATGATAATTAAAAATTTTGGTAGTTGGCATTTTGCATTCTGGTTTTCGGAACATTCTGGATAATGCATTTCCAGATAACGGAGCCTATACTGTAGTAATTTTTTTTTTTATTAAAAAGCTCTGAATTAAGGCATCGCAGAAAAACTAATGTATTACATTTAGTCATCTAGATAAGTTTTTTTTTAACAATATGGAAAAATTCATTGTTTATGTCTGAGAAGTTTTGCATTACATAGAACTGTGCTGTAAAGATCTATTGTATTGTCATAATACAAAAATCACAACAACAAAATCCATTTCCATTAAGTTGTCCCTAGCAGCTTTTTTATTCTAGAATCAGCACTAAATAAACTTATGTTAAATTTATTTTTAAAATGCTTATTAAAATGACAGTCAAAACAAAAACAACTATGTTTATAATTAAAAATTTGGAAACATTTTTAAAGTAATGAATATAAGTATGTAGGGGAGAAGGGGGTACATTGGGACACGGGGCACATTGGGACAAAGGCTTTTATCCCTTTATAATTGCAAAATAAAATTTGTAAAAAATTACACTAGATGACACTTAGTAGTACATCTTCATATTTGTGATTTCAACTCAATCATTCAAGTCTGCTGCCTGTGAACAAGGTTAGTTTATTTTATCATATGAAAAGTAATTTTTTTCAAGTAAATTAATGTTGATTTTTTAGGTAATAGGAAATAATTATTTTAATTTTTAAAAGTACTATGTGTTTTTATAAACATTAAGCTTTCATTTCCACTATAGATCATTAGCCCATGTGCTCTAGAAAATTAGGCATAAGTGTTTGTTTTGAAAATGACCTGATGGGGTACATTGGGACACCAATGCATGGGGCACATTCGGCCACATTCATTTCTTCAATGGCCCATTCATTTCTAACACCAATATATTTTTATTTATTTACTTATTTTTTGCACATATAAGCTAATTGTATTCATTTTTTTTCTAGGTATTCTTTAAATAAATAGAAAATGATTAGAATTTATAAGCCAAAAACTGAAAGAACTAAAATTTCAGAAGAAAATATAGAAAAGGCAATAAATGAAATAATCAAAGATAAACTTTCTGCGAGGGAAGTTGCAATTAAATATTATATACCAAAATCTACATTATTTAATAGATTGAAAAAAATGAGAGAAAATAAGATTGAGTGTGTACTACAAATGTAAATTATAAGTTTCAATCCAAATATACATCTCAACAAATATTCACAGCTGAACAAGAACTCTTGTTGAAAGATTATTTAATATCATGTTCTCAACTTAACTATGCCATCAACATGATCCTACATAACATTAAAGTTTTGTGTAGACTTGCAGGGTTTTGATGTGCGTTAAGAAATGAATATGCAGTAATGCTTCATAACAATTTCATTTTTTCATAATTACCTACTTTATTATTATTTGTTATTGTATCAAATTCATTGTTTTGAAAGCCTTTCACTATTTTTCTTCTTCTTTTAATATTTTTATGATAACTTTATGATATTTCCATTCAAGAAGATCTCTTTAAGGTCAGACAATGCAATTTTCTTATTATACAGTTCACTCAGGTACCTAGTTAAAATAATAACTCTCTAATAAGCTTTTAATATACATTTTCACTGTAATGTCACATTCTTTATAAGCAAAATAATTTTCTTCTATGTTCTTTAAAGTATTTTATCAGTATATCTATACTGAACATAAAAATTCGTTGAAACAAACATTAAACTTCAATTTGCAGTACCTTCCTCATATATTATGCAACCAGAAAATAAAAATATATGAAACACTTTTTCAAGGTGGCTAGTGTATTAGAACTTTTTCTAATTCCCTGACTTCGCTTTACTATTTTTTTTTTTTTTTTTTGGCATTTTCCATGACTTACACAGTTTATTTCCCATGAAAACCTCATAATAAAGCAAGCAATTTGGCGATTTCCAATGGTGAGCTTTAGAATATGACTTCCTGGACAGACCCCTGCTAACTATTTTCACAAAAATGTTTAATATGATACCATTTTCAATAAAATCGTAATAAAATTAAAAAAGATTCTTTTTTTTTTCAGATTTCATAAATTTTCTAAACATAAATAATCAACTATTTCAATAAATACTCATATATTTGAAATGAGTTTTGATATTAATAGAAAATACATAGAAGGAAGTTTAGTCAAACTACTGTATAGTAAACTCCACATTTGAAGTTTTAGTAGAAACGGAGGCAAAGATACAGTTTAGTGCACTACTTGGCATGTTTTTCGAAATTTGCTATCTTCGTGCAGTATCTTGTACAGTTACAAACCTTCAGCAGATATAATGAAATACAAAAAAATAAAATAAAATTTGGAGAATTATTTCTAAAACACATATTGCCAGTAAAATTCAGCGTCAAGAAGAGAAAGCGCTCTCAACTGCATTCCAACCACTGTTACGAAGGAGAAGAAACGAATATTTGAAGGCGCCCGCCTAAAACAAATTTTGTAATACATTCACGCTTTAAAGAAACATGAGCAAAAGCGGAAGGAAATCAGCATATATATCTATATAAACACTTATAAAACATATGTATACTAACTTTTTACTTACATAAAAAATCAACATGTTTTTGAGGAATTTTGTTATAAACAAAGAAGTCAATATTTTTGACCACACTCACTAAGCACATATCCTGTAGGGAAACACTTCGCTTATACATATTTGCTTAGTTAAGAGATTACTAGTATGATAAAAGTGAAAACTTAAAATTATTCATTACACGGTTTCTAAAAGTAACTAAGAAATAATACAGAATCGGTGCAAAACCGAGACGGCGAACAGAACATTATTGAGTTTGGTTGGTTGTGTTGTTGGTTGGTTGTTCACAGGCCTTGACTGGTTAATGAAAATTGAAGCAATTAAGATGTGTTTAGTGAACTTCTCGATCTATGACCGATACTTCTGGTCAAATCCATAGATATACGCTAAGGTGACCATATTTTCAAACGGGATTTGTCCCCAAATTGAAGTAAATTTCGTAGGGTGGCCAGTTTTTTTCATGCAAAATGAGGACAAACTGTGTGATGTTCTCATTTCCATGAGAAAAATTAAGACAGTTTTCTTCTAAAATGAAGACATTTCTGAGGACACAAAATTTCATAAAATATAGCCTAAAATTAGCTTATATTAACCCCACTTGCAGCAATTAATCGTCTCTATGATAAATTTATACCACTTATCAATCAGCTTATACGATAAACATTATTTATGTAAGCATTATTAAATTTACAATAAACATTATCATAAACTTGTACACATTATACTTCTTTTCGTATAACATACTGCTGTTTATACAAAAGTATTAATTTCTGATATGCGGTTGATACGAAAATACCAAATTATTTTATATCTACTTCTATTAATACTTTTATAAACTGTTTTAATACAATTGTCACTGTTGTGTTGTACAGACCAAGGTTTTGGTGTAAACGAAATCATAACTACTTCATATGGAAATGATCCAATAACTAACATTTTAAAAGGAAAAGGCAATCTGAATAAGGTCAAAAACAGGCTAGGCTAGGAATTGACATCTAGTCCGACGGCATAAAGCATTAATGTTCTGCAAACTAACTATTATGTTGACCTTCGAGTAGCACTATTTACTCACGAGAGCAAAAAATCGTGAGATGTCAACAAGGTACTTTCGGCAGCAAAAGTATCCGAGCACTAGCAATTTTCCCTGTCTAAAAAAAGTACACTTAATACTGCTTTGTTAAATAAATCCTTCTCGAGTCATGTTTTTAGTCAGTCTAAGAAAATGATTCGACAAGGATTTATTTAACAAAATAGTTTTAAGTGTACCTTTTTTATATCGGAGTTATTGTCAATTCTCGTTTACTTTTGCAGCCGAATGTAATCTGCGTTCAGCTTCTATCCCTGACTTAGTCAGTTTTCACTGTTGCTAAAAAATGTTTTTCCATTGCAAAGAGTAAAATCTACCAATAGAAAAATATATTTTGTGTATTGCCTAGTATTGAAAACTAATGAAGTTAGCAGCATCTCTAATGTTGAAATTTTAAGTAAAGAAGGAAATTACTGAAAAATGAGGACAAATGAGAACAAACGTCCAAAAATGAGGACAAATGAGGATATGAGAACTTTTGAAAGAAACTGAGGACAACACTTTAAAATTGAGGACTGTCCTCAGAAAATGAGGACGTCTGGTCACCAGGGACCGATTTACACACTTGGAGGCCCAGGGCACTCATGTTCAATGGGCCCCTTTTCATCGTACTTTAATATTACAACAAATAAAACAAACCACATATTTTTTATTCATGTGCCTAAAAATTCTCTTCATTTCACTTCTTTTCATTTTATTGGTAAGAGTAAGGCTTAACTAGATCCAATGCTTGTCTGTCAGATCAATATAATATACATTGCACCTGTATATCTGCTCTGCAGTGTGTGCTTCGGATTTAGTTAGCCTTAGTAAGAGTCATAACAAATTTGGAAATTTTTCATTTCAATTTTTTTTTTTTAGATATGTGATGAATTTCTTCGAGGCCCCCTCAGTGTGAGGGCCCAGGGCACATGCCCCGAATGCCCTGCCTTAAATCAGGCACTTCTGGTCACCCTAAAATTTCGAGGACATTGAAAACTTCATTTGGGGACTTTTTCGAGGACATAACAGACCAATACCTATATGCATTATTAATGAAAAAAACTTTGATTTATGCAGTACAAAATGCTTTGAAACACTTTTTTCGATGAAAAATTTCTGAGCCTAGAGTATGTTTATGCAGATTAAACCCCAGCACATCCGACCCAAAATTTCGCCGAGTCACTGGCGCCGAAGCGATTTAACCATCCCAACTGAATACTTTGCTGGATCCAGCTTAATTTTAAATAAACTGTGGTGACCTTCTACAGTCTTAACCTCAGAAAGTAACCGGATTTTACGAAATCCCCCCTAAACCCCCTTGGGGTCGGGGGCAATAAACACGTGTAAAAACACGTCTTCCTGCTTGAATTCGCCTTAAATTATCTTAGACTTTCGAATTTTGGTGTGTGGATGTTGATTATGTACTTTGGTGGGATTTCGCAAAATTTCGGACATACCCGCTGGGGAAGGTGAGGTAAGAAGAAGGTAATTTCTGCCGAAGGTAGTAAAAACCCGGACTCCTCACGTTGCTAGCTGGAAAAATATGTAAAGAACACAGCTGGAACTTTAACTTAGGTTATTAATAATGATATGTGATTTTGACAACTCATTTAAGTATAGTTTCCAGCGAAGCGGACAAAGCCATCTAGTTTATTATAATTCTATTAATAAACAGGGATCCGGACATAATGTTACGAGAAAAAATCTCGCGTCGACTAATAAAAAAATAATGTGATCTGTTTCATGTGTAATCTCTGGCGGGGACCATAGGGCCATATAAATAAATAAATAAATATATATATATAGGTATATATCACCGAGTTGAATTTCATTATTTTTATTTATATTTAATTTTAAGTTATTTTATCATTTTGCTTTTCACCATTCAAAATACATTTTAAAAATATTGTTAATACTGTTCACAAATCTTTAAAATAAATTTGTTAAGCACCAGTACTTGTTTATGAATAAAATTTTACAGTATTATTGCAGTCAGGTGTAATTAAAAAATTATATGTATATATATATATATATATATATATATATTAAAAGCCAATGAAAAAATAATAGTATTTAGTAAATTTTAAATTGTATTTATTTATTAAAAAGAGTTGTTCTATTCATGTAGTATGAATATTTAAAGAAAATTAAAAGGATTATGTTAAAATACAACTGGACATTTCACAGGCATAACTAAATACACACAAAGTTTATAAAATGTTATTACTAATATAAACCGAAATTTAAGGTAAAAATCATTTAAAAGATTTTTTTCTGTTTAAAGAAACGGCAATGAAATTAAATTCATCTCTTAAAATCCTATTTTCATTTTTGCAGGATATTTAGTTGGCATACGTAAGCATTACATGATCTGTTCTATAAATACATTAGCTTTTTGTTTACATTACAAATTATTATATTCAATTTTACTTCAAAGTTAATTCTAACAATTTCTAACAGAATATGGATTATGATAAAAAATGTCTAAGATTTTAATCAGCTGTATATATAAATGAACAAATGTGAAATTACTAAAATAGGATTAAAACTTAACGAATATCTGTTTGGTTTTGAGACAAAATCTCACGGGGACAAAATATCACCTACATAAATGCATGGAAAGTAAAATAATGTGATTTGTGTTCATACAAGTAAAATGACAACATTTTATTTAAATGAGTTGGTAACTATTAGTAATGTTATATACAATTTTATGACAGCACATATATATTTACCTTAATCAGAACACTGTCATATTTACAAACCCATCACAAAAATCTTTATGAATCTTGCTTAAAAGAGTTTAAAGACTACATTTATTAACTATTGTCAAGATGAGTCATAATAAACTCAATCATACTTATTAATATTTTATAACTTTTGATTTAGAAAGTTTTTCTTTCCAGTAATTTGCTTCTCGTTATTTAGATATTCTCCACATACTTTTTTGAGCAATATGTAAGAAGTGTCTCTTAATAATGTGTACTCATTATTTTTTCATTGTCTAGTAAAGCTAAATTTGGGAAGAATTCTGCTCCGAAATTTTGAAGAATTCTGTTTAAAATAATAATAATAATAATAATAAGGTATCAAATTTAATAATTCAAATTTTTTAAGCATCTTTACTATCTCTTTTACAAAATAAAAGTATTTTCATTTGTAAATGGAATTTTTGCCGTTTTAGTATTCTTATTGTTTTTAATTGGTGTTAAATTCGAAAAGTCTTGTTTTATCCATTTACCCCTGAATTATTCAAAACGTTTTAAATAAAACGAGATTAATATTATAGTTATAAAAATTTGCTTCTGTTATTGAATTAAATTTTTTTCTATGGAAAGGAAAGGGGAAAATATCGCAGGTGACGGCGAACGAAGTGCTCACAGTCTGTGATAATAATTACTTTGTTCGCCTGTCTGTGATGACGTAAGTTGTAGAGATGGGATAAATAGTTACTTTTCAGTAATAGGTTACTTCGTTCCATACTTCCTTTGGTAATAGGTTTTTACAACATATTACTTTTATAACCCATTACTTTTTAGTTTACATATGGCTAATGTCAGGGCCCGACTATGCTTTTTGAACACCCGGGGCACTGATGCTATTTGGAGGCCCTTTTACCCTGCTCTAAAGAGCTCGCCAAAAGGACCCATTCTCAAAAACAAAAATTAATAAATAAAAATAGTGCATTTTTAAAAATTTTCTTTCAATTATACCTTCTACTTCCTCATTTTTTTAGCAACCTATAACAAAATCATTAGTTTTATGTTCAAGACTAATGAAAAACACACATTGATCAGCCAATGTTTAGGAAATTAGTCACAAAATTTAATATTTGTTTAAGCTCTCTTATAAAATATAGAAAGAAAAATTTAATCATTTTCTGTTTTTAATTGACATATAATGAAAAATTTGTATTATTACTTCTCAATTTTTAGAAATGAGGCCCCCTAAATTTGGAGGCCCTGGGCCAGTGCCCCGTGTGCCCGTGCCATAATATGGCCCTGTCTTTCTAATCCTTTCTGGATGATATACAATATATACATGTGTCCTACATAGTGGATGCGGTTCATGTTTTTAAGTCCCAATGCTTTCGAATAGTAATCTTCACTTTATTTAACACTTCAAAAAAAAAAAAAAAAAAAAAAAAAAAAAAACGCTGATATGAAATAGTGGTAGAGTCAAAATTTTACACAAACGTTTATCCCAATCGAGTAAGCTTAAGGTTCATTAAACCAATTCCTTTAAACACGAAAGCAGAATCCATTTCAAATAATATCAAGAAACACGTACACGAGAGCCGAAAAAAAAAAAAAAAAAAGAATTCTCATATTATAAGCCACATATGTAATTAAAAAACAATTAAATAATAATAGCAAATTTTTAAGAAACATCTTTAAGGCATCCCAAATTTTAAACTACCGAGTGACTGTTTCTTTCGATTTTCCGAAGAACTTGAACTTTCCAGATTGACAAGAAAATTAGTGTTTTTCACTCGCACTTAGCAAACAGTCACTTTGAATATGTTTTCTAAAATTAGAAACACTTGTTTAAAAATATAGATTTTGCGTACAAAAATTGCATAAAATGATGTATTTTCTCAGACACTTAATTTTAACATAAGAGCATAATTAACTATTCTTAACACCTTTACTCATTTTAAATCTAAAAAATAGTCTCAAGAAAAAATCAGATTAAAAAAAAATGTGAAGAAAAGCTAAACAGTAAAAATAAATAAATAAATAAATATTAAATTTTCTTCTCAAATTATTCTTAATTAAACTTAAACAATATTACAATATTCTTAATAAAACCACAATAAATGCTGTATGCTATTACGCACTTTCAATTCCATCTGCTATAAGCAATTAAAATATAAACAAACACTCCTTCCTTTCAATTATCAAACTCCCGAAACATCTGTTTCCAATACGCAAGTGAATCCAAACCTAGCAACCTCCCATTCCTCACCTTCATGACGAAATAGTAATCAACATCTAATAATCACCCCTTACCTATCTCATGCTAGCTGCATAAATTAACACTATTTCGTTAAACCGTGGTATCAAAGTATTTTATTCAAACGATTTTATTATCCCATGAAAAATAATCAACACCAAATAAAATCATTTATAAATTAATATCAGAACGATGCTATTTGTCCTAAACGTTAAAATTATCTTGCTTATTAAAATTATTTTGATTAATATATTTCACAATGACTATTCCGTAATGCATTCTAGAAAATATTATCATTACAAAATTATCGTTAAAAAAATAATACAGCTGCAGCTGTATTATTTTTTTAACGATAATTTTATGAACATGGAAATGGAAATTACTGATTGAGAATATCAGAGTAACAGAGTTGCATGCAATCGTATGTATTCCTTACTGAGATTTCAGACATATTTTTTCAGAAGTGAAGTAACGAATCGATTCGAACATTTGCGCGGAAAGTCTGATGCGAGTCTTTGAATTTTCGGTAGTAGCCGGCGTTCATTATATTCTTTTGTATTTTGTAAATAAAATAAAATAAAATAAAATAAAATAAAAAAGTAATTATATGAAAGAAATAATTCAAGCTTTTTACTTGTATAATGGTGTATTATATCAGTTTTATCGCCAGAAATTTCTTGTCTATTTCGCGTGCAGAGATAAAGTTGAAAATATTATTTTTCTAATAGGATATTTTTTGTAATATATTACAGTGCTAATAGGCTACAATGCAATAATAATATTACTTATTATGTTTCGTGAAATAACGCCCACCTCTAGTAAGTAGGCAGTCGTAAGGCTATCTCTATCGATGGCAACGGCTATGAACATAGATACAAAAAAAAAAAAAAAAAAAAAAAAAAAAGACGTGCAATTGCGTGAGCTGGAGAGCTCGAGAAATTTACAGCCGTTGCCAACAGGGTCACAATGTTCCAATTTTGGTTACCATTGAATATACGGGAGTGTCATATTTGTATAATAATCTGTGGTTAATATTAACTGCCATTTAAACAGAAGTAGTATCGCCCAATGGTCGAAACTCGACCACATTTTTGCAAAGCAAACTAATTGCCTTCAAATAAACGGAATTAAATTGTAACACAGCAGCGCCGTTTGTCGGCTGATATGCACCCAAATTAAAATAGCTTAGATTTACATAATGTCCATATCATATATTATGTTTGGTACGTTTATACACTACAAAAGTTGAGATATAGCCTTGACTTAAATGGGATGAACCACAACATAGCAGCACCCATATTCCAACCACCAATTTAAATCAAGGTTTAACCAAATATCAATCGTACTTAAATTCCGCCCACTGGTTCTA
The DNA here is from genome assembly GCA_963930645.1 of Salticus scenicus. Classification (NCBI taxonomy): domain Eukaryota; kingdom Metazoa; phylum Arthropoda; class Arachnida; order Araneae; family Salticidae; genus Salticus; species Salticus scenicus. Next base: position 288,740,444 of record OZ005655.1, read on the forward strand.
GAGATACTGCAAAAATTTCCCTAACACATTATACACACTCAGACAAATAGTTATTTTCTAAAAATGAGCGAGTCATGTTTAGGACATCTCAAAACGATCGTTCATTCATCGAAAACCTGAAATAAAAAATATTCACAAATTCAATACTTTCTTCTATATCATTTTATATGACGGCGCCACCTATCGATTAACATGAACAAAATTTAATAAATATATTTTCTCATAAAATTCAGTGCAATTTTCCTCAACAGATACTGAGATATAGTAATGAGAAACTGCATAAAATATTAATAATAAAAATAATTTTTGATGATATGTACTCACACATCCAGTTTGGTACATTTATATAGGATAGAAGCTGAGATATAACTTTTCCGTAAACGGAAAATATTGCTGAATAGCAGCGCCGTTATATGCATCCAAAGTGAATCGGCATAGTTTTACCTATTAACCATCTCACACACCAAGTTTCGTACATTTATAAACTATAAAAGCTTATAGTCTTCCCTAAAATAGGATTAAACTGCAACTTAATAGCGCCACTTATTGGTCGATATGCACTGAATCCGAATCAGGAAAGTTTTATTTAATATATATCTCTAAGTTTGGAACACTGTAGATACTAAACCTTTCCTGAAATGAGAGGAAATCACAACGTGGAAGTGATATAGCCTGTTGAGTGATATAGCCCAAAAGCTAATCGGCACCAATTCAAACCAAGATCCAACCCAATATCAAATTCCATTAAATTAAGTTCATTGGTTCATGAAGTACAGTGTTTGAACTAAAAAAAAAACAGACATTTTCTAAAAATGGTCAAATTGAGTTCAGGAAATCTCAAAATGTGTAACTTCATCGAAAATCAGAAATCTAATTTTTTTTTTTTTTAAATCCTATACTTTCTTCTTATATATGCAGAGGCTAGTAATAAATCCACTTTTTTAAAAATAAGTAGTCAATTTCAAGTGATTGAAATGCAAGGAAATCTCAAAACAAGTAAATTCAGCCAAAACCGGATATCGAAATTTTTCCATATCTTCTTATATATGTAGATGCTAGTAATAAATCCCTTTTTTCAAAAATAAGTAGTCAATTTCAGTTAATTGAAATGCAAGGAAATCACAAAACGTGTAAATTCATCGAAAATCGGAAATCAAAAGTTTCTTCTTTCTTATATATGCAAAAGATATAGTAATAAATCCATTTTTTAAAAAATAAGTAGTCAGTTTGTCTATGTGTATATATATATAAAGATTTTTTTTTCCCTTTTCTTTCAATTTCTGAAAAATCGTCATCTGTTTCAACAGTAATGAATCTGTCTGGCAAATCGTCTTTTAATTGAACACGCCCATCTTCTATGCTTTGAGGTCAACTTCATTGCCTTTCGCGAGACACCATCGCGCGATATTATTCCTGCCAATAGAAAAGATCGCCAAGGTGGTTTCGGAACAATGTATCTGTATGTTCTTTAAATACGCCTCCCGCGTTGGTGTAAATAATAATAATAATAATAATAATAATAATAATAAAATAAAATAAAAATTCTAAAGGAAAAAAAAAAAATAAAATATTAATAAAACAAAGAAAAATCTGTACGGCTAATTTCACGTTACTCATAAATATTTATACCAAATTTGACGTCAGTTGGATGATTCCACACCATGTGGGAGTTTTATTGTGTGGTCCTGTAGATTAACATTTAATAACAATTTTCATGCAACAATTTTATGAATATTTTTTACTTGTTTTAATCGATTTTAAAACTTTAGTTCCCGTTTTCTTCAACAGACAGCAGCGCTACTCCGAAATGTAACAAACGAAGTTTTAGATTAAAAGTCAAATGCAAAAATTACTTTAAATTTATTAGTACAGGCGTGGGGGCATCTTCTTGCTTGGAGGATGCACTCGTGCCTAGATTTTTCACCTGATGAAGAGTCCTACTATTATTTGGACCTGAAACAACTGTAGATAGGTTTTGCCAATAGTGTTTGCTTACAAAGTTATTAATTAATTAATTAGTTGAATTTAATCAGATTGATCTGTAGATGTTTCAAATATTTTTATTTTATTTTTATTTAATAATGCCATTTTTTTTTCAGCATATTTATGGTCAGCTCTGCTCCTAACAGCCCTTTCTGAAATTAGTTTAGCAATTTTCAAAAGAAAATGTGAAGAAAACGGTCTGAAGAGTTAAAAAAAAAGCCGTTTATAGATCATAATAATAAGCAAGCCCTAGTCAAAACATTATTATAGGGGGACCCTTTATCTTTAAACTTAAAAAAAAAAAAAAAAAAAAAAAATTTCTTATGCAAAAATTTCAAAGTATTCCATTCTTCTCAGAACTCTTTGTGTTATTATTAAAAGCTATAAGACTCATGCCGTTATATTTTTAACATTCCATTTGAATTTATTTCTTCCTTTTTTTTTCGTGTGTCTTTACATGTAGTGTGAAATAAGTTTTCTCATTACGTCATGTCATGGGAATTTAATTTTTCATCTTCAGTCAATAAACAATATTTTGTACCCACAATTTTTAAGATACATGTTAGAGTCCTGCATCGGGTCGGGTAACCCGATTTTACCCGAACCCGACCCGACCCGCGGGTCGGGTTCGGGTCGGGTTGACTGAATTTTTTTTCTTGCGGGTCGGGGTCGGGTTTGGTTTTCAACAAGTCGGGTCGACTTGAGAACACCTTTCAAAATATTTTTTACAATTATAAACATAAATTTATAGGCATGTTTACAACTATGTAACTAATTTAAACATTCTGCACATACTAGACATGTATCGGTTGGTTGTTTGGTTAGAGGATTTAAGGCCGATTGACTCCAGATGTGTCCTAGGCCAATAGGTGGAATGGCCTCCATTTGAGTCTTTCTAAGGTGTCCTAGCCCGTATTTACGCGTGTTTCGGAGGAAACCACGGAAAACTGCGAACGGCTAGGTCGATGAGCGCGACCTGGGATCGAACCCGACACCTCCCATCTACCAGCTTCCAGCGCAGAACCGCTCGGCCGCTGGTGGGCAGACATGTACCGGATCTCCCTATTCGTACCCGCGGATATCTGCCAGAAAAATAGATCCGTATTTATATCTGGATCTGTTTTCTTTTCTTCAACGAAACAAATATGAATCTTTTGTAGAAACTGTATGAAAATTAGAAATGTATTATAAATCTTTCTCGACTGTTGTTAATATATAAATTAAAGGAATAGAAATACAGTATAACCTCGCATTTACATTCTGGAAATTGAAAAGATTTCGCAGTTTACAAGTTTTTTTTTTTTACTTTTATATTCAGTAAAAGAAAGTATTAGATTCTATCAACATTTGGTGTCAATCGCTCGACGGGTGGCACTGCTATACAGCGATTTCTGAAATTTCAGGGGAGGCTATATCTCAGGTTCTGTTGCGTATAATCCAATTTGATATGTGAGAAGACAAATATCAGATATTATGCTGATTCAATTTGAATGTCTATCAGCCAACAGGTGGCGCTGCTACACAGCGATTTCCGCAATTGTAGGAAAGGCTATATCTCAAGAACTACTGCACAGGATTTCATATAAATTTGTATGTAGGTGCCATTTAATATATATTAACGCCTGTCAACTTTTGGTGTAAACCGCTCAACAGGTGGCGCTGCTACACAGCGATTTCCACAATTACAAGGAAAGCTATATCTTATGTTCTATTGTGTATCATCAAACGAAACTTAATATGTGAGAAGGCGATATCATGAGACATTATGCTGACTCAGTTTGAATGCTTGTCGGCCAATAGGTGGCGCTGTTATACTTCGAATTTCATCGATAACAGGATGGCTATACCTCAACTTCTATGCCATATAACTGTACGAACCATGATATGTGAGATAACCATTATAAAAACGCATTGTTTAAGAAGTTATTTATAGACGATAAAACTGTCTCTCTTTGGATATTTAGTGTTAGATTTCCCTAAGATGAAAATTATTTGCATTCATCACGTTAAACTTTTTAATAATAGTTTTAATAAATTATTCGCACTTAGTGAATTTGACAGAAAAATATAGAAGAATGTCTTGTGGTGGCCACAACATACTAGTTTTTTTTTTATAATTTACCAACTGTGTGACAATGAAAATTTACTTTATTTTATATCATGTTGTATCATTTTACCTTGTTCTGCATCATTTTTTGATGAATAAGTAATGTTGATTTATTTTTCGGGTTTCGGGTCGGGTTCGGGTTAGATAAGTCGGGTTTCGGGTCGCAAAAAATTCTCCGTTGCGGGTTCGGGTCGGTTTTCGAGTTGATGAAATTTTTTTTGTCGGGTTCGGGTCGGGTTTCGGGTTGATAAAATTTTTTTTGTCGGGTTCGGGTCGGGTTTCGGGTTGATTTAAAATTCGTCTGTCGGGTTCGGGTCGGGTCAGGACTCTAATACATGTGCATTTTCATTACTGACAATAAATGATAGCCTAGAAAATTGTACCCTTCTATGATTCCAGTCTCAATAAAACTTTCAAAATGCAGATTTCTAATAATAATATTAACTGGAAGTTTAAATATAATCAATGAATATATTTTAAGAAGAAATTAGAAAAAAATTACAGAGTAATTTTAGGCCTTCTAAAACCAATGGGCTTTAGTATTGGATAAGGCCTACTTGGTCTGAGCAGTAATCAGGGCCTGCGTACACCAAAACTCTGCAGCCATTTCTCTGCAGCTCATGAACACTTGTATTAACTTTAAACTCAAATGGATGATTTTCGTGACAGCTTTTGCATCATATACACACGTATACGTACAGACACATATACCCCCCCCCCTTTTTTTTTTCTTCATCTTCTTTTAAATCCCAATGGTGAGGTCACCAGTAACGCTTCGGTAATTAGTTAAAAGCTTTAATTTTTTTTTTTTTTTTTTTTTACATTTTGTTTGCTAAACTGTTTAGTTTATTTCGTGTATAAAAGATCACTATTTGATTGCTGTTTATTTCCATTAAAAAAGAAAAATTATGTATACAAAAATTTTTATTAGTGTAATAATGGGTTATATTCTGCCAAATTATACTGCTAATGCTTTTCATTCTAGTGCCAACCAAAGAGCTAAAAAGAAATATAATAAAATAAAATAAATAAATAAATGAATGAAACTCCCACGAATAAGTCATAATGTAATATTCAGACATAAATCAAAGCAATTATGAAACTGCCACATTTGACATAGATTAATACAATCCATATGATTTGCATAACAAACCATTTGAGTAAAATTGCATTTCTCATGAAATGCTTTCCAGAATCTTCATTAAATTTTAACAAAGGTAATATTTGCGCAATTTTATGTCAATAGAGATAAAAGTTTTCTTTAATCATTAAAAAAAAAAAAAAAAAAAAAATCTTTTACAATAAAGAAAAATCTTTTCATTAAATCGATTGCAATTTAAAAAAAGGAACTGAAAATGATTTAAAAACATTTCGTGCATCGAAATTAAGTTGCATTGCGTAAAAAATCATTATATAAAATGGTGTATACAAATTAATTGGAAAGTTGTAGAAAACCCAGTATAACCTGCTCCAGGCACAAACAAATATATTGGCATAGAAACAACAAATATCCGTTCTGCGAGAGGAAACGTTGTTACAGTTTCAAAGTATCTGTTGGAGAAAACCATGAAATGTTTGGCAAATATTTTAATGCTGGGACGGTGTTTGCTATGCGAGATAATTTTGTGATTGCAAAGTATTCGTATTTTTACTGTAGAATATAATTTTAGACTAATTTGATTTTTTTTTTTTTTTTTTTTTTGCCGGAATAACTTAAAAGTAAGAGGATTCCGAATTAACGGGAAATAACAAATAAATTGCATCGCAGTGCGTTGAAAATACATTAGAAATTACACATGTGTTGTGTGAGTTGATTCATGCATTTTTTGGATCCCTGTAACTAATTTGAAGAACGGCTGAATAGCACATTATTTCGACTCTTTACGTTCATTGAATGTTTACTTTTCATTTGTTAATCTGAAAACCAGTTTATATATGTATATGTAAATTTCATCCCATTTTCGAATATAAAAGAAAATTATAGAGATATTTGCAAAGACTGATACCAAAGAAATTTTAATGAGATTATTTTTGCAACATATGTACTTACACACAGAATAGAAAATATGATTATAGTTCAATATAGCTTACTTCAAATTATTAATATTCCGTTTAACTTACCTTTTTGTTTTTGAATTTATTATTTCTTTCTTTCTTCTTTATCTTTTAACTATAGGAAAATCTGCAAAATACATTCTGTTTTATAATTTCATTAAGGCTTATTATTAGCTTCGAGGATGAACTTTTGAAAAAAATATTTTATCACTTTACTATTATTTCTCTCTCTCTCTTTCTCTCTTTTTTTTTTTTTTTGGTGATAAAAAACATAATTTCAACTTATGTATAAGGACAAGTTTATTTATGAACATATATATTTTCACAAACCTTTGTCTAAACAGTTGGCCGAAATATTAGATTTTATATGAAGGTGGAAAACAAAAAAACTATCATTAAAAAATGCGTCGAGTTATACGATACGTTAAATAAAAATCCTCTGTAAAAAATTTCTAATTATTTAGTTCCTGTAAAACTATTAAAAAGGAAAACGTAAAGAATATGAATGCTACAGAAATTCTAATTATTGGAGTTTTCCTACAACAATTTTTACCTGACAGAAATAATACTGGACATTTTCTTTCATACTCAGAGTTAAGAAGACAAAGTAATTACGATTCAAATCCCTACGCTCGAGTAGCAAATGCGCTTGCAGATTATCTTCTAAAACATTCAACAAAAATCGGCAAAGTTCTCTTTCGTCCTGGTAATGAAGCCTTCATGCAGCATAGCGATTTTCCGGCAGTCGGTTTAGCATTAGTATATCAGTCCCAAATCGACATTTATGCACATCCATTTACTATGAACGAGACAATGATGCAGTTTGTGGATTACACCTACCCTTTTAAACTTTCTCATTATGCGTTCATGACTCAGAAACCAGAATACAAACCGCATATATTCGGCATTTTTAAAACATTTTCTTCATCGATTTGGACAGCTATCATGCTAGTTTTGATTATTATGTCGGTTATGCATTACTTTTTAAAACGGAAATACCGGCCCGATAAAGTTATACTTCATGTTTTAGCAATATTTTTAAGGCAAAGTTCGATTTTAAGGCCTTCGTCAATGGCAGAAAACTTGCTCATTTATTCTTGGGTTGTTGGGGCGATGTTCCTTTGCCTTGCTTACGATTCCGTGTTTCTGTCCTTTCTGACGATTTCTCCTGTCACAAAAATCAAAGACGTGTCACAGTTGGCAACGGCAGTATCAAAGGGAGAATACCATTGTGTAACTCTTCCTCTTCAAAAGTTCATCCCTGACTTATTGATAAGTACTAATCGAAAAGAATTAAGAATAATCGCAGAAGACCTCAAGAAGACAAACATAACAGTAAACGATTTCGACGAATTTGTAATCTACGGACGAAGCAATCAAAATCTTGCTTTCGTGGGAGAGACGCATCTGATAGACCTTTACAATGGAGGTACCAAATTCCCATCCGAAGATCATTTTTTGGAATCTATGACTGCATTTATAATGCGAAAAGGCTTTTGTTGTAAAAAGCTAATGGAAACATTCGTACATAAACTTATGTCTTCAGGACTCTATTTTAAATATCTCAGAGATTGGAGATTTTGGGTTCAACTACCATGGCGACTAATTTCTTTAGAAAAGGATGCCAAACGGAAATTGACACTTATAGACGTTGCTCCTGCATTTATTATTTTATTGGCAGGCTACTTTCTGTCTGTTTTAGTTTTTCTTGCGGAGATATTTTTAGGTCGTCAGAAAGGAAGGAAAGTTTTGGAGAAAAAGAAGAAAAAGAAGAAGAAAATTGTGCATGATGCAGAATCTGTCTGACAAACATTCTGTGATTTTTTTTTTTTTTTTTTTTTTTTTTGCTGTCACGACCAGTGTTGCCAGATTCGGGATATTTTTTTTTTCAACTGCCACCAATAATTTTGAGATGTGATATTTGATATAAATAATAGACGATTAATTTTCGAAGTGATTAGGTAATCGTTACAATTAAAAATTATTGGTGGTAGTTGAGTAAGAAAAGTCACCAATCTGGCAACACTGGTCACGACATTCTTTGATTATCATGCGTTATTGTTCTTCGAATTATACAAGTAGCTTTGACTTTAATTTAGCAATGCTACATGGTTTTTTGAAAAAGAAATAACGCTTTAAAAAAATCACTTTTACAATACTACCTCTTTTGATGCTGGTTGATTTGATGCTGGTTTTGATATCTGGTTGTATTAGAAAATACCAAATTTTAGGAAGAAAAGCAGCATCTTTAAAATTGATTGAATTATATTTAATTATATTCACAGCTTCCAGTTAACAGTTTCGGAAGCTGTGAATATAATGAAAGAAGAACAAATAAGAAAAAAAATATAACACTTATTAAACGAGTGTAGTTATTTCACAGTGTTTTACTATTACAACTTTATTATTAACTAGTAATTAAAAAACACATTATCAGAATTTACAAATCAGAATCACGATCATCTATTCATTCTTTTGATGCTCCTTTATTATTAGGAATTGTATGGACTTGCACTAATTTTTAGGGCTTATCATAATTACAACCAACAGTGATATCGCGACCATACATCTGTTAAAAATTTCGTTTAGTTTAGAAGATGTAGATGTTCTTTCTCTCTGGCGCAGTAATTATTTTGTTTTAATTATTCTATGAAACAGTTTATTATACACTGAGGCACAAATATTTAGTTTTATTTATTTTATTTATTAATTTATTAATTTAGGACGACGTGTGAAATTTATATGCTAAGCAAATTTTATTTCTGTAAAATTTTTACTTCGATTCTAGATACATGTCTTGAATCTGTTTTTCTGTGGTCCGAATTTAATAAAGATTTCCTGTGTATTTAACTTCCTATAGGCATAGACCATCTTCTGCTGTGGCTTCTAAGCGTGTTTTGCTTTATTTTTAAATTTGCCTTTATCGTTTTAGAAAACAACAGTGAAACCGTTTTTGGTGGCTTTTGTAACGGACACGAGTTACGTTCCTATTTCACATACCTAGAGGCCATCCTTGTTATAACAGTTCACTAGTTATTTTCTACAGTTTTTACTTCTTACTATTTTATTTTCAAAATTAACGTTTTAGATGCATTTATAAGTTTATCACCTTTTATTTATACATTTAAAGATCCTAAATTACCGTCGATTAAATCTATTAATAGCGTCAGTTAATACTGTAAAACTAAGTTCTGTTTATTTATTTATTTATTTATTTTAATCCTTCGTTTGCAAAAGAATGTTATTACAATTTAGAAATTTAAAACTTTCAAATCCAAGTTGCATTTTATCTTTTGTTAGAGTTAGCTATTTAGTGAGGTAATTACTTTTTTTTTTTTTCTTTTTTCTTAATAATAATAATAATAAAAAAAAAAAAAAAAAAAAAATCAAATGCAGATCAAGTGGCTTGGTGTATTTTTAATATCACTAAGGTAGCCGCCATTCTATCATTGAAACAGAATCCATATCAATGCATATTTTGTGTGTGAGAAACCTAGTTCTTTTGATGAAATCAAATTATTATACCTCGGGGGGAAAAATGCTATAAATTACAAAAATAAATTTTTTGGGAAAGAAAAAAGACGAAGATTTACTGGTGCACATTTAATTTGATTAGCATCTTGTTGGAAAATCGTAAAACTACTTAACGTTTATAGTTTTCACATGGCATCGCATTTTAGAAAATATAACTGTATTTTATGCACAAGTATTTTTAAATCTGTTGAATAGAACAATGGAAACGTTCGTTAGGATTACTCTGAAGATCTAACAGTTCTACAGCTTCTAATAATTTTCATGCAGAAACTCTCCGAAATAGACCCTAACTGGTATATTTTTTAATTTAATCGTTTTGTAATATGTCAGATTTCACATCAGGGATAAAAACTAGGATAGAATTTCTCACTCTTATTCAGAAACAAAGTGAAATTACTGAAATTAATGTGAGAGCAGAGAAATACTTAAATAATAATAATAAAAAAATGTCTGGATTAAAGATAAATTGCTAATATTATCTAATATTACAGTCGTTGGTGTAATTTCCGTTTAATTGCATTTAAACGTCATGTCAATATTTGACTGAATACGTCAATATTTTTATTGCTGATCATTGCAATAGGCAGCTCTTGCACTGCACATTAATGAAACTAATTATATATATATATATATATATATATATACCTTCAATACAAAGTTATTATCTAATTCCTGTTTTTCTGGTGTTTCATTGTAGAAATATAATGTATTTTTTGCAGCTGATCAGCAAAATACGTAATTCTCTTATCCAAGTTTTTTATAAACTTTCTACAAACATCGAACATTTATGAAGGATATGTTTAAATATGCTGATTCTTGGGAAATATGAAAGTTTTTTCATTTCAAGATTGTTGATTTTTCTGAATGAAAGTTTTTGGACCAAAAATTTTGATAAATTGGCCTCAGAAGAGTCTGTGAATTTCTATCAGTGTTAAAGATTTTATATGAGAGGAAAGAAAAAAAAAAAAAAAAAAAAAAAAAAAAAGACATGCGAGATTCGCACAATTTGTGGGAACCCTGAATATGAAAAATATTATTTTTAAAAATAGAGTCTAATTGATGAGAAAATTACTCAATAAGAAAAACTTTTATTAAAATAATTTGGAATATTAAAAAAAAAAAAAAAAAAAAAAAAAAAAAAATAGATATGATGTATGTTATTCAACAATAATGATCAACGATATTAAAATAAAGCTATAAACTCACAGATCCTCAAAATGATACTCCATAATTTTTAATGAATTAAGGTATTGAGATGCAAAATAATTCCATGAATGACTTTGGTTACCAAGGCTTTGATATTCTGTATTGAACCACTAGGTATGAACACAAAGCGAAGATCTGATTCTAGGAAATTTACCCTTTCAAGAAAGGGCGGTGTTGCAGATAATTTTAATTCTCAAGTGCAATAACTCACCCCCGAAATTTCTTATAGACCTTTATAATTTAGAGCGAAAGACTTCATTTATTTCTTCCCTCTTAATATTGTTCTTAAATTCCGGTGGCTGTTGATTTTAAAGGCGCAGAATTACTCTGCGCTGGAAAAAGTTAAATAAAATAACGTGTATCCGATGGATGATCGGGTTTCGAACGTGAAGCAAATGGAAGATACATTTACTTACGATTAGATACATAGTTTTGACAAAAATTAGTAATAAAAACTCCTTGAGTCTAAAACACAAAAAAAACTGTTGTTCTAACAAAATATTGTCGGATTCACAGACCTCTGTGAAAATCTTTTCTTCTCAAAAAGGCACCCTATTAATTCAATAAATTGATGAATGAAATTGAAATTTGCGCTAGTATTATGCTATTCCTGACATACGCGCTATGGAAATGCACTCACAAGATTAAGATATATACATGATAATTTAGAACTTTAGAATGGTTTTAACTCAACTATTAAATCGGCAAAATGCGCAAGTAGTAAGCCGGGCACTTTGAGGGTCAAAACGGTTGAATGGTTGGTTGGTTGCTTGATCGTGAAAGATGACGGGGTTTGAGTTTCTTTTTATCCGTTGGCAACCTGGATTTCTTGTCAAGACATATGACGGAGGGGTGACGGACAGGGGAGAGTTTTCTTAAAGGGACAACACAGTGAATGGTTGGTTGGTTGCTTGATCGTGAAAGATGACGGGGGTAGAGTTTCTTTTTATCCGTTGGCAACCTGGATTTCTTGTCAAGACATATGACGGAGGGGTGACGGGGAGTGCAGGGTTTTCTTAAAGGGACAACACAGAATCCTGTCAGAACATGAGAGAGAATGACGTCATCAACTGGAAAGAGGACAATGTAGTATATTTTTAATCAGTAATTAATTTTTTAATCAATATTTCATTAATCAATTTTAATGAGTGAATTTATTATTTTATTGAGTAATTTAATTTGCTCGATTTATTTTTTTACAAAACGATATTACCCTCTGGGAACGATATTACCCTCTGGATATTACCCACATGGCTTTTAACTTCAAAGGGGATATAGGCAAGGGGATATAGGCAACAAGGAGATTGATAAATGGCGTGATCTTCTCAAAATATTCATATGATATTGGTGATTTTGTTCATTTTTTTTAACACTTTTTAAACAATTGGAAATTGTTCGAGATATTTCTTTCTTGAAAAAATATTAAAACAATCCCATTTTCTTAAAATTTTATTTTTATTATTAATAATACGATCAGATTTTATTTTTAAACATGCAAAAAAAGTTTTTTGCACATGTTCCTTATTTATTTTATGCTTTTATAATTTACAAAATATATATATCATTTATTTATTTTATTTATTATTATTATTATTAATTTTATTTTATTTTATTTATTTTATTATTATTATTATTATTATTATTATTATTACTATTGTTATTTGAGAAAAAAAGTTGAATTCTTTTTCTGGAAAAATTATAAAAACAATTCAAAAAACTAATGTTCTAGTTTTTCCATTTCTAAAAAATTAAAACAATTTTATTTTCTTACATTTTATTTACAACAGCAAAAATGCAATCATATTTAATTTTAAAACATGTGAAAAAAAAATTTCCACAGTTATTCATTTTTTATTTTTAAGTTTAATTATAATAATAAAAATAAAATAATAATAACAATTCTTTTTTTTTTTTTTTTTTTTTTTTTTTTTCTTTCATTTTGTTACTTCTGTATTCTTTTTTTTCTGAAATTTTTGAACTGTTTTTATTTTTATTAATGTAACTGTTTTTAGGTTTAATGAAATATTTTTTTTAAAACATTTCTCTTCTTTTTTCAGTTTGTTAGTTATATATTTTCTTTTTCTGAAATTTTTAAACTTGTTATTTTTTATTATTATTATTATTATTATTATTATTATTAATGTAACTGTTTTTAGATTTAATGAAATATTTTTTAAACATTTTTCTTCTTTTGTTTCAGTTTGTCAATACTATATTTTCTTTTTGTGAATTTTTTTAACTTGTTATTTTTTTTTTTTTTTTATTCTTATTACTAATTTTTAGGTCTAAAAAAGTATTTAATAAAAAAAATTATATTACATTTTTTAGTTTATAGATTCTTTTATTTTATTTTAGTGAAAAAATGTAACAAAAATTACTTATTATTACTGTTTAATGAAACTTTATTGTATTACTCTAATTATTATTATCATTATCTAGCAATATAATGAGATTTTTTATGCAATGTTCTTTTTCAAATTAAAAAAAAAAAAAAATTATATTTTATCTTGTGAAAAACTGTTTTAGTTTATTTATTTATTTCTTTAATGTAACTTTATTTTCTTACTCGCGAATTTTCAAAAGAGTTATTTTCATTTAATAATTTGGATTAAGTAAGGAATCTGTTTAATACTGTCATATTTAAAAATATATTTTAAAGTAAAATGTTGAATGTTCTATTTTAAAGAAGTAAAATTTAACTTATGCATTCTGCTAGATTTGCTCAGGGTAAAATTACATTGAGTGGCTAAAATAATAATTGTAGTCCAATCTAAAACAGAATTCCACTCGGCATGTGTTGTACTAAGCGATTTCCTTATTACTATTATTATTAAATAAACTGTTTTGGTATTACTATGTACCCATTATGATATTTTTTTCATCACACCACAATATAAACACAATATAATTCCTCATATTCACAAAACTTTCCATTAATTTCATATTACCTCTTAAATATATAAATCTACCGAAACAGACACCGAATCTTCAATAAATTAATTAGTTTTAAAAATAGCGTATCTCTTTTGGGAAAATAAGTATGACATCTTGTATTATTTACACATAACAACAACAATATTCGAAAAATAATAATTTGCGAAATTTTCTTGTACATAACAGTTTTTCATAATTCTGATAAAAATTCATAAAAATGAATTATCTTATAATAACCACCTATATCACCAACGTCTTCAAAGCACAAATCTTCATACACATGAAATATTTTCATTATCTTATCACCTTCCTGTTGACAATTCGAGTTCATTATATCCTTTTTATTCAAAAGCATGTTAACAGTTTAAGCCATGAAGTTTACCCATGTTTGCAAAAAGTTAAAATTTGAATGTTCCATAGTTTTTACAATTATTTTTTAATAGCTGAAATAATAATAAAAGTGTTTGAAATTATTAGCTTTATAATTATACATTTTAAAAAATAATGAAGTTTTAGTACCATTTATAAACTGTAAATATATTGTGTTAACTTGCTTATACGATAAATAATTTAAAAATAAATATTTACATATACAGTTACGATAGTTTTTATATACAATGATTCATTTTTTTTAAATATAAGTTTTAACTGATACCTTTTTATTAAAGCAAGAATCTAACCAAATAACATTTATCTATTTTTTAAGCGATCAATAATATTAAAATGGCAGTACATTTTTTAAACAAACAGAATATTATATATGCATTCTTTATTGGATGATTTTATTAATAATCTAGAGCATTTTTTATAAAAACAGTATTTCGAAATTTCATTTGGTGTTACGCCAAAACTTTCGTAAAAAGTCAATTTTGTTCAAAATATTCAATTTGCCGGAAAAATTAATGATCGATTGTGCTTAATCCATGTTAAGATTATTAGAAAAATATTTTAAAAGAAAACTTTTTTAAATTAAAATGTAATACAAGTGAAAAGAAAAAAAGGTTCGTGGCAAGCGGTTTTTTAAGTCATTAAAGTTCTTGTGCTCTATATCTATTTTTTCTATTGTAAGTGTGCTATTATGATCTTCCATAAAACATACTAAATGAAATATAACGGATATTAAGAAATGAGTAAAAATTTCGCAACCCATGCATAAAATTTAAAAATAGTGCGATTTTTCCAATATTCTCAATAACCTCGATGATTTTCCCAAAAAGAGAAATGAAAACATCTGCGCAAGGTACCATATTTTCAATATATAAACTTAGAAAATATTTGAAAGTAGAATGCTCAGATACAGAAAAAAGTAATAAAAAAAAATTAAATAAAAAATTGCATCGCATTTTCTGGCAGCTTGCATGAGAAATAAAATAAATTTTACAACAACAAAATATCTGAAAAAATTATCAAAAATTTAGAAAGTTCCAACAAATCTCATATTTGATATAAATTCCTTTATGCTAAAATAATATCACTTAGATATAAAAAAAAAATAGTCAAAAAAGATAATAACATAGTAAAATATTTTATTTGTATATGTGGACAGACATTACATGCCAAATTTCAACCGGACAAATTTCCTGTTAATTTATAGCACAGCGAACAAATCCACAAACACCAGATCGTAGAACACTAGTCGAATAACACATGCAATCAATTTTTGAAAAGTATTTGAAACGCATTTATACATAATATGGAATTAGAAAATGATAATAATAATAATAATAATAATGTGTTCGATTATTTCAAATGAATGGCCAATTTATGTTAGGAAATAGGTGAGAAAACAGACTTAACCTTCTAACATTTTATAAAATGTATTTAGTTTAAATATATGCCTATTGAACTCATAAACGATGTGTGAAATAATGCATTGAAGTAGTTTTTGTTTTCCCTGTAAATGAAAATATTGAGCCTTTTTTTTAATAGAGATATTTTATTTTATTTTATTTATTTATTTTTCTGACAATATACGAAATGTGACTACCATGAAAAAATAGAAAATTTTGCGGATTTATATTAAGTTTTTTAATGAACATTTGAAAGATGATTTTCATTATAAAATATAATTATTTTAATCTGTAAATATTTATAATTTAGAACTTTTATGTGTAAGCATTTATTTTCTTTTGTAAACCACAGTGATAAACATTTTTTTATTTAAGTTAAAATCCAAAATGAGATTATGTATTTATACATATATAAACAGAATGTGTTGTCTAAGTTAATAAAGAATGCATATATAATGTTCTGTTTGTTTAAAAAATGTACTGCCATTTTAATATTAGTGATCGCTTAAAAAATAGATAAATGTTATTTGGTTAGATTCTTGCTTTAATAAAAAGGTATCAGTTAAAACTTATATTTAAAAAAAAATGAATCATTGTATATAAAAACTATCGTAACTGTATATGTAAATATTTATTTTTAAATTATTTATCGTATAAGCAAGTTAACACAATATATTTCCAGTTTATAAATGGTACTAAAACTTCATTATTTTTTAAAATGTATAATTATAAAGCTAATAATTTCAAACACTTTTATTATTATTTTAGCTATTAAAAAATAATTGTAAAAACTATGGAACATTCAAATTTTAACTTTTTGCAAACATAGGTAAACTTCATGGCTTAAACTGTTAACATGCTTTTGAATAAAAAGGATATAATGAACTCGAATTGTCAACAGGAAGGTGATAAGATAATGAAAATATTTCATGTGTATGAAGATTTGTGCTTTGAAGACGTTGGTGATATAGGTGGTTATTATAAGATAATTCATTTTTATGAATTTTTATCAGAATTATGAAAAACTGTTATGTACAAGAAAATTTCGCAAATTATTATTTTTCGAATATTGTTGTTGTTATGTGTAAATAATACAAGATGTCATACTTATTTTCCCAAAAGAGATACGCTATTTTTAAAACTAATTAATTTATTGAAGATTCGGTGTCTGTTTCGGAAGATTTATATATTTAAGAGGTAATATGAAATTAATGGAAAGTTTTGTGAATATGAGGAATTATATTGTGTTTATATTGTGGTGTGATGAAAAAAATATCATAATGGGTACATAGTAATACCAAAACAGTTTATTTAATAATAATAGTAATAAGGAAATCGCTTAGTACAACACATGCCGAGTGGAATTCTGTTTTAGATTGGACTACAATTATTATTTTAGCCACACAATGTAATTTTCCCCTGAGCAAATCTAGCAGAATGCATAAGTTAAATTTTACTTCTTTAAAATAGAACATTCAACATTTTACTTTAAAATATATTTTTAAATATGACAGTATTAAACAGATTCCTTACTTAATCCAAATTATTAAATGAAAATAACTCTTTTGAAAATTCGCGAGTAAGAAAATAAAGTTACATTAAAGAAATAAATAAATAAACTAAAACAGTTTTTCACAAGATAAAATATAATTTTTTTTTTTTTAATTTGAAAAAGAACATTGCATAAAAAATCTCATTATATTGCTAGATAATGATAATAATAATTAGAGTAATACAATAAAGTTTCATTAAACAGTAATAATAAGTAATTTTTGTTACATTTTTTCACTAAAATAAAATAAAAGAATCTATAAACTAAAAAATGTAATATAATTTTTTTTATTAAATACTTTTTTAGACCTAAAAATTAGTAATAAGAATAAAAAAAAAAAAAAAAAACAAGTTAAAAAAATTCACAAAAAGAAAATATAGTATTGACAAACTGAAACAAAAGAAGAAAAATGTTTAAAAAATATTTCATTAAATCTAAAAACAGTTACATTAATAATAATAATAATAATAATAATAATAAAAAAAAAAAAAATAACAAGTTTAAAAATTTCAGAAAAAGAAAATATATAACTAACAAACTGAAAAAAGAAGAGAAATGTTTTAAAAAAAATATTTCATTAAACCTAAAAACAGTTACATTAATAAAAATAAAAACAGTTCAAAAATTTCAGAAAAAAAAAGAATACAGAAGTAACAAAATGAAAGAAAAAAAAAAAAAAAAAAAAAAAGAATTGTTATTATTATTTTATTTTTATTATTATAATTAAACTTAAAAATAAAAAATGAATAACTGTGGAAATTTTTTTTTCACATGTTTTAAAATTAAATATGATTGCATTTTTGCTGTTGTAAATAAAATGTAAGAAAATAAAATTGTTTTAATTTTTTAGAAATGGAAAAACTAGAACATTAGTTTTTTGAATTGTTTTTATAATTTTTCCAGAAAAAGAATTCAACTTTTTTTCTCAAATAACAATAGTAATAATAATAATAATAATAATAATAAAATAAATAAAATAAAATAAAATTAATAATAATAATAATAAATAAAATAAATAAATGATATATATATTTTGTAAATTATAAAATCATAAAATAAATAAGGAACATGTGCAAAAAACTTTTTTTGCATGTTTAAAAATAAAATCTGATCGTATTATTAATAATAAAAATAAAATTTTAAGAAAATGGGATTGTTTTAATATTTTTTCAAGAAAGAAATATCTCGAACAATTTCCAATTGTTTAAAAAGTGTTTAAAAAAAATGAACAAAATCACCAATATCATATGAATATTTTGAGAAGATCACGCCATTTATCAATCTCCTTGTTGCCTATATCCCCTTGCCTATATCCCCTTTGAAGTTAAAAGCCATGTGGGGAAAACCTCTTCCCAGAGGGTAATATCGTTTTGTAAAAAAATAAATCGAGCAAATTAAATTACTCAATAAAATAATAAATTCACTCATTAAAATTGATTAATGAAATATTGATTAAAAAATTAATTACTGATTAAAAATATACTACATTGTCCTCTTTCCAGTTGATGACGTCATTCTCTCTCATGTTCTGACAGGATTCTGTGTTGTCCCTTTAAGAAAACCCTGCACTCCCCGTCACCCCTCCGTCACATGTCTTGACAAGAAGTCCAGGTTGCTAACGGATAAAAAGAAACTCTACCCCCGTCATCTTTCACGATCAAGCAACCAACCAACCATTCACTGTGTTGTCCCTTTAAGAAAACTCTCCCCTGTCCGTCACCCCTCCGTCATATGTCTTGACAAGAAATCCAGGTTGCCAACGGATAAAAAGAAACTCAAACCCCGTCATCTTTCACGATCAAGCAACCAACCAACCATTCAACCGTTTTGACCCTTTAAGAAAACTCTCCCCTGTCCGTCACCCCTCCGTCATATGTCTTGACAAGAAATCCAGGTTGCCAACGGATAAAAAGAAACTCAAACCCCGTCATCTTTCACGATCAAGCAACCAACCAACCATTCAACCGTTTTGACCCTCAAAGTGCCCGGCTTACTACTGTTACCACATGATATTGGTTTGTTTATTTATAAAATCTCCATCTCTTATAATAAACCTATTGAATTTTTTAATCAATGGAATTTTTTTTAGTGATTTCAAAAATTAAAGCTGAACAATTCAACATCGATCAAAAATAACACATTACAATAAACCAAATCTTATTAACTCCATTAAAGAATTGCAACAAAACTTTTTTATTACTTATGTTGATAAATCTCCTAATAATTATGCTATAATCTGTAAACACTATTATCTTTCTTTTCTCAGTAAATCCATATCTTCGAGTTCTAACTTTCATCCTACCAAAAATGACATTAAAATTAATAACCGAAAAATTCATTGCTTTTATAAATTACTAAAACTTCCTTTTAATAATTTCAAATATCCATATATTGTACTTATTCAAAAATTTCACAAAACTCCTCTTAAATTTAGAACTGTCTCAGTTGCTTGTAATAAATACAGTAATAATGCTAACAAAATTCTCCTTGAAATTCTCTATGGCTTAATTAGAAAATTAAAAAAAACTTCCATTGCCGTAAAAATAGTTATCAACTTAAAGCTAAAGTCTTATCGATGAACAATGTCACTGATATTATGTCATATGATTTTGCTGATCTGTTTAATAATATTAATTTAACAAATCTTCATCAAATCATCTTTAAACTTTTTGGGAGATTTAAAAGTAAAATATCTTTACCTAAACACTTTTCTGTAGCATCATTTAAGGCACTTTTAAATTTTATTATTCATAATAAATACATTCTACATAATAATAAAATTTTATTCAAAAGGTCGGTATTCCACAAGGAGGAAGTAGCTCGAGTCTGTTAGCGGACGTATACCTTTACCATTATTAACAAGGATTGTGTAATGAAAAGTCTATTTTTACCGGTACATAGATGTCATTATAATTCTTTATGTCAATAATTTTTCCCCTGATTCAATAAGATTTGAATATCCTCCTCACCTTACTTTAATTCATAATCTTCTTAACAACAACTGTATTAGTTTCTTAGATTTAAAACTTAAACTTGTAGGAAGTAAAATTTATATTGATCTGTATGACAAAAGACAAGATTTTTGTTTCAAAGTAAATTTATTTACACATTTTCATTCTTATCTTCATATATCTGTTTACAGAAATATCATTCCCAATCACCTCTTTCGCATACATAATCTTTGTTCATTTATGTATAAAAACAAAAATATCAACCAAATAATTAATGCTGCTACAAAAATGGGTTATCCCAAACAAATTATTCATTTGATAATATATCATTAAATGTCTCTGTATAACTTAAAAAAAAAATGTTGTGGCGGATGGGTGGGTAGATGTTTGATTAAGGAGGAAGGGTGGTGTTGTATGGCTGGCTGGTTGGGAGGGTTTGTTGTTGAATTAAATAAAAAAATAGAAGAAATTATTGCTATTGCAAGATACGTTATTTTTTTTCTGGTTGATATTGTGAATTATGAACTCTTCATACGTTAGGTTTAATTGAGTGCATTTTGGCTATTGGTGGTTTCCTATGTTTAAAATGTCCAAAATATCTAACTAATAAAAAAAAAAAAAGAAAGAAATAATAATACTAAAAAGAAATAAAATAATAAATTAATTAAGATAGCCTTGTATTGCTTATCCTTACATGTGTGCTTTTGGGGATTATTGCTAGTGATCGAGACCTTTTGCTACTTAACATTTAATTCTTATTATTAACATTAAGATTATGTTTAACAAACATTAATATCAAAACTAATTAATTAAGGAGCAAAATATTCACTTAAATCATTTAGATAAAACATCTTCTATTAAATAATACACTTAATAGCAACTGCATGTTTAATCCTAAAACATTTTAACTGACCATTACTGTTTACCTAGCTTCACGATAGATGGCGCTAGCACACTGTTATATTAATGTTTGCTGTCATTAAATTCTTCTCCATGAAAGATTTTAGGTTATTTGATTTAATAAAATTTAAATTCCTCTCCATGAAAGATTTTAAGTTATTTGATTTAAAAAAATATAATTTAACTAAGTTAAAATACAATTACAAAGTGAATTTTATTGTTATTGAATATGCTCAATTGTTAATTCTTTATCGATTAATCGATATTGTAGGGAATTTATTTTTAATATCATTGGTTTGATGGCAACATGTTACTCTACGTGTCGTGTGATTGCTTGACATGATGTCAATCTGATTTTTTATTCATTTTATTCTCTGGTTTCCTTGATGGTTTGATTTAATATTTTATTTCATTTCTCATTTAAAATGGTTTTGTTGCAAGATTGGAGCATGAACAATATTTTTGCTATTGTTAGCTATATTGTTTTACGAAATCTTGCATTTTTCTCTGCTTTAAGGAAGTACATGCTCCCTGATACGATAATACTTCTATTTTTAAGCATTTTTTAATCCGCTTATTATTCCTGTGATCCTTTATTTTTTCTTTCATACTTTTTAACTGCATTCTTAATTCATGAATTATTTTTAATAAATTTAATGGGATCCTTCATCAATTTTCTCCGTCAATATGTTTAATGGTTCTTTTTAATTATGTATAGGCGTAAGTAATTTTAAATGATTTTGTCTCTTAATTGGATCTAAATATGAATCGCAACATTTCTGTGCTAGTTTTTATACTGTGTTACAATTGGTTTTATTTTCGTGATGTTGGTATTCCACTGGCGTACCTAGATAGGGTCCAAGGAGGCCGCCCCCCCCCTACCCCAGAGTTCCAGTTGGACCCTACCCCCCAGAATTTTTTAAAAATTCAAATTTCCATTTCTTCCTTTTTTCAGTTAAAGGACATAAAACGTGCAGTGAAAATAGTACATACCTACGCACGCACATTAAAAAAGAAAAGGAAAAAAGAAAAACGATAAAGAAATTGCAACGATTGCAACATAGAGACTTAACAGAATTTTCTTTCTTCAATACTGAGTTGCAGAAGAAAGGGTGATATGCATAGGTAGTAGGCAGAGGAAAAAAAAAAGATAAATAAATAAAATATAAACTGCCCTCTCTCTGGTAATAGAAATTCTGGTTAATTTGTGAACTAAGTGTACTCTTGATTCTCGGAAGCAAACAGGGGCGAATAGTCAGCTGCATTTTGGAGAAGTCAGTTCCACGAATGTTAAAGTTTCAAAGTAAAGTCATTTTTTTCTCCCTTTAAGAAACGTCCAATTTAATCATTTAAAATTTATGATGAAACAGATAGTGATTTTTCGAATACTGCATATCCGTACCCAACAGTCATTAGTGTTTCTGATATTCAATATCCGGCAAAATTATCTGTTAAAACCCTACATTTAAATTTTTAAAATGGTTATTTCTTAAAAGCAAAATAAAATATCCTAGTGCGGCTTTTTTTTTTTCTTATTTGTCTCTTAGTGTATTTTTAACTACAAAATGTTTTTTAATATCTAAGCATCTGTAATATGGCAAATTTAACACGATGAGCACCATGTCAGCCATTCTAGATTCTAGACGTTTTGTAATATATCTCTAAAAATACTGAAGAAATCATGTTGAAACTTCAGGGGTGTGCGAAACGCGTTATACTTCAAACATTTCAGTGAAAATTTTACCCCGAAAGTAAAAGCAATACATATAAAAAATTTACACGTTGGGCGCCCTGTCAGCCATCGGTGGTTGACAGTGCCAAATAGGATATAAAGCCGCGTCAACCATCGGTGTTTGACAGTGTAAAATAGGATATAAAACTAAAAATATTACATTGTTTTAAGTAACTATTGAAAATTTGCTTAATTTTTATTTATTACAGGAGGAATCCTTAAGGAATTTTAATTGATTTTAAGAATCGCACAACGTGTTAAATTTAAAGAATGATTTTTTTTTTTTAATTACAAAAACTAACTTTTTATACTGTTCCCAGGTCCCTGTAGTCCTACTTAGTAAAAGTTGACACTCCTCCTAACAAATAAGAGACAAGAAGTTTCATTTCTGTGCGACCAAAATTGACTGAGATATTTAGTTTCAAAAACTGAGATTTTTCCGCATTATCTTCGGGATTCTTAAGGAATTTTTAACCGACCTCTTAATTAAGGTCTCAAAAAGACAGAAAAATCTCAAACATTTAACTAAATATCTTGGTAAATTTTGGACGCCCAGAAGTGAAACATTTTGTGTTATGTTTGTTAGAAGTAGGGTCAACTTTTACTATCTATGAATATTGGGACAAAGGAACTGTATAAAAAGTTAGTTTTTGTAATTTTCCAAAAATTGATTTTTTAAAAATTTAAACATGCAATCTCACAAATGCTTACATTATTTGGAAACATTTTGTAATTGGAGGCGACCAACGGTTGCACAGATAGACGCCTCCTACACTCTGTGTATACGCCGGCTCACATAAAGTGTTAAATACGAATTCGCAAAACCTTTTATCTTTTATCTTTTTTTTTTTTTTTTTTTTTTTAAAGTAATATATATTTCTTTAGTGAAATGTCTTAAAGTGGAGTCCGTTTATGTTTAAAACGTACTTTTATGTAGTCCGCAAGCAATATGCTAAGTAGAATGTTGCTACCCCTACTTTCTAACGAAAAAAACACTCTTCACTAATCTCATTTCATATATACTACGCGAAGTTTTATCGTAGTAATCTAAAATATTAATAAATAAATAAATAACCTACGAAGTTGTCAATGTTGAATGCTGAAATTCGTCAGGGGTTCTGGACAGCATCTTGAGGCGACCTGGTACCTTTGACTTGGCCCAATTGAAGATTTCATATGAAAGATTATATTTCTATTTAATATTTATAAATCGAACTCGATGAGGTTTGTTCAGCAAAATATACGTGTTCCAGCAACAAAATCCATCCCTAATTCGTTGAAATAAGTTCTGTTAAACATCTAAAATAAACATTAAGTCTAATCTTAAATATCTATAGAAGTTTTAGGATTTTGAAGATAATGAATACATGAAAAAATGCAGACAGAGAAAACGCATATTAAAGATTTAAAAACTGCAAAAAATATATCAAAATCCATAAGAATCCGTAAATATATAAGCTTGAGTATTATATTTTACTAGCAAACCCGTGCGAAATATTCGCACTTTATTTCTTTTCTTATTTACCTTTAATATTTGAAACTCATAAGTGTTATACCCATTTCACCCCCTAATTAAAATTCTAATTTACCAGAAGCCAAATTATTGTTAAAACCAAATTAATACTGCACAATACTGAAACCGAAATCATTCAAAGAAAGGTTTTCAAATAAAACTCATGGTTCTCCACCCAATTTTCATACTTCCACAGTTTTAATGAGAAATGATTTTTTTTCTTTTCTTTTCTTAAGAATAAAAATTTGATTTGAGAAGAAATATTTGCGCCCAGCGCACATATACCTTTACACGTGCGCGTGCAGCGCGCATGGGTCTGCGCTGCCGAAGGCAGTGGGGACCCGGTGTGAGTTTTTACCTGATCAGAAAGGATTTTTTTTGGGGGGGGAGAGGGCACGAAGGGTCAGGGAAGGAATACGCGCGCGCAGCGCGTGCATCCCTTAACTTGTGCACGCGCAGCGCGCACGGGACTGCGCTGCCGAAGGCAGTGGGGACCCGGGACGACATTTTACCCGATCAGAAATGATTTTTTTTTAAATTTCTTTTCTTAAGACTAAAAGTTACTGTTAGTGATTCATTAATTATAGTGATTCATTTGAAAATACTGACCCGCTAGCGGGCGAAGCTCGCTAGTCATCTTAATAATGCATGTTAATTTCATTATGTTTAACGCAGTGTAACTTAACCATATGGAATTATGGGTAAAAGAAAATCCGTTTCTAAACCGTAATAATACGAAAAATTTTGGAGCATCTCTGTATACTATGTACAAACATGACATGCACAAAACACTATACAATTAATTCTATGTGCCTCATGTACATTTGTACCAAATTTCAGGTCAATTGGGTGATATATTTTCTTTTTCTTTTGGTGCGCTATTGCATATGCAGACACAAAAAGTATTCTGGGACTCAATAAGGAGGCCTCCACTGAAGTTTCGGCAGTTATTAAAGAGTTTTAAATATTTATTTTTCTTATAGTTTGTTTGTTCAACTGTTTATTTCATTTTGTTTATTGATTCCATTTATTTTGATTTAAAAAAATGAACAGGAAAACTTTTATTGATGGAATAATGTGTTATAGTCTTCCAAATTATTGGACTAATAACGATTTGAATTTATTGCCAACAAAGTTGCACGCAAACAAATCTTCAACTTAAAGAAAAAAGAAAAAAAAAAATTGTAAATAAATCGAAATGTAATATATGGGCATTAATCAAACCAATTTTGAAACTGTCACATTTTACATAGATTAATAAAATACCAAATGATTTATAACACGCTTTTAAAAGGATTTATAGCAGATTTTTTGAATTTATAAAATGGCATGTTCTATGAAACATTCTGCTAAAATAAATTAAAAAATGACAAAAAGTAATATTTGCACAATTTTATATCATTAGAGATAAAAGCTTTTTAAGTCATTCGCAATAAAAAAAAAAAAAAAAAAAAATCACGTCCACAATTAAGAAAAATACTTTCATTAAATCGATTGTGCAGTTTAATAGAGCTAAACGCTTCAAAAACGTTCCGCGCAATCAAACTAGTGTCAATACTTGAAATATCACTTTAAGAAAATGTTTACATAGTGTAATTGAAGCAATGTAGAAAATTAACAAATACAACTTGCACCAGGCACATACAAATATTTGCTAGAAACAACAAAAATGTACTCTATGAGAAGAATCCTTGTCTCTGTTTAAAATTATTGGTTAGACAAAAGCACGAAAGATTTTGCATTTTTTTATTTTTATTTATTTAATTAATTTCATTATATATATATAATGTTTTACGAGATAAACTGATATTTTTACTGTTGGATATGACTTTGAATTATTTTGATTTGCTTAAGAAGTAACTTAGGTGAATGCAAGAGAACAGATAAATTGCACTATGTTTCCGTGATATTGGATCAATGCAGTTGTGGTATACGTATGTACATACTATGCGAGATGACATTGTGATTGTGCATGTTTCCATACTTCTTCTAGAAATTATGATTTTGAATTAATTGTCCTGAAAATACAACCAGTAAACCACTTGAATATCGATATATAAGTAAATTACGGTAATATTTCCATTGAAATCTGATCCGTGGATTCATAACATTGGTACGCATCCCACGATCGCAGTAACTAATTTGAAGACTGACTAAGTAGTGTTTTTAATTATCTTTTTTTATGATATATTCTTATACGCAGAATAGAAAATATGACTTGCAGTTTGAATTTGATAATTCTCACTTCAAATTATTAACACTTTGTTGACGTGTCCTTCCTATAATTTATCTTTTTTTTTTTTTTTTAATCGTACAACTACAGTAAAAACAGTAAAAATAAATTCTGTTGTGTAATTAAATTAACAATATTTATTATTTAATGATGATATACATCAAGGAGTAACTTTTAAATTAAATACTCTATCCTGCTACTGTTATCTTCTCCCTCTCTCTGTCTGTTTCCTTGTAACCGAAAAACTTGTATAGGCAGACTTACTTAAAAAAAAAAATAAAAAAAAAAGCAAATTTTTTAATGGGCAGATGTAATTTCACAAACACTTATCTAAACAATTGTCCGAAGAATTTGTTTTAATATGAAAGTAGAAAACTTTGAAAGTTTGTTCTGAGATGTAAAGGAGTGGAAATGGAATTAACGAACGTGTCGAGTTTTACAAAAGGTTGAAAAATGCTCCATTAAAAATTGTAGTTATTTGTTTCGTAAAAAACTATTAGTCGTCTTTGATGATCACATGGAATCAAAGCTATAAAAGTTACTAGCTGGCAAATATAGAATTAAGGCTAATATAAGGTATTTAATTTCATATTTTAATTAAATAAAAAAAACTAATCAAAAATTGGAAAATCGGGCTCCGGGGTGCACTTCGACACCTTGGGAGGTTCTTCGAATCAAGTGACTGTCCGAGTTCCCGTCTTTGTGGTATGCTGTTCATAGATACACAAGCAATTCCTTATATACATACATATATATATACACAGATAAAGATTAAAAAAAAAATAAAGAATAAAGAATATGAAAGCTACACAAATTTTAATTATTGGGTTAAATATAGCCGGATTTTCAACTAACATAAATAACACCGAACATTTTCTTTTAGATTCAGACTTAAGATATCTAGATATCTATCGGTATCCCTTCGTTCGAATAGCAAAAGCGCTTGCAAATTATCTTGTTAAATATTCAAAAAAATTCGACCGAGTTTTTTTTCGTCCCAGTAATGAACCTTGTACATTGCTTGATAATGGCACTAATACAGGCGTATGTAGATTATTAAATCAATCAAAAATTGATATTCAGGTACACCCATATATTATGAACGAGATGACAAAGCAGTTTGTGGATTTCACTTATCCTTTTAAACTTACTCATTTTACGTTCATGACTCAGAAACCAGAATACAAGCCGCAGATATTCGGCATTTTAAAAGCATTTTCGCTCTCGATTTG
This sequence comes from Salticus scenicus, assembly GCA_963930645.1. Classification (NCBI taxonomy): domain Eukaryota; kingdom Metazoa; phylum Arthropoda; class Arachnida; order Araneae; family Salticidae; genus Salticus; species Salticus scenicus. The sequence goes on from OZ005655.1 coordinate 288,768,166, forward strand.
GATAGCTATCATGATAGCTTTGGTTATCATGTCGCTTATGCATTACATTCTAAAATTTAAAAATACGCTCGATAAAATTTTGCTCCAGGTTTTAGCAATATTATTAAGGCAAAATTCGATTTTAAATCCTTCGTCACTGGCAGAAAACTTACTCGTTTACTCTTGGGTTGTTGGTGCGATGTTCCTTTGCCTTGCTTACGATTCCGTGTTTCTGTCCTTTCTCACGATTCCTCCTGTCACTAGAATCAAAGACGTGTCACAGTTGGCCAGAGCCGTATCAAACGGAGAATATCATTGTGTAAATTTTCCTCTTCAAAAGTTCATTCCCGACTTATTGATAGGTACTAATCGAAAAGAATTAAGAATAATCGCAGAAGACCTCAAGAAGACTAACGTAACAGAAAACGATTTAGACGAATTTCTAATCTACGGTCGAAGCAATAAAAATCTTGCTTTCGTGGCAGAGACAGATGTGATCGACATTTTCAGTGATGGCACAAAATTCATATCTGAAGATCATTTTTTGGAAGCTATGAGTGCTCTGGCAATGCAGAAAAATTTTTGTTGTAAAAAGCTAACAGAAACTTTCGTACATAAACTTATGGCTTCAGGTCTCCATTCTAAATACATGGGTGATAACAAATTTTTGATGCAAATGCGATTTCTACAGGATTCTTTTATAAAGGCTTCTGTAGAAAAAGATACCAGTAAAAGGAAATTAACACTTATCGATGTTACTCCTGCATTTATAGTTTTATTGACAGGTTACGTTCTATCTTTTCTGGTTTTTCTAGGCGAGATATTTGTAGGTCGTAAGAAGAGAATAAAAGTTTTAAAGAAAAATAAGAAAAGCAAAACGATAATAATGCATGGCGAAGAATCTCTCTGACAAACATTTTATGAACTATTTGATTATTATGTTATTATTCGATTATTATGTATCATTTTTCTTCAAAATGTATATGTTGATCTGCAATTAAGCTTGCAAATCTGTATGTTATTAGTATGAAAAAAAAAAAAGCATTTTTAAAAATCGGTTTTAGAAAGATACCTCTTTTGATTTTTTTGTGCAATTATTCTTCAAATTACATAAGTTGGTTTGAAATTAAAATAATAATGATATATGTCATTTGAAGATGATATATGTCACTTTTTAAAATCGCTTTCACGATGTTATCTGTTTTGATGTTTATGTGTTATTGTTCTGAAAAATACGTAAGTTCGTTTGAAAGTAAGTTAGATATAATATATGTTATTTCAAATAAAAATTCTTGCACTGTACCATCCGAATATGCAATCCTCTTTTGAACTGCTTGTTTATGTAATCGTAAGTTATTTATTGGAAGACGTAAAACATACTGATGAGATGCTAAAAATTAGCACGAAACGTTTTTTTTTTTTTTTTTTTTTTTTTTTTTTTATGCATTTAAATTTGCTAATTTTAACTTATTTTAATTTACATTTTACTACTATGTATTTTAAATAAATGTTTCCCATACAAATGTTTATAATAATAACACATTTAAATATCGCTTTCACGATGTTACTTCTTTTGATGTTTATGTATTATTGTTTTTCGAATCACGCAAGTTGGTTTGAAATTAAGTTGGTAATGATGTATGCTATTTGAAATAAAAATAACATGTTTAAAAATCGCTTTCATCGTGTTATATCTTTTGATGTTTATAATTTTGTTATTCAAATTAAAACGTAGTAAAATCTTTTACTACTGAATCATTCGTATCAAGTGATAATTACTCGTATGCAAGAATTTCAGTTTTTTGATGAAATGAAAGCAATCTTACGTATTTAATTATCTGCTCCAGGGTGACATTCTTGGCCGCTTAAAATTAATCTAAATGAACTCGTACAACGCACACATATAATTGCAGATGCAACATTACTGATGCAGAAAACAAACTGTTCCACTTGATGAATAAGAATTTCTCAAACTACCAGAAAAAAAAATTAAACCAGAAAAAGTTAAATAATACATTATCAAAAATCTGTCTGGTGAGTATTTTGTGAATTATTTCAGATTTATCTTATTTATCGTTGGTCATGTGTCCTTACATTTTAGGTCATTTATATTTCAGAGTTCAAATCATTGTGATTGTAATTTTTTTTTTTGTTATTTTCTTTATTATTGCTTAAATGATGTGACTTCTTTACTGTACATTCAATGTTAAATTTTGCTGAATAGCATTTAGAACTGAAAGTAAATAAATCATTTCCAGCAGAAATTTTTAACAAAAAACAGTAATGTTTCTAATTTTTATGATGATAAGGTTGCGATTAATCGCTTTTAATTACATGTGTAAGACATTGGATTTACTTGCGGGCTTATATTCTCTTAAATAAACACACATTTACACTCGTTTTATTTTTGACATTGTTAGAACACCATAAAGTATATGATGAACAGTTCGATATGAAAGAAGAATAAATATTACAATGAAATTGTAAGCATAAAACAAATACTTTAGTTGTACTTATTCAACTAGTTTTTCACCTCATTTTACTGTTACAATTTTATTAATAACATAACTAGTAATTAAAAGACATAATATAGTGAATTATACAAATTAGAATCGCACTCCATCTATACATCATTTTCATGTTCTCTTATTAAAAATTGTGAGAACTTTGGGTTAATTTCTGAATTTTATCACATCTCAGCCAACAATGAAAATTTGATCTTACATCTTTCACAAGCATAAAATACGATTTTATTGACGTAGAATGAGCTGAGAAACTAGTCAACCCATTTATAATTTTCCGAACGTTTTCTAAATATATTGCATACCTAGATAATGCTAAAATTCTTAATGACGTCATTTATTAGCAATGACGGTGGATATATTTGTGTGTTTTTAATTTTGTGCGATAAAAGTCCTACAAGCTATTGTTTTATTATCAATGAAGTTTCAGCCTCTTTTTACTGCTCAGAAGATAAGAATTTTGTCACACATTTAGATTCATAGATTTAGATTTGCTAGATAAAGTGTAAGCAAAACGGTTTCGCTTATGTTGAATTCAGTGGTGTCTTTGAATTGCAAGATCCTCACATCCTAATAAACCTTTTACAAGTTTTACAGAATTCATAATATTCGTATTTTAAGCTGGTATCCCTTCAAATATTTTTTCTATATGCGTCAGCTGTTTTCGCACAAGGCAAAACATTGTAAATAAGTGTTTTTTTCAAATTAACGTAATATTATCTGGGATTTTAGAAATTATTGTGTTTTTGCACGTTGACTAATTTTAACAAACCTCTTTTAACTATCAGTCTGAGAAATGGCAGTTGTTTCTAGACATCTATTTTCGTTCTAGGAGCAGCAAAACATTCATTAACTTAAGTGACCCATTCAGGGATCATCGTCATAATTGCAATTACTTAAATAATGAACTGAGCATCCCTATTTTTATGGGGGGGGGGAGGGTCTACTTCTTTATCTTTATTTCTCTTAGTATTGTCTTTATGTTTTGATTGCTAGAATATGCCGCGTAAGATTTTAATTCTAAACTTTCACTGAAAATAATGATTATCAACGTTACAGATCAGCACACTTTCCATAAGTATTTTCTTTTCTTTTTTTTCCGTCCCTTCATGAATACATGCAGCAATATACCGGGTGGTTCAAAATGATATTACAGTGAATATCTCATAAACTTAAAAAGATAGAAACACACTTCCAATTACAAAATTGGTACAAATTAAGAGTAGATTTCAGATATGGCATTTTTTTTGTACAAGGGGCTGTATGCATATTGAATACAAAATTTAACTTTTATACGACCCCACCTGTCACATGATACATATTTAGAAAATTATATTCCTCAGTCTAAGAAGAAAAAAAAAATCAAGTGTCTAACTGAAAATTTCGCTGAGTTATTGCAATTTGAAAATTCTAGCATATTTCGCCAAATCTTAAGGGGTTGTAAGAAAAATGAGAAATTGTAATTACTATAGCTTTTGTAATAAGGCATAGATTGCTCTGCGTTTGGAGGGGGGGAGGGAGAGGGATTCTTTTTCATTCAGCGAAAGACGACTATTTTAACCTGTAATATCTCTCTTTGCTCTAGTAAGTACACACGAGAATACTCATTGATAAGTTAACAAATAAAATTTATGAATAATTTATGTACTAAAAGGGTATTTTCAAATTCATTTTTCTATCTTTTCCTTTATACATTCTCTTAGCTATATACATGGTATAGAGAAAGTATTGTTTTTGAGTTAAATTTCTGAAAATTAGCTTTTGTTATATTTGCACGTTTTCAGATCCTCTGAATTCAAAAATCATGTTTTAACGGTTGGTATCTATCTGTCTCTCTGTGTGTACGTGTGTGTTATTTGCATATCTCAAGAACAAATAGTAGCAGGAAATCCAAATTAGGTATTCTAAATCCGTATCGTATAACGATGCTACACTAAGCTATTCATTGAGATCAGACAAAGGGTTTGTGTACAGGGTCATCCAACAGAATTCAAATGCATTATGTCTATGAGCGAAATTTCTCATAAATACAGTGTGACATCTGTAGGCTGCTCTGAACAGATTTTTTTATGCATAAAATCATGTTTTGTATAGATTGCGGTATCGCAATCATTCATCATTTATTTTCAGGGTTAACCAGAGTATTTGGATATATTGGAGCTATACTTGGGAATGGCTGGAAGTGTATTTCGTTTTGTGTTACGTGTTTTACATATAACACTACATTTACGTACACAAAGTCATGTGTATATAGTTTATAGACAATATCCAGAGCACTCACAATCAAGGTAAAAAAATTTTTTTATTAAATGTAACTGACGTAAGGGCTTTACTGCATTTTTATTTATTTATTTATTTATTTAAATGTCGAAGAACATTGCTGGCACAGGAAGAAAAACTAATTTTTCATACCCATACTGTAAACAAAGCAGTTTTTTGAGATCAATATTTTTCTGTATCATATCACGTTTTAGGTTCTTCTGAATACGAAAGTCAAATTTTTAGTGGTTGGTCTGTATATATATGAATTTTCAGCATACTTTAACAACAAATAACTGCAGGATATTCCAATTTGGTACTTTGGATTCCATATCTAGTTGCCACTTGAAAAGTTTATAAAGATTTGAGAGTTTTAAGGAAATTAACTTGATTTTTGTTTTAATAAATGTAGACAGTCTAATTCAACGAAAATTGAGAAGGGCAGTAACCCCCTTACATACAATTATACATCAATACCACATCATATTCTACACAAAAAAATATTTTATATTATCATCAATAAATGTGAATTTCTTTATGATTTTTACAGTAGAAAGTTAATTAAATGTGATTTATAAGAATTTATTTCCCGAATTTATTTTGTGCGTTCCTGAACACAAACCAGTTATAGAGGACACATTAATGCCATTTTAAATAGGGAACATTCCATAGTAAACCTGAAAAACATATGCCATTTTTCTTTTTAAATTTCTGAAAATATTTACGTATGCTGGGGGCAGGCAGACGGACAGATAGACAGATGGAAACTCAAAAAGACAACTATGCAAACTGAAATCATATTCACTGTTAAAAATTGTTATAAAGAATTAAAAACGCTAAATGTAAACGAAAATGCAATTTTAGACAATTTCCAATAATAACACTTAAAGTAACTGAATATTTTTGCGTAGTCTGTAAATCTAATGCTAATCGTGCCGTACACTATTAAAAGCATTCTTTTGTGCATATAAATAACTTATTTCAATTTCATTAAGATTTGTGCAAAGTAATTAAAATTTGGTTTATAGGAATATCTCTCATAGAATGCAATGCTTTGGATTACTTTCGGGTGTCTCTGTATACAAGCTATCAGTGCTACAGGGTGACAATTATAGAAATATATGAAATAAAATTGTCACAACTTCCGAACGGTTTACGTTAGGACGTTCAAACTGCACGGTTGGCTGCAGGGCATGATGGGAACTAGTATGCGCTTGCGCACGCACCTTGTCCAAGCCCGTATTTAAACATGTTTCGGAGAAAACCACGGAAAACATCAAACGACTAGGCCGATGAGCGCGACCTGTAATCGAACCTGGCACCTCACGTGTACTAGCTTTGAGCACAGAGCCGCTCGGCCGTTTGTGGACCTACTAGCTTTGAGTTTTACGATACAAAAAGAAAATATGCGTAAAAATAAAAAAAATAAACATCTGACAATGATATTTTACAGTAATTACAATATATTCATTATGTATATTTTAAAAATAGTTCTGTTGCCTTAAACTGAAGTCGCAAAATATAAAAATTAAAAATATTTTGTGTTTAGCTGCAGTCTTTTAATAATATTACTGTTGTTTTTACTTATAATTGTTAGATGGCAGCACTAGCAAGAAAAAAAACATGGGGTCTCAATTTTCGTTTACCCTTTTGTTCTTTTATTGTAAATGAGGATTTTTCGGACGAGATTGTGTATTTTTCCAAAAAAACAAACAAACAAACATATGTATAAACTATATAAAACAAATAAGAAAGCGTAAACTTTTGAATAAAGTGTTAATTAGTTCTTATAATAAGCTCTAAGAACTTAACTTATTATTTACAATTAAAATTTCAATTTCTTGAGTGGAAATTTTCAAACATACAACTAAGACTTATATATTTTCTAATAATCTTTATTTTTGTTTATAAGTTAATTGCATTATAAATGCTAAGCGCATAAAAAATAGTTTTGCATGTAACTAACGTTTAAAGCAAAAAGGAATGCCCAACAATATCCGTTTTCAATTTTCTTCTTCTTTTTGTTTGTTTCTTTTTTTTTTTTTTTTGTTTCTTTTTTTTTTTTTAGCAAAGCAAATTATGAGTATTAGTACAAAAAAAAAAAAAAAAAAAAAAAAAAAATGTACATATTATTACAAATAGTATTTCACTTTAAAACGTAAATTTTTTACTTGTCTGTTTTTCTCTTTTTTTTTTTTTTTTTTTTTCCCTCAATTTCTTCTATTTACATTTTATTTTTAGAAGCCGTTATGAAGTGGAAAAAAACAATAAAATCAGGCCCGGCCCGGCCCAATTCAAAAATATGTAAAATAACAAAAAAAAAAAAAAAAAAAAAAAAAAAAGAATGCCTTTTTATAAAGAAAGATTTTTAGTATGTGTTTTACAGAGGTTTTACATAACCAAACAATAGTACGTACTTTAACAAAACTGCTGAAATTTTACAAGACATTTATATATAAACAGAAATTCATTATTATAGACAAGGCACTCAGACAAACAGAAAGTCAAATCGAAAATATTAGCATTCATGAAACAATATAGGAAGGTATTTAAAATGGTTAATACTACTGAAAATGCACTTTCAACCATTTTCTCTTATATATCATAATGTATCCGAATCTTTCATGTGCTCCGGTAAACAAAACTTTAATGTTAATTCAACCATATTCAATAGAAAAGTTGCTTTTGCCCATGATAAAAATGGTGCTACTTTCGTCCACTGGAGAAAAGGAAAAGGAGCCTTAGAGAGAAAGTTACAGCGGAAAGATTTTTATAGCCTTTATATCACCTAAACTCAACAGACCATAAGAAACAAACTCTTATACACAGTAATGTATCTAATTTATTTTGCTATGTACATGTACGCAAACTGGTAGTGACATGCATACTATTTTGAATAGGAAACCATCTAATATTATTTTAAATAAAATATATTAATTTCGAGGCATGCTAAAAATGTTTGCGAAAAATTAGATTTCGGACAGACAGACTGATAGACAATTAAATTGACGTTACAGACACTTTTTTAAACAAAATAGAATTTTATGTGACATACAAGCCTGTAAAATTACGTAAAATAAATGACTGAAGAAATATTTTATCATTTTCCTTTTTCATAGATTAACGAGGAAACCAGAAAAAGATTTGGGCCAACACGGTCCGGAGAAAATTTCATTCTGGCCCGGAGAAAATTTCATTCAGGCTCGGCCCGTCCCGAATATACACATAAAAACTGAGCCCGAGCCCGGCCCGTGCAGACCTCTATGTTAGATACTGCTATATAAGAACTTCTAACAATCTTTATGTTAATTCTCCTGGAGGAAAAACTAAAATTAATGTTTACAGAGACATTCTATGGATACATCAATGTCAATATATTTTATAAACCCCTTGGGATGAATCTTGAATCCATTTATTCAAAGTTTAACTCGCAATATCATAAAGCCGGAAGATGTTTTATTTTATTTTAGTTTCGTCTTATACTTTCTTTACTTTAATTCAAAATTTTATAAACGCTACTTCAACCCGAGCAGCGCCGTTTAGAGCTGCTAATGTAATAATCACTCCAAGGGGTAGCCTGAAGACATGGTATCTCAATTTTTACCCTCCGCCATAAGTGCAGATGCTTCCAAAAATGCGGGCCACGGTAGCCCAGTCGGTAGAGCGCCGGCCTCGTAATGGGAAGATTGCGGGTTCGGTACTCGAGCCGGCCAAAGACCGTCGTGTACACTAATGGTGGCTGGTGCACTTAAAATCTGTCGTGGCCGCAATGTCTCCATGTTCCCATCAAAAATTATACCTCTGGGGGTCACCGAAGCGGGAGATCCATCCCTCCCGTGGAGGATCAAAATTGTGATGGCATGTCTCCGGACCACAAATTATCATACAGATAGGACAGTAAAGCTAAAACGCGAACCGAAAATATAGTAGCACCACAGAGGGAAACTACAACAGAGGGAAACTACATGTGTTAAGTCTACATGAATAGCATCTTTCTTCGAAAATTGTTTTTCTATTTTTCTATTTCGCGAGTAGTTAGTAGCATTTTAGTATGGGAAGTTTTCTTTTTCTTCACTTTCTATTGTTTTTGAATTCACAAAATTATCCTCAAAACATTCACAGCTATTCTTCTAAGAAATAAAAATTAATATTTATAATGTTTAAAAATATGCTTTGTCAAACATATTCATATTCAAGTACAAATTAAAATTACAAACTGTAATTATTATATAGCAGTATAAAATCATTAAATATTTGACGTTGCTTGGTTTAAATAATACAAAATGCTTTAAAATGGAAAAAAAAAATGTATTTATTTTATGTATATTTTCAAAGTTTATTTTCTTAATATTTAGCGCTTGCTTCTTAAAATAAATTGCTTTTGACAATCAAGTTTGTAAACAAAAATAAAGTTGCCAAACTAAAATGTATGTGCAGTTTTCTTTCCTTCACTTTTTCTACTACTTTTAAATTTACAAAATCATAACATTCGCAGCTATCTTCTAAGAAATAAAACTAATTTTTATCATGTTTGAAAATAAATTTTGCCAAACACATTCGTTTTCAAGTGTACAAATTAATATAACAAACTGTAGTGCTGAAATAGCAGTAAGGTATGAAATCTTAAATATTTAACATTTCTTGGTTCAAATAATACAAAAGGCTTTAAAATGAAAAAAAATATATATATATTTCTGGTTTATGTATATTTTCGAAATTTATTTGCTTAATATTTAGTACTTGCTTAAAATAAATTGCTTTCGACAATTAAACGTAAACATCAATACAATGGTTAGTTGGTTGGATGTTGGGTTTAACGTTGCACTAATATTACGATATGAACATAGATATAATAAAAATAAGACGAGCGATTGCGTAAGCTGGAGAGCTCGAAAAACTTACAGCCGTTGACAATAGGGTCGTTGCAGTCAAATTTTGGTTACCGGAGAATATACGGGAGTGTCCTATCTGTATAATAATCTGTGCTCCGGACCACCTCTAGCGGTGAGTCCCAGACCGTCGCCAATTGTCCATCAGCGCAGCACTAGTGCGACGTAAAACCCAACCAACCAACCCAACCCGCTTCCAAATATGCTGAATTTTGATTGATTAGCCTCATTTCACTAATGAAACGGGATACCAACTTGAAGTTTAGGTTCAGTAGATTCAACGTCGCAGTAGAGCTATGCATTAAAAAATAAGCGACTGTTTGGGATCTACCCCTAGGTGTGGTCTAGAGACGTTATACAGTCGACAGCAAAAGTATCCGAGGACTAGCCAATAATTCCGATATAAAGAGAAATACACTTTATACTGTTTTGTTAAATAAATCCTTTTCGAGTCATGTCCTTAGTCAAAGAACATAATTCGACAAGGATTTATTTAACAAAGCAGTATTAAGTGTAATTTTTTTAGACAAGGATTATTAACTAAGGATTATTAACACTAGGGATATTAACTAAGTTAACACATACAGTTAAAAAAAGAAAGAAAATGAATTTGAAAATGTATCTAGAGTTTTTCATTCACCTTTAGTACATGAATTATTCATAAATTTTATTTGCTAAATTATTTGCGTGTGTGTATTCCCATGTTTATTCATTTGGGGAGAGACGGCCATTAGATGGTAAAATGGCTCTCTTTTCTGGATGAATCACAGTGAATCACAGTGAATCATAGAAGAATCAGTTTTTTATGATAATGAGCTGTTTCTAGCCTTTCTGTGGAGCATACACACAACGTCATTCACGATACCCACTGATATGTAGATGTATAATCTAGATAAGTTAGTTTCTTGTTTTTTTCTTTATCTCTCTCTTTTTTTTCCCTCTTGAACAATAATTGCCCATTGCAAGCCTAGTGCGACGTAAAATCCAACCATTCAATCAACACTCTTGAATAAACGAAAAAGAAAAATTCTCTGTCTTTTTTTAAATGCTTAAAACTTAGAAATATATATATATATTTTACTATACAGACATACATTATGTAATGAAAGTACAATAATCATGAAAAAATTCGACAATAACATTTCGGTGTATCTAAATGCTTTGGTGTGCGCTGAGTTCATTTTCGTGGTGATGTATGTGTGTATGTGTGTGAGTAAACTCGATAATGTCTAGTTGAGCTGAAAGTTGCAGGCTTGTAGGTATATTATTTCATGTTGGTAGTTCACTGTCGTATGAATGTTAATATATAGATATTGATGACTCTAAGTCTGGTACTTATAAATTTTAACAGGGGCAATTTTTTTTTAATCATTATGGTTTATGAACTCAAATAAATTAAAGAGCGATAGTGTCTAAACGCCTTATAGAACTGACAAGGAGAGGTCACGACATGGAAAATTCAGATCGGGGCGAAATTCCGCAGGAATGTAGTATACTATGAGGGTAACAACATATTAAAGCAGTAGGACCCACTATCCACAAAATTTCGAGAAAAAAGCATTTAAAGTTTCAGTAATCTTTAAATATAAGTTATTTCGCAAGGGAGTAAGCGCCCCAGTGGTGTGATCCTAACGCGCGAGTCTGGTAGCCAGACGACTTGGGTTCGAGGCTACCTCGAGACTACTTTTTCTTTCTTTAACTTTTTATTTAATCTAAACTTTTTATTTATTTTTACTTTATTTTATAATTCAATTCAAAATTTGAAAATTATAATAAAATATTATTTAATTTTTTTGAATATAAAATAAATAAAGTTTTCTATTTTTAATATTTATAACTTAAAAATACAATAAATTTCTATAGCTTAAAAAATAAATTTTAGTTTTATTTTAACTGTAAAATAAGGTAAAACTAAAGAAATTGTTTTTGATTATTTATCGAAATATTTTATTTTATTTTAGGTATGCTTGAAACAATACTAAATTTTGTTTTTTAAATTAAAAAAATAATAATACAGAGAAATGATCATTTTAAATGCATATATAATTACTATCCAAATTAAATAATTACTTCTCCAATCAATACAGTTTCTTGAAAAATTATAGTATAGGATTACGATGCTGTAAAATTATTACAGGTAAAGAAATGTTATCTTTAAATGTAGATTTTAAATGTTAATGAACATCATTTCTTTTTCGAAAACAACTTCCTTTTTTTTTTATCCTTCCTTGCGCAAAATAAAATTCCACCTGCCCTTTATTATTAACAAGCTAGAAGCATTTACGTAATTTATACACATTCAAACAAAATCAGGAAGCTCAAACCAAGATTTAAGTAACACCTGCTAACTATTTTACTTTGTTTACAGCTTGCTTATTTTTTAATTATTTAAATATTTGTCTGTTTTTCTTTATGTTTCTTATTTAGGGTTTTGTAAAACTAAACTTTATTTTTTAAGTTATAGAAATTTATTGTATTTTTAAGTTATAAATATTAAAAATATAAAAAGTTATTTTATACTCAAGAAAATTAAATAATTTATTAAAATTTTCAGATTTTGAATTGAATTGTAAAATAAAGTAAAAATAAACAAAAAGTTTAGATTAAATAAAAAGTTAAAGAAAAAAAAAGTAGTCTCGAGGTAGCCTCGAACCCAAGTCGTCTGGCTAGCAAACTCGCGCTTTAGGATCACACCACTGGGGCGCTTGCTCCCTTGCGAAATAACTTGTATTTAAAGATTACTGAAACTTTAAATGCATTTTTCTCGAAATTTTATGGATAGTGGGTCCTACTGCTTTAATATGTTGTTACCCTCATAGTATACTACAATCCTGCGCAATTTCGTCCCGATTTGAATTTTCCATGTCGTGACCTCTCCTTGTGAGCTAAAATTTGATACTTATATTATATTATTAGTCACCACTGCCGTAGGAAGATATCCTGAAGCTTCCTCCGAAAATGCTCTTCTGGCCCCTCTTATCTTATACTATTAAGTGAGCAATATTTGTATATATATTTCACTGTTCTCGGAAACGGTAGCTCGGACAGTCACGAGATTTAACACAAAGGTGCCTCCCGAAGGATCATTGTGCACATCGAAGTCAGAATTTCGAATTTCTGTTTAGTTTTCTTTTAATTAATAAAAATATGAAAATAATAAGCTAATAATAGCAAAAAATTAGCCATTTAAATTTAATCCATAATTTAATTGTTGCCAAAAAAAAAAAAAAAATACGAGTTTTTTTTTTTTTTTCCAACAGGAAAATAAATACATTTATCTAAACATGAACAATACTACACACCAACGAGATATATAAAGTAGAGTGATAAATGGTAACCCTTGAGAAGGTCCAAGATGAGTCATGTGACATGCTCTCTTCGCACCTGCGTATTCGGTGGTTCCCTTGGTAACAGCTTATTTTCAGCAAATTTCTATGGCAACGGTTTGGAGATTGTTCTTCGCAGCCAATGTTTTTGTTTACTTACGTAGTTTAATATTGTTTTATTCTAAATCATTTTGATTTTGATTTTACTTCTTTTTTATTTCGCGTAGTTGAACTTTAACCGACAAAATGCTTAAAAATAGTTGAAAAATTATTATTTGTTCTTAAATTTAGCTCTTTAAAAGTTTAAATTTTCTTAAATAAACACTTTTAAACTTTGTTGGGAAACGATGAAAAAAAAGGTATTTTATTGTTTATTAAAATGTGAAATGTGTGTAAAATTATTTTAAAAACAATTTATTTCGGTCATAGGACTGTCATGTTACCTAATAATAAGGATAATTTGTCGAACTGATATTTTAAATGCCAAAATAGCGATAAAGGGCCAAACACAGCAACCTATTGGAGCATGTCACGTGATTCATCTTGAACCACGGAAAGTTAATCCTTCATCCATTGAATCAGCACTCTAATTTATGTATCTCGTTGCTACACACTACTGATCGCAGAGCTTCAAATTTGGCATATAGGTACCTGGGACCCTGCAGGTGTCCACCTCATCGAGATTTTTTCGAATTTGAATTTTTTAAATTAATGTTTTTTCGATTTTAAACATTGGCTTTTATGTTTCATTTTTCATGAATTTATTCTTCGATTGTAATCGTCTGCGTATCTTAGCAACGGCTATATTATGCAATTTATTTTTTATTTAATACATTTATTTGAGGGCGAATCTTTTTTCTCTTTTTAATTTATTATATTCATTGAAAATAAAATGGAAATGCAGTAGAAAAAATTAAATATATTAAAATTTAAAAACGTATTTATAACAGTTATTTTCATGTATAATTTTAGTAGTATAACAACAATTATTTTTCATTTGTTAATTTAATTTCTTTAAAAGTTTTTTTTTTTTCTAATTTATAGTATTTGTCAGGAAATAATGGTAGTATATAGTAGAAAGGATTAAACTGATTGGAATTTATTTGTTTTTTTATGTATTTAATTCCTTCTAAAATAAAATCTACTTTTTATTTTATTTCATTATATTGGTCGGAATCAAATTGTAATAGAGTGTAAATAGCATGAGCAATAAAATACTTGGTTACAAAACTAAAATATTTAATAGACACTGAGATACACTTATCTTTAAAATCGTAGTTCTTAAATAATGGCAGACCCATCTATCGTCAATAAATACCCATAATGCAATACATAGGAAAGAGATTTCTGCAGGCAGTGGGAACCTGCTCCCGATACAGTGCGGGCAGAAAAAGAGCTGCCGTAGTCAGCGAGTACCCGATGCGAGGTCTAGAGCGATTCCAATGTAATTATTTTAGTTTTTATTTATAATGTGATGTGAAAAATAAATAATGATCCAATTCTTTTGGAGATTCACTTAAATATAGTGGCCAGCGAAGGGGGCGTAGCCTGCTAGTTATTTTAAAGCAATAACTGAATCAAAGTTTTCATATTAGTGTTTCATATTGTAATAATACTATTATCATTATAATGAATATATATTGATAAGAATAAGTAATTTTTATTCATTTAAAATAATAAGTAATTAAGTAATAAATTGAGTTACAGTTATAAGTACTTTTTTAAATGTCTTTTAGAAGTATTTTAGGAATTACAGTGTAATACTTTAAACACACAGAGTTATCAAGTTCCTTAATTTGTTCCGGAACACTTTTAATTTATAAAATATTTTTCTATTATATATAACTACAGTCGGCAGCAAAAGTATTGAAACACTAGCAATAATTTCTACTTAAAAAATGGGCACCTAATACTGTTTTGTTAAGTATATATTTGTCGAATCATGATCTTTGTGTTATACTGTTTATAAGAAAGTAAACTGATGATAAAAGTTAGCGATCAAACTTAAAAAAAAAAAAAAAAAGCATATGAAAAGTGTGGATGTGTGCTTCAATAATTTTGCTGCCGACTGTACGATAAAATAAGAAAAAAATATTCTTATAAAAAAGTGGCGTGAAAAGATGTCGGGGCTAAAAATTTATCCTAAAAAGTATCCTAAATAATATTTCAAAAGTGGTTTGACATCTTTACGATGAAAATTCTGCCTTGTTATGAAATTCGTAAATTTCCAATAACTTACGAAATTTTTATATTGGAAAATTCATAGTCAATAACGTTTATGCCAGTATACTAAATAATATTTAAAAAATGGTCTGACATCTTTACGATGAAAATATCCTTCAAAATTGACGTTTATGTGAAAATTTTCCCTATCCTGCCATGTTAAGAAATTCATAAATTCCAAATAACTTGCGAAACTTTCAAAGTAGCATGTTTATAATTAATGATGTTTATTCCGAATTCAAAACTGATATTTTAAAACTGCCCTGACATCTTTACAGTAAAAATTTCTACTTAATGGACGTTTTAGTGAAATTTTGCCCTGTTCTCCCATGTTAAGAAAGTCATAAATTTATTATAACTTACGAAGTTTTTTAACTCGAATGTTGCAAATGAATAGGGTTCTTGCCAGTGTTGAAAGTAATATTTTATAACTGATAAAAACTAATAGCCTTTCATACTAAACTGAATTCTACTCTACTTTGCCAGAATATATTTTTTTTTCTTTCTTTCTTTCTTTTTTTTTTCTTTTCTTTTTTTTTTCTTTTTCTTTTTTTTCTTTTTTTTTTTTTTTTTTTTTTGGGGGGGGGGGGGGGGGATGGTCAGAAGGTCGAAATGTATATATTTTATAATTACCACTAGCTTATAACTTCATCTATCCAATTCAATTTTTTGAAACAACATTATTTATAACGATTTTAAAAATTTTAATCTAGCAGGGGATGAATTCGAGATTATCGAAAACATATTGACTCCTGAGGAGCTATCGACACTTCAAGATAAAATGTGGGAATGGCTTCACTCTTTTTTTTAGTACGGAGGACTATTAGTCTCAATCTACGAATTTTTACGATAGTTGGAAATTTACTGAATTCGAAAATTTATCTAAAATTTGAAAAATTAAAAAAAAAAAAAATATATATTCTTCCATACTAAATTAAATTTTGCTTTTGTCCGAATTTTATCAAAATAGTTTATTTTATCATTGCGGTTTAGATATCAGAGAATCCTAAAATGATATAAGTTTTATTTTTCATACTCCCCCACTTACCCCCGTTTTAAACTACAGGTAACTTTCATTATAATTTTAACAAAAAGTAAGAGTTAGTCATACAAAGTTTTATATAAATAGGTAGCATCAGCATGGTGATATAAGAACAACCATTTTTTTCGAATCAGCTACTTCTCAAAAATATGAATGTTTTCATAACAATATATATATTCCAATGGATATATAAGAAAGTCATGTGACGCCCACATAAAATTTTTTTCAATTGAACTTAAGCCTTTTCTATTTATTTTATTTTTTAAACCCATTAGAGTTCATATTTTATTTTAATTACACAGACACTTATATATATATGTATAGACAGAGAGAGAGAGAGAGAGAGAAAGAATCTTTCAGTTTATTAAAAAAAAAAAGTCTCTCTCACACACACATTAAGAGAAACACAGACACACATTTTCTGAAAATGGCCGACTCGTGTTTTGTACCTCTCAAAACGTGTATTTTCATTGAAAACTGGGATTCGTACATTTTATGAATCCAGTACTTTCTTGTATTGAATATAGAATAAAGTAAAAATCAGATTACAATATCGCAACATTTTCATTGCGCATTGCGCAATAAATTTTAGAAAAGTTTACACGCTTTTTTCTAAAAGGAAAAACTCGTTTATTCACATATGGAAGAAAAGAGGTAGGTAAAAGCTGTTTTGTGATACAAACCAGTTTCCTCTAGGAATTCCCCCCCCCCCTTTGAAAGAACCCCTAAAACAAAGATCATTAATCAATAGTAATTACTTCCTCTAATGTGAGAATCTTTCTAGCGCGGAGTTTCATAAAATATGCGAAATTTTTAGCAAAAATTCATACTTTACCTTTATGTTATTAATACGCATTTAAAATTAAACTCTTTTCTTATGAATTAATAGTAAGCCTGATTATTTAGAAGTTTTTATCGCCTTTGAACCTTTCGATATCGTAATTTGTTAATTTCTTAAGAGCAATGAAAAAAAATCAAGGGAAATTTCGCATTTTTTAGATTAAAAATGAAATATTATTATTATTATTATTTTTTTTTAAGTGAAAAAATTTTTACTTGTTGTGTATTTTGCTTTTCTGCATGTAAAAACAGAATATAAAAATATGTAATAGTTAACGAGTTATAAGGAGGGAAATTTTCCTAGAGAAATATACGGGTTTTGGTTTCCGGTCACAGTAAGTGGAGCTTTAACCTAGTTCATACAATTTTCCAAATTGTTAGTTTTCTTGAAATTTTTTCTTTCATTCACTATAAATTTTCTAATACTCTTTAAAATAATATAAATTTTCTAAAATTCACATCTGCATTCTAACATATATTCTTACACGTATTCTTAATAATAATAATAATAATAATAATAAATGTATAGTTGTATTTAATTATAAATTTTCTTACATTAACTTTAAATTTCCTTACAGTTGTAAAAAAAAAAATAATAGAAGTTTTTTAATGTTCACATCTGCATTCACACATGCATTCTTACATATATACACTGCTCGACATTGAAAATACAACACCAAGAAGGAATGATAATAACGGAATGAAATTTGTTGGACACATACATTATAGTAGGAAGAACAATTGATTAAAATTTCAGGAAATTTGGAGTAATATGTACTGAGAAAACAGTACATAAAGCAACGACCTCTGTGAGCAATAAGAGCACATATCTGCCTAGGCGTTGAATCGAACAGCGATTGGATGACATGTACGGGTAGAGCACTTCATGAAGCTTCAACACGATGCATAAATTCATTGATCGAAGTTACTGGTGAGTGGTGGTTGGGCAAGTCGCTTTTCAATGATTAAACAGTCATTTTCATTGGTGCGAGATCAGGAGAACGCGCTGGCCAGAGCAACAGTCGAACACATTCTGTATCAAAGAAGGTCCGGACAATACAAACAACTTGCGGTCGTGCATTATCTTGCTTAAATTTTGCGCTACGGAGGCCTCGAATACAGGGCAGAGGGGCGGGCCTTAACTCATCAGAAATTTAATGGCCGCTGTTCAGAGTGCCAGAAATACAAACATGAAGTAATCGAGACGTGTATCCAATGGGAACCCATGACATCATTGCAAATGATGGACAGTATGATGATGTCGAATCCCAGCTGGCAATGTGCATTACTCATAATGCCGTTAAATACGGATAAGGCAATCTTGATGCTGTAAACAGGATTGTGATTTGTGGGAAAAGTGACTTCACGCCATTCCTGCGTCCAGGTTCATCGTTGATCACACATTAATGGCGCCCATATCAGTGATACAGTTTTGAGGGTAATCAGAATTTTGGTAGCCGCATACTGAGTCACCACTTGGATTGATGGTATGTTGTACCATTGGATACACGTCCCGGTCACCTCTTGTTTTCATTCCCGTTACTCTGAATACCAGCCATTACATTTCTGACGAGTTAAGGCCCATAGCTCTGCCCTATGTTCAAGGCCTCTGAAGCGCAAGATTTAAGCAGGACAGTGCACGACCGCAAGTTATTTGTATTGTCCGGACCTTCTTTGATACAGAATGTGTTCGACTGTTGCTGTGGCCAGCGCGTTCTCCTGATCTCGCACCAATGAAAATGAGTGTTTAATCGTTGAAAAGCGACTGGCCCCCCACCACTTACCAGTAACTTCGATCGATGAATTGTGGCATCGTGTTAAAACTTCATGAAGTGCTCTATCCGTACATGTTATTCAATCGCTGTTCGATTCAATGCCTAGGCAAATATGTGCTATTATTGCTCACAGAGGTCGCTGCTTTATGTACTGTTTTCTCAGTACATATTACTCCAAATTTCCTGAAATTTTAATCAATTGTTCTTCCTACTATAATGTATGTGTCCAACAAATTTCATTCCATTATTATCATTCCTTCTTGGTGTTGCATTTTCAATGTTTAAAAATATTGTAAAGTTGTATTTAATTATAAATTTTCTTTAAATTTCTTTATACCCGTAAAAATAGTATAAGTTTTTTTAATGATCATATATGCGTACAAATATTTACACATCTATTCTTAAAAATTTTTGTAAAGCTTCATAATTATTAATTTTATAATATTGTTATGCTATAAATTTTCTATTACTCGGGATTCGGACATAATATCGCGGGACAAAATCTCGCCGGACAAAATTTCGCGTCAAAAAATTAGTATGATCTATTTGAAAATTTGATTTTGTGTCACGTGTCATGTATGGCCGCGGGAGGGGGGGGCACAGGGCATTATAAATATAGATTAATTAAAATAAATAAATATATCATAGAGTTGAATTTCATTATTTTATCTATGATTATTTTAAAGTTGTTTTATCTTTTGCTTTTCATTATTCAAAATACATTTGAAAAATAGTGTACATCACTGCTGACATCAAAGCAGGACACTGTTCACAAACTTGAATTAAAAACTTTAAAATTGATAAGCACGATTAAATTCATTATGACTAATCTTGACAAATGTTATTAAACATTATCTTTAAATTATTTTAAGAAAAATTTATAAAAATTTTTGTTGTAGGTTTGTTAGTATGTCAGTGCCCTGACTAAAGTATGTGTTGTCATGAAATTTTATATAACATTACTAATAATGACCAACTCATTTTTCCTTTCTGTTCATTTAGGTAAGCGATATTTTGTCCTCGCGAGATTTTGTCTCGCGAGATTTTGTCCCGCGAGATTTTGTCTCCAACTCTTAAAAATAATATAAGTTTTCTAAAATTTGCATCTCTATTTCCACATACATCCTTACATATATACTTAAAAAAATTAAAGTTTTTTAATATACGATAAATTTTTCAACACACTTAATGATAATATAAGTTTTCAAACATAGGTATAATTAGAAATTTTCATTCATCAGTTTTAAGCGCAATCTAGGAACGGACCTGACACTTAAAATGAACAACACTTTCAGTGAATGACAATGTTTGAAAAATTATGTGATTCATTCTCAACATTAGTTATTTTAAGATGTGCTTCCTAAGAAATATTCAACGATTCGTCTCAAAATAAAGACTTTTCGCTACTTTCTGTTTGCTTTGGTTTTCTAAAGTTCACACGTGCATTTAAGTATACTTAAAAATATTTTAACCAGGTACTATATTTCGAAATTTTTCAAACATATGTTCATAAACTGAATAGTTTTTTTCCCCAAATTATTTTAGAAAAATACCATTTCAGAAAATAAGATAACTTATTTTAGAAACTTATTTTTAGAATAGAAATGTGAGAAACTTATTTTTAGTTTATATTAAGATTGTAAGAAAAAATCACAAAGTTACCAATTTAAGAGACTGTTAGATATTCGCTAAAATCATGAACTCTGCAATTTTAGTGTCACCCATGTGTTAATAACATATCTTATTTTTAGAAATTTATATAGTTTGTAGATTTCATTCATATGTTCATAAACTGAAAATGAAAAGTTTTTTTCACAAATTATTTTAGAAAAAATATCATCTCAGTAAAATTTAACTTATTTTTTGATTGAAAATGTAAGATAAAATCTCATATGTATCAAATTTAGAAGTAGTATGATAAAAATTACGAACTCAACAATTTAAGGAGCTGCAGATGTATGATAGAACCATGAACTTAAAACTTTAAGTATTAACAACCTATCTTATTTGAAAATATTAAACTGTTTCGACAAATCTATATCCAACCATTAAAAAAACATGGGCTTTACCGCAGATCTTAGAATAATTTTACCCTAAAAGTTTCATCACAGATGCTACTTGCATTAAAATACAGAGTGAAAATGAACAAATTATCTGTTTAGACATGTTTGCAAACTAGAATTTACCACAAGATTCGTCTATTATTATATCATATAAGGTAATATTTGGCTAAATTTCTGCTAATATTGACGACAGTTATAAAAATTTGGCATAAAATAAGAGAATTTGGCGCTGATTATTAAGTAAAACTGAAGAACAAAGAAAAATTTTGTATTAGTTGCAATCTTTTCTCGCTGTAGAGTTGTTTTAGTTCTCACACTTATTAGTTTTCACGCATTTTTTAAGTCTTTGTTTTAAAATGATTTTTTATACTTTCAAAAACTGAAGTACAAAATGGATAATACTTTACCATCTGAAGAGACTTATGTTTCTGTTCAACAACCTCTTTCATCAAGTTTTGAGAATGAGAAGTTGTCTATAAACTTTTAATTTGTCCAACTTGTAATAAGATATAAAAAAAAAAAAAATCATGTCTTACTCGACACATGAAGATTCCCAATGATGTAAAACATTTGCTACGTATGTGAGAAAGCATTTGTTACTTTATATCGTTAAAAAGACACCTGGAAACTCACAGAAATATTGCCATAAGATGCGAATGCGAACATTGTATCGAAAATTTCAAACACAAGTGTGAATTACTAAGATATAAGAGACTATTTCATCAAAAAGTCTTACCTGAATATTTATGTGAAATTAATTTAATATTTTTTAAGAAAATGTTTAGTGGAATGTTCTTCTTTAGTGAAACACTTAGTGAATTTTACACATTTTTTTTTTTTCGTTTAATAACTGAAAAATATCATATTACTTAGTAAACTTTAGCTTACTAATCTTAAAATACTTTCCTTGAACATTGCAATTGATTCAAAATTTAAGATTTTCTGATTTTCTTAGCATATGATATTACACATTGTTTTGTAAATAGTATTGCATTGCACTTAAACTACAAACATCTCGAGTAGTTTAAGGTCTTTGGTGAAAAAAATTTAAAGAATACAATCAGTGTACTGAATGTAGAAAAAAGTTTATACATGTTTAAAAACTTTTATGAGCATGAAGATTTTTTTTTTTTTTTTTTTTTTTTTTTTTTTTTTTAATTAAAAAGTTAAAAATGCATACAAGTTAATTTTTGTAAAATGAGAATTGTTTAAAAAAATTTAAAAATATTCTTTGGTAAAACATAAAGTGATATTTAAAACTAATACATATGAATTCATGAAATTACATATATGTGTACAAGCGTTTACGTATGAACTTAAACAAATACGCACTATCATTCTTCAAGATTAAGTTTTATTTTTGAATGATATATAGAAATTTTTTAACTTGGGATTCCACCATCATCCTTCACATTTATAGAAATATATGACGCCCCAAATCTTTTTAAACAAGTTTTGTGGGTAGGTTAATATAACTGCTGGCAGCTAGCGGATGATATTTGGCCATTTTTAGTTCTAAATAGTGAATTTTTTTAAAAACCCCTCTGAGTGAATTTTTCTAAGGACTTAATAATTTTTGCATAGCCTTCATGAATATGTTGTTCAATAGTAGCTTCAACAAGTTCTATAATGCAGGAACTTTGTGAGGTTTGCGTTGATGCAAACTCTATCTTAATTAATTAATTAGATAACTAAATAGATAAGTGAAGAGCACGAGACTTGAGTATAAATTATAAATAAGACTTTTATTTGAACAGATTAATGGGAGGGCGATCTGGCAATTGCGATAGCTCAGTCAGCGTATTTAAATTATTTATCAAATATATGTATACGAATTAACTTAGATAATTTGAAATATCTCACCCCAGCAACAGCAGAAGGTGTAGAGACGGGTGCACTCTTTTACTCCACTATTGTGACTTCACTGTGGATCAGCGGATTCCCTGCTGATCCAATTTTACGTTCACGAATGCTAGCAGATACGCACACGAACACTCATCAAACTATTTAATCTTAACACAACTAAATCTCCACTACTCCACACCTCAATACTCGCCAAACTAAGAATCTTCACGATCTACACCACAATGTACACCACCCTTTTTTACGAAAACCATCTCCATCTTGTACTACTTTCTACCAACTTCCTTTCTCTTCATTTCAATCAAACTTTTAAAATCGCTTCCAATTCATCTACCTCTCACAACCTAATTCATTCGTTGCAGCACCATGTCGACACAAAACTAATCCGACCTAAACCTTCGCCGAGTCCCTGGCGTCGATGCGATTTAACCATCCGAACTTAATACTTTGCTGGATCCAGCTTAATTTCAAACCAACTGTGGAGACCTTCTACAGTCTCAACCTCACAACTTCTAAAAAAGTTTGTATCTCTTCCATTTCTTCATAAGCTCTTTTACGTTCCATGGATACTCATGTGTTTATAATATTTCTATAAGGCAGTGGTCAAGTCATATCGTGATTTTGACTAAGCATAATTTTTTATGCAAGAAAGGTATCAATTTTCCTTTTACTGAAAAGATGCTAAAATACATCATTTGTTGTTTAGACAGAAAATTTTTGCATCGAAGTGTAACTTCTCAGTTGCTGTAGATCAGAAGAAGAAAATTAAAAACATCCTTACGCTTAACTCTGTTGAATTATTTAACAGGAAGCTTAAACATACCTCATCAAACTTGTTCTGAACAAATTAAATTCGAACTCACTAACTATAATTTTAAATTTGAAAAAAAAAATTCTCCCGAGACAATTCAGATCAGAAAAAAAAACAAAAAAAAACATGGGTACATCTTTTTTATGAACATTCTCCTAAAGGGAAATTCAAAATTATTTTCCAAATTATCATTTTTTTTCCCTATAGAAAATAGAATCTAAATGATCTAGAGATGATATAAATGTTAACGCTTTTCACATTCATCTGCCTTTTGCATTTTGTTTCTAGTTTGTGTTAAATGTGTCACAGCGCGCTTTCGCTGACACTTAGTCAATAATAGGACATTAAGAGGGCGAATTAAACGAAATCAAAATATTTCAAAATACGATTGTTCAAAAAACATCAACTACGCTGATAAATTCAAATTTCATTGCATTACGGCTAATAACCCCAAAGAAACCTTACAAACACACATACTTCTAGCCTTAAAACACCGAAAATTTCCCTTAAATTTTAATCAATCCCTGACGAGCTTAAAGAAACCATTAACAGTCTTGAGAAAATAACTAACATCTTTGAAAAAATTTCTAAACTACTGAACTTAAATAAACCTATGAACTTTATTCTTAAATCTAACTACTTAAACCTTAATAGAATTATAATCCTTTAATATCAACCTTCAGTGCCTTTAAAAGCATTAAATGAAATAAAATCTACATCCTTCCGAAGGACCTAAGGTGCCGGGTTCGATCTCAAGTCACCTTCGGTCATCTGGCCAATTAGAGTTTTCTGTTTTTTTTTTTTTTTTTTCCCCCGAGAAAAGACAGTTTTACTGTCTATAAATAGCATCTTAAAAAATGCGTTTTATAATGGTTATCTCACATATCAAGTTTTGTACAGTTATATGCTATACAAGTTGAGATATAGCCTTCCCGTTATCGAGGAATTTTCCAGTATTTCCAATTCTATGTAGTAGTTCCTGAGATATGTATATCCTTCCCTTAAATTGCGGAAATCGCTGTATAGCAGCGCCACCTGTTGGCTGATAAGCATTCAAATTGAATCAGCGTAATGTCTCTTAACACGCTGAGCGCCATGCATATTCTCAAAATTCATTAAAATTCCATAATGATTCCTCCTGTAATAAATAAAAATTAAGCAAATTTTTAATAATTTTTCAATTATTAAATGTAATATTTTTAGTTTTATATCCTATTTTATAGCCGGTTGACGCGGCTTTATATCATATTTGACACTGTCAGTCACCGATGGCTGACAGGGCACTCAACGTTTTAATTTTTTATTGCTATTGCTTTTACTTTCGGGGTAAAACTTTCACTGAAATGTTTGAAGTAAAACATGTTCTGCACACTCCTAAAGTTTCAAGATGATTCCTTCAGTACTTAGAGATATATGACAAAATAGCTATAATCTAGAATGGCTGACATGGCGCTCAACGTGCTAATGACCTTCTTACATATCAAGTTTTATTTGATTATACACAATAGAACCCGAGACATGTCCTCCCCTTAAATTGCGGAAATTGCTGTACAGCAGCACCACCTATTGAGCAGTTGACACTAAAAGTTAATAGGCACTAATTTAGGTCAAGGTGCATTTACATATAAATTTATATGCAATTCTGTGCAGCAATTTTTGAGATATAGCCTTCCTTTAAATTGCGGAAATTGCTGTACAGCAAAACCACCTGTTGGCCGATAAGCATTCAAACTGAATCAGCTAAATGCCTCATAATGACTTTCTTATATATCAAATTTTGTTTTATTATACGCAATAGAACCTGAGATATGGCCTCCCCTTAAATTGCGGAAATTGCTGAATAGCAGTGCCACCTGTTGAGCGGCTGACATCAAAAGTTGATAGGCACTAATTTAGGTGAAGGTGCATCCGCATATAAATTTATATACAATTCTAAGCAGTAGTTCCGGAGATACAGCTGCCACAAAATGTTTGTCACACACACACACACACAGACAGACAGACAGACATTTTCTAAAAACTGGTAAAATCGTGTTCTAGAACTCTCAAAACGTGCAAATCCGTCGAAAACCGGAAGTCGAAAATTTTTACGAATCCAATACTTTCTTGAATATAGAATAAAGTAACAATATAAAATAGATTTAGGGACAATTTATTTGCCATATAACTCCATGTAAGAGGGGGCAACCGCCCTCTGCCCTCGTTTAAATATAGTATGCTTGCATTTATTATTTTAATACCTTAAAGAAATCAAGGCTGTTATTAAACATTAAAAATCATTTATACAACTTTCACCGACGAAATTTCTTGAACCTTACTGAATAACCGTTGCCAAACTTCTTGGAAAACTATATTTCTTTTCGTTCTATTTTGTTTTAAAGAAATAGGTCTCCCGGTGTTAAAAAAAAAAAAAAAAAAAAAAAAAAAAAAAAACCGTACGGCTAATACCACGTAACACATACATATTTATACCAAATTTGACGTCAGTTGGATGATTCCACAGCATGTCGGAGTTTTTTTGTGTGGTCCTACAGATTAATTTTTAAATCTATGCACACCTTCTCTACCGAAAGCATGGTTTTAAACACCTTATTAATGTATGTTAATTTGATTATGTTTAACATAGTGTAACCATGTTAAATTTACGTTTAACTCTTTAATGTTTATTTTTTGTAATATTTAGTAACAATTTTTATGCAACAATTTTTCAAATATTTTTTACTTGTTAAATTGATTTTAAAACTTTTTTTTTTCCTTTTTTTCAGCTGACAGCAGCCCTACTCCGAAATGTAAGAAACGACGTTTCAGAGGAAAAGTCAAATGCTAAAATCAGTTTATATTTGTTAGTATAGGCGTGAGGGCGCCTTCTTGCTTGGATGATGCAGTCGTGCCTAGAGTTTTCGCCTGATGAAGAGCCGTGCTATTATTTGGACATGAAACAACTGTTCGAGATTTTATATCGTAATTATAAGCAATTCACGTACAAAAATTTCAATCTTTAATTCTCCTCACAATTAATTGTGTTATTATTAAAAGTTGCAAGACTGATACCATGATATTTTACTTTCTCTTACCCATAAGGTAGAGAAAGTGCTGTTTTTGGGTCAAATTTTCGAACGCGAAATTTTGTTATATTTACACGAAATCATGAATAATACGAAAATCATGTTTTTTGCAAATGGTCTGTGTGTATGTCTCTGTGTGTCTGTCTGTTTTCAGCATATCTCAAAAACAAATTATGGCAGAAAGTTCAAACTTGGTACTCTAAATGTGTGTCATATAGGGATGCTACAGTAAGCTTTTCGTTAAGATCAAGCAAATGGTTCGTGTACAGGGGCAATCAAGAGAATTCTAATACATTACGTCTGTGGGGGAAATTGCAGGAAAGTAGAGTTTAACGTCTATAGACTGCACTAAACCAAATGAAACGAATATATATTTTTTGTAATAGAGATAGTTAACTGGGATAAAATTTTTTCTGTATGTAGGAGCCCCGCCTCCCCACCCTGGGGGGGGGGGGGGAGGGGAGACCCCTCGAGGGGAGTAAATTTTCATGATGGGTATCTTTCAAAAGAGCTCACGAATACCTTTAAAAGAAATGGTTGAACCATCGATCTGCGATAATTTAAAACAAAGTTATCGATTTTTTTTTTTACTTTTAACGAAAAAAAAAAACTTAGAAAAGAAAAAATCGTACTTTTTTTTTTAATATTGAGAATAAAATGGACTTTTTTTTGTATATTTGGTGTTATACTACTTCTCTAATATGGAAATCGTCTGCCTTATCATAAAAGATAATTTTTTAAAATAATAGTTTTAATAAATTATTTTCACACAGAACTAATTATCATATAAAACTCTTCAGAAGCCTAATATGAATTGTTTAACACAGGTTTACATAACAGTACTCGTTATCTTACCCTTTAATCTGCAACCTGTATTTATAGTATTAAATTTCAGGGTAAGAGAAAGTCGTGTGAGTGACACACCAGATTATTTTTAAAGCCAAATGGTGAGGTTACCACTGACGTTTCGGCAATTAGTTAAAAGCTTTAATTTTTATCTATTTATATACATATGATTTAACATTTTGTTTGCTAGACTGTTTATTTATTTCGTATATAAATTATCAATATTTGATTTCTGTTTATTTTCATTAAAAAAGAAAAATTATGAATTCAGAAATTTTATTGATGTAATAACGGGTTACATTTTATTCCAAATTATTCTGCTAATGCTTTAACTCTAGGGCCAACAAAAGAGGCTATATAAAGAGCTAAAAATAAATAAATGAAACTTCCATGAGTAAGTCATAATGTAATATTCAGACATAAATGAAAGCAATTATGAAACTGCCACACTTGACATAGATAAATAAAATCCATATGATTTGTATAACAAAAAATTTGAATTTTAAAAATTGCATTTCTCCAGAATCTTCATTAAAATTTAATAAAGGTAATATTGGCGAAATTTTATGTCAATAGAAACAAAAGTTTTCTTTAATCATCATAAAAAAAAAAAAAAAAAAAAAACTTTTACAATAAAGAAAAATCTTTTCATTAAATCGATTGCAGTTTAAAAGAATGAAAAACTGAATGCTTCAAAAACTTTTCGTGCATCCAAATTAAATTGCATTGTATAAAAAATCATTATATAAAGTGGTTTACATAAAGTAATTGGAACGTTGTAGAAGACTACCCAGTATAAACTGCTCTAAGCACAAACAAATATTGGCTTGGAAACAACAAAAATCTGTTCTGTGAGAGGAATCCTTGTTACAGGTTCAAAGTATCCGTTGAAGAAAACCATGAACTGTTTGACAAATATTTTAATGTTGGGACGGTGTTTGCTATACGAGATAATTTTGTGATTGGAAACGCTTCGTATTTTTACTGTGGAATATGATTTTAGATTAATTTGATTTTTTCCCGGAATAACTTAAAAGTAACAGGATTCCGAATTAACGGGAAATAACAAATACATTGCATCATAGTGTGTTGAAATGACATTAGAAATTACACATATGCAGTGTGTTAATCCATGAACATTTTGGATCCCAGTAACTAATTTGGAGAACGACTGAATAGCACAATATTTCGATAATTTACGTTAAATGAATGTTTACTTTTCATTTGTTAAACTGAAAACCACTTTATACATAAATATAAATTTCATCCCATTTTCGAATATAAAAGAAAAATTATATATGTATGCAAAGACTGATAGGAAAGAAATTTTAATCAGATTATCTTTGCATCATATGTACTTACACACAGAATAGAAATTATGACTACTCTTTCAGTTCGATGTATCTTACTTTAAATTATTAATATTTGACTTTAAATTAACTTTAAATTATTATTATTTGACTTTAATTAACTTTAAATTAGTATTATTATTTAACTTTTTTCTGTGTTTTTTTGTGATTAAAAAAAGTAATTCCAGCTAATGTACAAGGAGAGATTTATTTAGGCACATATATATTTCCACAAACCTTTGTCTAAACAGTTGCACGAAGGGTTAGTTTTCATATGAAGGTGGAAAACAAAGAATATCGTAAAAAAATGCATCGAGTTTTACTATAAGTTACAGACAAATTCTCTGTAAAAAATTTTTAATTATTCAGTTCCAGTAAAACTATTAAAAAGGAAATATGAATACTACACAAATTGCGATTATTGGGGTTTTGCTATTCCAAGTTCCAAGTGACATAAATAATACTGGACCTTTTCTTTCAGATTCAGAATTAAGAAGACGAAATGAATACCATAGAAGTCCCTACGCTCGAGTAGCAAATGCACTTGCAGGTTACCTTCTAAAACATTCAACAAAAATCGACAAAGTTCTCTTTCGTCCTAGTCATGAAGTACTTATGCTGTATAACGACACTATGACAGTTGGATCGGCATTAGTATATCAATCCCAAATCGACATTTATGCACATCCATTTATTGTGAAAGAGACATTGATGCAGTTTGTGGATTTGATCTACCCTTTTAAACTTTCTCATTTTACGTTCATGACTAAGAAACCAGAATACAAACCGCAGATATTCGGCATTTTTAAAACATTTTCTTCATCGATTTGGATAGCTATCATGCTAGTCTTGATTATTGTGTCGGTTATACATTACGTTTTAAAAAGGAGATTCCGGCTAGATAAAGTTATGCTTCATGTTTTAGCAGTATTTTTAAGGCAAAGTTCGATTTTGAGACCTTCGTCAATGGCAGAAAACTTGCTCGTTTACTCTTGGGTTGTTGGGGCAATGTTCCTTTGCCTGGCTTACGATTCCGTGTTCCTGTCCTTCCTGGCGATTTCTCCTGTCACTAAAATCAAAGACGTGTCACAGTTGGCCACGGCAGTATCAAAGGGAGAATATCATTGTGTAAGTATTCCTGATCACAAGTCCATTATTTACAACTTATTGATAAGTACTAATCGAAAAGAATTAAAAATAATCGCAGAAGACCTCAAGAAGACTAACATAACAGAAAACGATTTCGACGAATTTGTAATCTATGGACGAAGCAATAAAAATCTTGCTTTCGTGGGGGATACAGATCTGATTGAACTATTCAATGAAGGCACAAAATTCACGCCTGATGATCATTTTTTGGAATCTATGTATGCATTCATAATGCGAAAAGACTTTTGCTGTAAAAAGCTAATAGAAACTTTCGTACATAAACTTATGTCTTCAGGACTTTATTTTAAATATCTGAGTGATTGGAGATTTTTGCAAAGATTGCCATGGCGACAAGATTCTTTAGAAAAGGATACCAGTAAACGGAAATTAACACTTACAGACGTTGCTCCTGCATTTATTATTTTATTTGCAGGCTACTTTCTGTCTGTTTTAGTTTTTCTTGGGGAGATATTTTTAGGTCGTCAGAAGAAAATGAAAGTTTTAAAGAAGAATGAGAAAAGCAAAAAGAAAATAGTGCATGGTGAAGAATCTGTCTAACAAACATTCAGTGAATTTTTACATTAGATTAGCAATGTTACTTACGTTAATGTTACGTTAGCAATGCATGCTATTCGGGAAGAAAAAAGCGCTTTTAGAAATCGCTTCAGGGTGTTATTTCTTTAGATGCTGATAATTATAGGATTCATCGTACAACATTTCAAATTAAAACTTAATAAATTTTTCTACGACAGATTCTTTCATATCCAATAGTACTTAGTCGAAGACGGAAATATCAGTTTTTGTGATGAAATGAAAGCGATTCTTTGTGTTCAGTTCTATTTGTCTACAGTTGAAATTATTCAGCGTCAGAACTTCATGCAAATTATTTCATACATGACAAACGAAATTTTTAGTTAAACAACAATTCTGTTTTTTATTATAATTTTGCGAACCATTGTTTGGGTGTTTTTTCTAACGAACACGAGTTATGTTTCTATTTCATGTACAGTCGGTAACAAAAGTGTCCAAACACTAGTGAAAGTTCCTATGTAAAAAAGTACACTTCATTACCGTTTTGTTAAATAAATCCTTGTCGAATCGTCTTCTTAGTCAGTGTGAAAACAGGATTCGATAAGGATTTATTTAACAAAACCGTATGCAATATACTTTGTTTACATAGGAATTTTTGCTAGTGTTCGGACACTTTTGTTACCGACTGTACCTACAGACCACCCTTAAAGTCTTATCAATTCACTTGTTATTTGCTCTTGTTTTTACTTCTTACCATTTTACTCTCAAAATGATCGTTTTCGATGCATTTGTAAGTTTATCAATTATTTGTAATTATTATTTGTAAGGTTTTTTTTTTTTTTTTTTTTTTTTTCCTTTTTCTTTTCTTTTCTTTTAACTCTTTCGTTTGCAAAAGAATGTTATTCGAATTAAAGAACATTAAAACTTTTAAATCCAAGTTGAATTTTTGACTTCTGGTAGGGATAGCTATTTAGTGAGATAATTACTTTTTAATATATATATATATAAATATTTCATAAATAAAAAAAAATATATATATATATAAAGATCATAAGGTTTGTATGTTTTTAAAATAACTAAAGTAGCCATTCTATCATGGAAACAGATTCCATATTAATGCATATTTTGTGTATGAGTAACCTAGTTCTTTTGCAGAAATCAAATTATTAGACCTAGGGGAAAAAATGCTATAAATTACAAAATTAAAAATTTTTGAGGGGGAAAAAAGACGAAGGTTGTATGATGCACATTTAATTTAATTAGCATCTTGTTGGAAAATCATATAATTACTTAACGTTCATAGTTTTCATGTGACATTGCATTTTAGGAAGTATAATTTTATTTTATTTCATTGCACAAGTATTTTTTGAAATCCGTTGAACAGAACAATGGAAACGTTCGTTTGGATTTCTCTGAAGTTAGCAATCACAGCTTCTAACAGTTTTGATGCAGAAACTCTCCGAAGTAGAATCTAATTCGTATTTCTTTAATGTAATCGTTTTGAAATATGTCGGGTTTCTCATCAGAGTTAAAGACTAGGTGATAATTTCTCACCCTTATTCAGAAACAAAGTGAGATTACTAAAATTAATGTGAGAACAGAGAAATATTAAAAAAAAAAAAAAAAAAAAAAAAAGAAAAAAGATGTCTGGATTAAAGATAAATTGCTAATAATGTATAATTTTACAGGTCGTTGGTATAATTTCCGTTTAATTGCATATACGTCAATGTTTTCATTGCTAATTATTGCAATAAGCAGCTATTGCACTGCAAATTAATTAAACTTATTATATATACATATATATATATATATATATATATATATATATATATATATATACCTACAGTACAATATTATTTACCTAATTTCTGTTTTTCTGGTGTTTCATTGTAGAAATATAATGTATTTTTTGCAGCTGATCGGCAAAATACGTCATTCTCTTATCCAAATTTTTTATAAACTTTCTATAAACATCGAACTTTTGTGAAGGATATGTTTCGATTTGCTGATTCTTGTGAAAGATGAAAGTTTTTTCATTTCAAGATTGTTGATTTTTCTGAATGAAAAGTATTTGGACCAAAAATCTTAATAAATGGGCCTCAGAAGAGTGTCTGAATTTCTCTCAGTGTTAAAGATTTTACATGAAAGAAGAAAAAAAAAAAAAAAATTAAAAAGTAAGACATGCGAGATTTTTATGATTTGTGGGAACCCTGTATATGAAAAATATTATTTTTAAAAAGAAAGTCTAATTGATGAGCAAATTACTCAATAAGAAAAACTTTTATTAAAATAATTTGGAATATTCAAAAAGAAAAAAAGAAAAACAAAAACAAAAACAGATATGATGCATGTTATCGAACAATAATGATCAACGATATAAAAATAAAACTATAAATTCACAGATCCTCATAATGATACTCTATAATTTTTAATGAATTAAAGTATTGACATGCAAAATAGTTCCATGAATGACTTTGGTTACCAAGGCTTTGATATTCTGTATTGAACCACTAGGTATGAACACAAAGCGAAGATCTGATTCTAGGAAATTTACCCCTTCAAGCAACGGCGGTGTTGCAGCTAATTTTAATTCTCAAGTGCAAAAACTCACCCCCGAAATTTCTTATAGATTTTTACCTTTATAATTTAGAGAGAAAACTTCATTTATTTCTTCTCTCTTAATACTGTTCTTAAATTCCGGTGGCTGTTGATTTTAAATGCGCAGAATTACTCTGCGCTGAAAAAGTTAAATTAAGTAACGCGTATGCGATGGTGGATCCTGTTTCGAACGAGAAGCAAATGGAAGATAGATTTACGATATATCATTTTCATAGATTTGACAAAAATTAGTAACAAAAGCTGCCTAAGTCTAAAACAAAAAAAGCTGTTGTTTTAACAAAATATTTTGGGATTCACATAGACCTCTGCGAAAACCTTTTGTTCTCAAAAAGGCACCATTTTAATTCAATAAACTGATGAATGAAATTGTGCTAGAACTATGTACAGCTATTCCTTACATATTCGCTATAAAAATACACTGCCAAGATTAAGATTATCCTTTCAGATAGATACGTGATAATTCAGAACTTTTAAATGGTTTTAACTCAACTATTAAATCAGCAAAATACGTATTTTTAAATGAAGGGATACAGTATTACGGCCCATGCGCTTCTGCCTAAAAAATATCCACTGGATGAACATAAAATAAAAGTGTAAATGCTATTAAAAATTTATTAATCCTTACGACTAATCTAAAATTTTTAGGATTAGCTGTTTAGGACCATTTATTTATTACTTTGTTTGCTGGACTAAATTCACATTTGACAGAAATGTTAAAGTAACTAGGCCAAAGTAGACTCTGCTCAGTTCCCCATCATTTGTATGTTCTCATAAATTTCTAGTACAGAACATAATATATTCATGTTAAGAGAAATGAATTTGAACAAAAGCTGGACACAGTGACAACGAAATCTCCGCCTAATAGGCTACCCTCCGTTCAGTTAAATATATTTTTCTTATTCTAATCTATTAATTTATTTTATTGGGGTTCAATTTCGTAGTTTAGCTTTCATGAACTATTTCAATACAACAATCCCGAAAATGCATATTTATATGGAATATCGTCCCATTCTGCTGTGTGGGTAAAATCTCACATTTCTAATAACTTACGAAGATTTCTTATTAGAATATTTGTTGTCAATCATGTTCAAACAAGTATCATAAATGTTATTTTGAAGTTGTCTGTTATATATATGATCCTCAAAAGGACGTTTATGCTCAATTTTTCCCTATTCTGCCTTGTTAAGTAAATCGTAAATTCCAAATAACTTACGAAACTTTTAAATTAAAATATTCATTGTCAAGGATGTTCATGCCAGTATCTTAAAGGATATTTTAAAAGCGTTCTGATATCTTTACGATGAAAATATCCTTCAAAGTGGACGTTTATACAAAATTTTGCCCTGTTCCACCATATTAAGTTTATCTTAAAAGTGACTTACAAAATTTTTAAATTGGAAAATTCATAGTCAATGATGTTTATACCTGCATCTTATATAATATTTTAAAAGTAGTCTGACAAGTTTATGATGAAAATATCCCTCAAAAAGGACATTTATGCGAAATTTTGCTGTATTCTCCCATGTTAAGAAAATCTCAAATATCGAATAACTTCTGAAGTTTTAAAATTAGAATGTTGCGAACGAATAGGGTTCTTGCCAGTGTTATAACTAATACTTTAAATTTAGTCCGACCTCTCTGCGATCATTTGTTTGGGAGATATCGTGTACACAAACTAACATACTAACACACTAATGGACTAACAAACTAACAGACACCCTACAGATGGACACCATATCCGTTTTGATATTTTTAGATTCCTCATATCTGAAAACGTGTAAAAAAGTCAAAAAACCGAGGTCGAAAATTTTCACGATTACCCAAGTTCCCCATACCTATAACATGATGGAGAACTAAAAAATATAAAAGAAAAAGATTACCTAAAGAAAAAAAAAAAAAAAACTTTTTAAAACTTTAATATTACATACAGGTTCCTCAGATTTGCTGGAAGTGGTTGCATTGACACAGCAAAGTAATAACGTGAAGAAACATATATTTCTTTTATGTAAAAGCATTACATCGGCTGAAAGGAAATACTGAACAGTGGAAAAGAGTGCACCGAAATGGTACAGTGCGTAAGGAATCTAAAAGATAATATTGATGGTCAAGCGTCTCTTCTCATCCAGATAGGTCACAACATTCTTGAATTGTCAAAATATGCAGAACCGTGATATTTTTTCGCTGTGTTGTGTTTTAGCATTACAATTGTATAACACAGCATAATAGAGGAAAAAACTAATTTGAATGTGGATTTTCTTAAACTAAATCAACATAGTACTAAATAAATAACTAAAATTTCTTGCTATTCGTTTTATAATATTTTGAATGTTACAATATCTTTACAAATGTACTGCACGTAATTTACTTACCTTCAACTAAAACACACCTCATGTGATAAAATTTATACTGCACATAATTTACTCACATTCAATTAAAGCACCAGTGTTCTTTAAATTTTAGTAATATGGTATGTGCAATGCTTAGTCATTGTTCTGTTTCATCATCATTTCATCAAATCAATTTTTTTAATTAAATACTAAATATATATGTGCTTGTATGTGTGTTTAAAAAAAGAAGAAGAAAATAGCTTGGTGATGTGTGAAAAACACTTTATAAATGATTTTTATTTTTATTTGTGTATTTATTTATTTTGGAAAATGGTTAGTAAAATTATATGAGTTAGTTAATGATAATTCCAGACAGTTTCTCTTTTCTCTGCAAGGTTTATAATCTCTGCTTTCAAAATAGCATACTTATCTCACTTCACATTTGGTCTGAAGATTATCTCCGAGACAAGCACAGTGCCTTAATTGGTTTCCTTTGTGTATCAGTGTATCAGAAAACACCATTCACTGTAAAAATGGATTTGTAACAAATATAATTGTGGCAACCTAAATCCGTTGAAAAATACTCATAATAAAATGATCCATCAAGGAAATACGTGGAAAAATTCCGGATTTTTCCGGATACGGAAAAAAAGGACCGTTTTATTCTGCCACATTGTACTTGTACTGCCCACGAAAAACATTTCCTTTTTCTTAATTATAGTTTCTATCTCCCAATGAATATTTAATGCTTAGCATGTCAATGTGTACCGTGTGTATTGTTTGTTGTAAATAAATATGCATTGCATGAATTGTCAGTTTTTGTCGTCATTTATTCAATCAAAATGATTGAAATGAGAAATTTTTAACATACTACCGGCACAGATACTTAATTATGCTTATGAAATGTCACCTTGTTTTTACATACTGTACCTTACAAACACATCGCAGCGTTTCTAAAGTTTTAGGCTCATTTTATTATATTACAACCACTATTTTAAAGCAAAACTCTTTTTCATAATATTTTAGCATTAAAATAGTAAAAAATATTTGAGAAAAATTTCTTATTGACGATAAGGTCGACACTGTAATAAAATGCAATTAAAACTTTGACAATGCAACAAGGCCTGCTTTCGTCAAGGCAGCTGCAATTATTAACAACGGAGGTTGATATACTTTTTATCTTTATTCTGAAAAAACATCTATATATTTTTCCTTTATTAGAGAAACAAAACATCCTTGAATAAGAAATAATCAAGTGTTTAAAAACAAGTTGCACTTTATAACTCCTTATTTCCTCATAAAGTTTGATAATTTCTTAAATATATACATTTTAAGATAAGTTTAAAGAAGCCCTAAATATTTATTTAGCAAGCTTTACTGAATACCTATAACATACATTTATAACATATATTTCAAAAGGAAAAGTGCACATACAATCTCTAATACAATTAAATAGAATGTTACTAATACAATTTGTGTGCTTATCAGGCTCTCCTTTTAAATTTTATATTTAACTAACAGGCTTTGCCCGCTTCGCTGATTACTATAATTATGTGAATTCTCAAAATTATGTATTATTAATAAAATCTCAAAATTAAAGGGGAAAAAAAAAAAAAAAAAAAACTGAAATCAATCGAAATCTTAGTTAAAGTTCCCGCTACGTTCGGTAGTAATTTTCTCGCTTGCAATACAAAGAGTCCGGGCTTTTACTCTCCCCTTCCTGCCTCGCGGATAAGTTAGAAGTTTCGCGAAATCCCACTAAAGTGCATATTGCGTACTCTTAATCAACAACCACACACAAAAAATCGCCATTCTAAGGTAATCTGAAGCAGATTTAATCTTGAAAACGTATTTTTTGCTCCGCCCGCCCCTATGGAGAAAGGGGTAATTTCGCGAAATCCCTTTATAGTGCATGATGCATACACATAACCAACTGACACATCAAAATATCACCCTCCTGAGATAATTTGTAGCAGAGTTATGTTTGAAACATGTTTTCGCTCCTCTGCTTTTAAATGGTGGAAAGGGGCAATTTCGCATAATCTCTTTATACTACGTGTTGGATACGTATAACAAACTCATACATCAAAAATTGGTTTTCTAAGACAATATAGACCAGATTTAAACTTTAAAACGTGTTTTTGACCCTTCCACCTCCTTCCTACGATGGAATAGAAAGTAATTACGCAAAATTTCTTTGCAGTTTGTGTTTTCCTTGCAGGAATCGACACATCGAAAACTTGCTTTCCTGAGATAAAAAAATTTTCCTGATAAAAAATGAGATAAAAAATTTCCTAAGAATCCTGGAGATTTTGTGAAATTTGGAGCAGAGTTATTCTTGAAAATGTGTTTCTCCTCTTCACCTTTAGATGGTGGTGAACGGAGGAAATTTCTCAAAAATCTTTTAGTGCGTGTTGTGTACGCATAACCAACCACACATAAAAAATAATCTTGCTGAGATTTTTGCTGAGAGCAAGGTTACGTTTGGAAACCCGTTTTTCCCCTACCCCAACGAAGAAATCCGACAATTTCACAAGATCCCGTTTCAGTGGGTGTCGACATACATAAACAGCCCACGCGCCAAAATCATGACCGCAGTTCCCATGGATTTCTTAGGACAAATTCGGCTTTAAAAGGGAGAATGTCTCGAATTTGTTCTTTCATAACCCCCACCCTGCCTCCCTTCCTCCCCCCACCCCCACGCAAAAAAAAAAAAAAAAAAAAAAAAAAAAAAAAAGATTGAAAATCACAAAAAATTGGGTTCTGGAAATATTCTAAAGAAAACGCATGGCAGTTTTAACATCTTCGTACTATTTTTAGTAAAGTTCTACTCATATTTGTAAAATTTTCCCTCGAAACCCTTTTCCCACTACCGAAAAAATCGGATATTCCAAAATCGCAGATTTTTTTTTTTTTTTTTACAAAGTCTATTCTCCCCATGTGGGATTTCTTCACCGTTAAGTAATTTCGAGCCTAGTTATGCCTATAAACATGTTTTTGCTTTTTACGGCCCCCGAAAGGAGGGGGGGGGGATTTCGCGAAAGTCGATACATATAATTTTAAGTTGCGTTTAGATCTAAGTTTCTGTTAAGTTTCGTTGAATTCTGTCCAGCCGTTCTCACGGGATAACCGGACAAAAATAGCTTTACAGATATACAGACAAAACGAACCACACAGACAGACCCACCCACACACACTCACAGAAAAAATTTTCTTTAGATATTTTTGGCTTTCACGATGCGTGAAACGTACAGCTAACGCAGAATTTCTTCATTCTCAGAAATTTACGGACAAAACTTTATACATTAATATAGATTTTTACTAAAATTAAAAATCTGAAAAGGTATCTATAATAATAAACTCAGACTTTTGGTTGTTAATTTTTCAGAATCAATGAATTTCGCTAGATCTTCACGTTTCAGACATCGTGAAAGCACAAAATTACTTCAGAAATGTTCTGTGTGTGTGTTTGTGTGTATGTGTGAGTCTCTGTGTCTGTATGTCTGTACCGCTATATTTGTCCGAGTATCATGCAAGAATGGCTAGACAGAATTCAACGACACTTGGCAGGAATTTAATTCTGGTCTGTATGTAACTTAATATTATATCAAAATTTGGGAAATTCTTTCTCTGGAAGGGC
The DNA here is from genome assembly GCA_963930645.1 of Salticus scenicus. Lineage (NCBI taxonomy): Eukaryota > Metazoa > Arthropoda > Arachnida > Araneae > Salticidae > Salticus > Salticus scenicus. The sequence continues at coordinate 288,807,284 of OZ005655.1, forward strand.
AAGACACAAGAATACCTTTGTAAGCATAACTCGGTGTCAAATTCCTTCTCGGGGAAGAAATTGCACATGATATAATTAGACTTGAGTACAAAAAAGAAAAAAATATTTTCTATGATTTTGGAATTTTCGATTTTTAAGAGGAGGAGAAAATCGATTTTTAGGGGGAAATTTCGAAAATTTCGGATTTTTGAGTAACACTCTACTAAAAATATTATAAAGATGTTGAAAACAGTCGTGCGTATGTTTTAGGATATTTCTAAAAACATTTTTTTCTTCGATTTGGAGGAGTATTACAAGGGGGCAAATTCGAGACCCCCTACTTAGCGCTAAATTTCACCTTGGAATTTATGTGAACTGCGGTCACAAGTTTTACAGCGTGGATTGTTTATATATATCCCACACTCATCATGATGGAACTGTACGAAATTCTCCTTCTCTTCCTCCCCTTGGGGTCAGGGGGAATAAATAATTTCCAAACTTAACACTTTCTCCAAGTTATCTCAGTAAGATTAATTTTTATGTGTGGGCTGTTTATGTGTACCCAACACGCGCTATAAAGGGATTTTGTGAAATATCCCCCTTCCCCGTCTTTAAAGGCGGGAGAGAGAACCCGCGTGTTTAAGAGTAACTTTACACCAATTATCTCAGGAAAGCAACTTCTTGATGTGTCGATTGGTACTGAATACACAGATCACAAAGGGATTTTGCGATCTTTCTTCCTAAATTTTTTTTCGAAAATTCGGAAATGCGAAATTACTTTCTAATTTTTTTTTCTTTCTAAATTAATTTGCGAAATTAGTTGCGAAACAACTTTCTCGCGAAATTACTTTCCACGGGACAAAAAACACGTTTTAAAGCTTAAATCTGCTCTAAATGAACTTAGATAAGCAATTTTTGAACTTTGAGTCGGTTATATACGTATCCAAAACGTAGTATAAAGAGATTTTAGGAAATTATCCCCTTCCTACCATTTAAGAGTAGGGAGCAAAAACACGTTTCAAACAAAACTCTGCTCTAAATTATCTCAGGAAAGCGAATTTTTGATGCGTCAGTTGGCTATGGGTGTGCAATACACACTATAAAGGGATTTTGCGAAAAAAAAAAATCCTTTGGGGCTGAAGCGGCAAAAATGACATTTACAAACTTCAATCTGCTTCAAATTACCTCAGGCAAGATTTGATGTGTGAGTGTTGATTAAGTGTACGGAATATGCACTTTGGTGCGCTATCGCGAAACTTCTGTTTTATCCGAGACGGATGGGGGAGTAAAAAGCGGGTAAATCACTGTCGTAGGCACTTGGTTACCAGGACATCTTATTTTGCGAAAGGAAAAACCACTACCGAACGCAGCGGGAACTTAACTTAGGTTTCGACTTATTTCAACGATTTTTATTTTATTTTATTTATTTATTTATTTTGAGATTTTATTTATAATGATATGGAATTTTGAAAATTCACTTAAATGACAGCGAAGCGGGAAAAATCTGCTAGTACTTTCATAAAATTAAATATCTGATGCCGTCATCACATGACTTCCATTGAAATATGTATATTGTTATGAAATCATTGGCATTTTGTGTGGGGTAACTAGTTCGTAAATAAACAATCTAGAAACTTTCCTGAAAACAAGCCAAGAAAACTATTATTGCTATAACTACAAAAGTTACGATAATAAGATTATATACACGGCAGAGAACGAATAACGCTCGTTCATGAAAAGTTTTGCTCAGTATCATACTGATCGCCGCATAGTCCGCAGGTCAAATAAGCACCAGAAATTTTAATTGACAAGTAAAATTATATTTGTACGAGTTGTTTATTAGAAAAAAAAAAAAAAACCTCAGATTTTTCTGTTAAATAAAATTTTCGCTGGAGGAATGACATAAGGTAATTCCGGGACAGATGCCCCACTTAAGGAAAGAGAGCAATAAAATAAATTGGGTATTAACAATGACAACGAAAATTTGTGGGAAATACATAATATATATTGTTTATTAATACTTAGTACTTTTTTTGTACCGTATTGTAAATTTTCCAAAGAAGAAAGTAAATTTGCCGCACTACTATATTTGACCATCTTTCCCGAAGTTGCGGGTGAGATGCCCCACTCACGTGGGAGAGATGCCCTACCTGTAAAAAACATAATAAAAGGTTTTAACAATAGTCAATAGTTTATAAGAATTTTTCAGTAGTTTATAACATATGAAACGTAAGCTATTTTTAAAAAAATTCGACCTTAGCATTAATTTATAAAATATTAAAATATTTAGCTACTATAAACAAGATGTAAAAATTAAAATAAAACACATAAACTATTGAAAAATATTTCAATTTTTTTTCTTTAATATATGGGAAAATTTCATATTTACAGCTTAGAAAGTATAATAAAAAAATATTACGCAATATGTGGAATTTATTCAGATAATATTTTTCTTTTTCTCTTCTCTAATTTTCGCTTTTCCGCAAACATTGCACAGATCTCCGTACATTGTGCATGATTAATGCAATCATTTATCGCACTTTATGTAATTTATCCAATATTTCTTTTTTAAAATAACAGTTCTTTTGTAGAATGGTTTCTTTTGTAAAATATAGTTCTCCTCACATTCGAGCCAATTGTTTGTAAGATCACTTTCGTCGTTTTCAATAGGCATGTCCATCACCAGCTGTTTTGTCGCGTTGCTAAATTTAACAGCGGATTTTAGCTTTTTTTCTTGAATGTACTCTTGGGATGGTAATGATCTTAGCCGACTGTATCTTTCTTTTTCGGCATCTTTCCTTTAACCTAGGTACAGGGGGAATCTGTTGCAATATTTTTGTCGGGGAGGATGTTTGTTCAGTTGATTCAAAAATTTGGGACTGTTCACACGTCTGTTTCAATTCTTCTCTTATGAAAAAAAAGTGGTTTGGAATCGCTGCTTGGTTTAGAGGAAAAATTACCGTCACCCGAAAACCATTAATAGCAGTGTCAACAGAAGCTGCCCTTTTCCAGGCTATACCAGTCAGTTCTGCAGCTTGTATTCTTCCAATGATCCTTCCTGGATGATTAACAATCTCTTTCCTTGCTTCCTCTTTAAAGTAGTGTTTTAGTGGCTTAAAAAAAGGCCGGTCAAGAGGTTGAAGAGCTTGTGTCGTATGGCTGGGCAGGCATGCAATGATAATGTCATTCTTGTCCGAAATTCCAGTGAAATATTGTCCTTCTGCATTGCAACAAGCAATGACTGTAACATTTTCTCCTCTCTCTGTAGACGTCAAAACATGAATATATTTTGAACCTTTGGTAGCCACGACCTTTCCAGGAACTTCATTTAACTGACAGCCGGTTTCGTCCATATTATAAATACTCCTCTGTCTGGTAAAGAATTGATTTTCTTCAAACACTCTTGAAAGAATTTTTAAAAAATGATCAACATTTTCTCTGTTCATGCCTTCTCCACTTGCTAAAGAGAGAGCCCCTGGGCTTGTCTAATACTTAGTTCTGGGTTTCTCTTAAAAAATGATGACAGCCAGGCGTACCCAGCCATTCTTGCTTCTAAATTAAATCGATTCTTGAGACCTAGTTTTTCAGCAAACTGAAATGCAACTGTCCTAAGTCTCTCTGTCAGGTGCAAATCCACATTTTTCTAAACGTTGGATGTGCTTGACGAGATGTTTTTCGTTTTCAACTCCAAACACTCCTTGTGGCCCCAAAGAACTTGTTTTGTATTATTACCCGTTTTTCTTCGACGACGGCGAAGTGTCCGAGAAGGAATTCCATAGTACCTAGCAGCTTCATTGACACCAATTTCCCCTGCTTCTAGTCTCCTGAGAGCCTCTTTTAAATCGTCTTCTGTCCAGGTCTCACGAGCTGCTCCAGTATTTTTTCTATTGTACACTGTAGGCATCTTTCCTGAAACAAACAAGAACCACTGAACAACTGCATAAACAAATACAATAATATACACTCACTGGCACAATTAACCGCCCACCTACAATTCCGTTAACGCCCAAGTTTTACTTATGTTATATTTTAAATGTCAATATTCAGTTTAAATGTCAAAGATCAGTCTGACATACCTGTGTGTTTTCTGCTTTCTTATCTGAGTTTAATTTGTATTTTTGTGATTTCGTTTTCAGTTGCCACTACTAGCGATCACGAATTTGAATTTTATTTGAGAAATTTTAATCTAAATTTACAGTTGAAAAAAATATTTTTAAGTTGAAAATTTTTTCAATTACAAATATTAAGCATTTTATAAAAACAATATGATTTAAAAAATATTATTTTAAAATTTAAACAATTAAAAGACTTTTCTCCCTGAAAATGTATGTGGGGCATCTCACCCGAATATTATCTGGGGCGTCTATCCTTTTGGTATGGGAGAGATGCCCCGGAAACTGTCCAAAATACAAGACAGCAAAAATGGCCGCACAATGCCCGAAGTCGACTGATTAACTTCTTACTACAGGTTTTTAAGCTTATATAAAAAAAATCCCTACTTATTAAGCAGTGCCGGCCTTACAATGCAACATCACTCTTATAACAGACTAGAAAAAACATGGTACTTACTTGAAATATTGTTGTGGTAGCAGAAAACAAACTAGCTGGCATAGGTGGACTCTGCTCAGTTCCCCATCATATTCATGTTCTCAGAAATTTCTAGTGCGAGGCATATTATAATCATGTTAAAAGAAATGAATTTGACCAAAGCTTGATACAGTGACAGAATGAAATCCCCGCCTAATAGGCTATCCACCGTTCACTTCGATATATTTATCTTATTCTAATCTATTAATTTATTTTATCTGGGTCAATTCCGTTGTTTAGTTTTCATGCTACTATTTCCAATGCAATAATCCTCAAAATTCATATTTATATGAAAAATTTACAATTTCGCTATGTTGATAAAATCGTAAATTACGAATAATTTACGAAATTTTCCTATTAGAATATTTGTATTCAATCATGTTCAAACAAATATCATAAATGTAATTTTGAAGTTGTCTAATGTACTTATGATCCTCAAAATTGAAGTTTATGCTCAAATTTGCTTTATTCTGACATGTTAAGTAAATCATAAATTCCAAATAACTTACGAATTTTTTAAATTGGATAAAACATAGTCGATGATATTCATGCCAGTATCCTAAATAATATTTCGAAAGTGGTTTGACATCTTTACGATGAAAATATCCCTCAAGATTGACGTTTATGTGAAATTTTTTCTATTCTGCCATGTTAAGAAATTCGTAAATTTCCAATAATTTACGAAATTTTTATATTGGAAAATTCACAGTCATTAATATTCATGCCAGTGTCCTAAATAATATTTCAAAAGTAGTCTGACATCTTTACGATGAAAATATCTCTCAAAATTGACGTTTATGTGAAATTTTGCCCTATACTGCCATGTTAAGAAATTCGTAAATTTCCAATAACTTACGAAATCTTTATATTGGAAAATTCATAGTCAATAATATTCCTGCCAGTGTCCTAAATAATATTTCAAAAGTAGTCTGACATCTTTACGATGAAAATATCTCTCAAAAGTGACGTTTATGTGAAAATTTTCCCTATACCGCCATGTTAAGAATTTCGTAAATTTCCAATAACTTGCGAAATTTTCAGAGTAGCATGTTTATAGTTACTGATGTTCATTCCGGCATCAAAACCGATATTTTAAATCTGGTCTGACATTTTTACAGTAAAACGTTTCCATTTAATGCACGTTTAAGTGAATTTTTGTCCTATTCTCTCTCATGTTAAGAAAATCGTAAATTTCTAATAACTTACGAAGTTTTTAAATTCGAATGTTGCAAATGAATAGGGTTCTTGCCAGTGTCGAAAGTAATATTTTAAAACTGATCTGACCTCTCTGCGACAATTTGTTCTTGAGATATCGTGTACACAGACTTACAAACTAACAAACTAACACACTAACCCACTAACAGACTAACAGACACCCTACAGACAGACACCATAGAAATTTTGTCATTTTCGGATTCCTCACACCTGAAAACGCGTAGAAAAGTAAAAAAAACCGAGGTCGAAAATTTTCACGATTACCTAAGTTCCCCATACCTATAGTATGATGGGGAACTAAAAAATGAGTTCACGTAACTTCCACAGCACACTATTCAACATCTATCTGAAATAATAATCGGACCCGCAGAGCCATATAGCGTTGCGTTTCGAAATTACATAAAGTTCGGCATCTCTACCGGAATTACCTTATCTTACCTAAGGATTATATACGCCGAAAATTACGGTGCACAGTCAGTGTCCTAACACTAGCGAAAATTCGTATGTAAAAAAAGTACACTTCATACGGTTTTGTTAAATAAATCCTTGTCGAATCCTGTTCTTAGTCAGTGTAAAAACATGATTCGACAAGTATTTATTTATTAAAACCGTATGAAGTGTACTTTTTTTACATAGGAATTTTTGCTTGTATTCGGACACTTTTGTTACCGACTGTATATATAGGCTGACCAGATCAGAGTACCTTTATAATAGAGAAGCAAAGAAAAAAAAAAAAAAAACTGCTACGATTATCTAATTACGGATCTATTTTTCCATTCCTAATAAATAAGGACTAAAAATAAAATATTATTGACTAATAATTTACTTTTTACAATTGTTTAAAACTCATAAAATGCCTTCAAAATAAAAGCTGTCCTAGCTTATATATATATACCATAGCTACAAACTTTTTCTAATTTTTTAATAAAATTTATCCCCACTATATATTTAAAGGAACATATCTCATATATTTTCGATGATTAAAAAAGATGAAAACAATTATAAAAATTTTCCGGTATTAAGTCTCCCTTGAAAAATGGTAGACTTGGCACGTGTGATACATACCGCGTGTGTGTGTGTAATGAGACTCATCACGTGCGTCCTTAGTGTTGTCGCCTAAGTAAAGGATCCAAGGGATTAATGAGGTAGTTTATTGCATGCTCTTTGAAATACGCCAATAGTTTATTGTCAGGCCGATAAAGCTCGTTAAACATTCGAATGACGACTAAGCAACATCAATGCTATTCCTGATCTCAAAGTCGTTCTCGGTCATGGAGTGGAATTTGGCTTGGATTTCTTTTAGCAAAAGCTACACGCAAAAAAGGTACTGATTTGCCGGCCTGGTGGTTCGGTCGGTATTGCGTTGCCTTCTCGACCTTAAGGTCCCAGGTTCGAATCCTGGTGCGAGCATGAATGTTTGTGATGTTCTCTGTCTACAAATTATTGTGTGCACTTGTTTCAGTGAATTTCTGTAGTATGGATCAATCGAGACGAAAGTATTTGTAACTATAGGTCTTAAAGCCTGTCATATAAATGTCGAAATATCAAAGGTACTGATTTTCGCGTTCAGCCTCTTACAAAATCCTCCATTTCGTTTCTTTCGCTTCCTGAGCTTGTCTCTCAACCTATTATTCTAAGCACATTAAAATTATATCCAGAGATTCCTTTGCTTGCTAATCACTGTAACTTTTTATTTTAAGCTATTTTGTTTCACAAACCGAGATTTGTAGGTGAATTCATTTATTTTTGTAAGCGCGGGGCGCTCGTTTAAGATTCTACAACAAGAAATAATGACTCGGATTTGGCATTTATAAGTGATTGGTTGAAATATAGTGATCAGAGAAACGCACAAAAGTCATTAGTTATTTTTAAATATATATATCAGTTAAGGAGGCAGTTAAGTAATAACTAAAATGTATCATCTTGGGCATGTGCTAAATGAGCAGATGACAACCAACTAAAACTTTCTTAACAATATGTTAACTGTCTTTTATATTTTCAATTATTTTATATTTCATTCGACTGGAATTCTCGATCTTCGATGTTTTTAAATGTAATTACATCATTAAAAATGAATTTGAAGTGATTCAACTGGAATTTCTAAAGGTTTAATACTTATCAAGGATTTAAACAAATTTGAATCATTGAATAATTTGGTAATTAATCAAAATTGAAAAGTACAATAGAGTGTGTGAATATTTCTCTGTAAGTTCGAATATTTCTACAATGGACAATAACGTGTCCGAATTCTTTTGTGTTTCTCCGTAAAAATAAAATAAATAAATAAATAAATAATAAACAAATAAAAATTAATCAAGCAGTATCCAGTAGTAACCATGCTACTGCAAAATTGTAAAACATGTATCAGTTTTGTCTTTTAAATAATTTAACACATTTCCTATAATTAACCCAATAAGATGCGAAATGTGTAAATTAATTTTTAATTCCCTGTAAAAAATCACTAAGAAATACGCACATTATTTCGCATAACGATCATGCATTGCAAAGTAATATACTATACAGGGTGAGTTTGAAATAATCTGCGAAACGAAAGGAGGTGATAGGACAGCTCATGGGGAGGATAAAACACAATAGAAACCCTGTCCTATCTCTAACCGTTTCCGAGATATGGTAGATAGAAGAAAAATCTGTTTTTTTCCATCCCGTCTGAAAACCCCCAAATTTGTGAGTTTTCTGAAAAACTTACACGCAAAATAAGCCCATATTTGGAAAGGGCAGAAAAAATCCTATCGGGTGACACCATTTACATTAAGATACCTTAATTTGACGACGAGCTACAAGCGCTAAAACATTGGCGAAGTTTAAAATCGAGTTGTCGCCAAATTCTTTAACCGGCAATTCTGCAAACACCGTTCAAGCTACAATCGGTCAAATCTACCAAAAACTTCTCCATTTCACAAGCTTTAGAATGAATCCACAATAAACCATATCGGTATTCCAGTTCAGGAGAAATTTAGCCTTTTGTTTGCAATACATCACTGAAAACGGCGTTCGTCGAAATTCGGAAAACGAAACGATTGAACAGGGAGATTGAACAGGGGAACAGCCCCGGCTCACCGCTTGAAGAGCGGTGTTGAGCTATACAAGGACCGAAGTCCAAGTAGGGCTGTTCCGAAGAGAACCCACTGCACGCAGGAGGAACATCAGGCCAGTCCAGCCCTGCCTGACGTTTATTGAAAACAAAAAATTTTTACAGGAGTACATCGCCAGGCTTTTAGCTTATGAGCCTGTCCGCGACAAAGGGCGATGATAAATGGCAAAAATTCAATATTTACAAAACAACGTTGGTCAGCATGCCGAACCCAGCCGGTCCCACGCGACAGTTGGCATGCTGACTACGGTTATTGCTGTGCATATATAACTGATGAAAAAGTTCATCAAGAAAAGGAAATTTGATTACAGTTGCCAGGGAATGCTCCCTCCCGCGACAAAGGGCAACTTTAGTTACATCAGATCTTTTCTGCTAGTCAGCAGCAGTACAAGTAACCAAGTACTGAGTTTTAAAAATAAAAATTTAAAGCAGAAATAAAAATAAAATAAAGTAAAGTAAAGTAAAATAAAAATAAAAATAAATAATAATACAAGAATTACAGATTTAGAAAATTAGATAAATTTCAGTTAGTTAAATTGGTAAGTTCCATTAATAGGTCAAATATTTTGTTTAGTTTGTGGATTAGAGGCTTTCTAGTGATAATATCCTCGAGCCAATTTGGGGGGCGAGGATTTGGGTTTCTTAAATGATAATTTGCAGTTAATGGACAGTGGAAATAAAAATGACTAGGAGTCCCCTCTTCGCCGCAGGGACACAGTGGAGATCGTCGACACTGAAACCTATGAAGATACGAAGGAAAAGGACCATGGCCAGTGAGGAACGCCGTGATGGGAGGGGTCAGATTCCAAGAATTGTGGTTAACCCGTGGAACGAGATTGAAGGTAAACCTACCTTTTTCAGAGTCATTCCACAGGTTTTGCCATTTAAGATTTAGAATTTGTTTAATTTTTGTTTTTACGAATGATGGAGGAGCTGGGAGGGAGATATTAATTGTTGGAAATTCGGTCGCCTCTTTGGCCAGAGAGTCCGCAAGCTCATTGCCGGCGACCCCCTGTGGGCAGAAACGTGTGCCAGGGAGATTTTAATAGATTGGCTCGTTAAGAGTTTTTTGATTTCTAAAACTTGTGGATGTCTGCTCCTGTGGCGGGCTATAGCGAGCAGACCCGAGAGACTATCACTAAAAATACTAATTTCAGGATACTGGGGGGCAGAAAATGCCCAGTCCAGAGCCTTCTTAATGGCCAAGAGTTCGGCCTGAAAGACCGAGTTATAGTCCTCAAGTCTGCCCGCCCACCGGTGGACAATTTCACCCGAGGCGAAGGTGCAGAAAGCTGCACCAACACCATGAACAGTCTTAGATCCATCGGTGAAAACAGCCACTGGAGCAGAAGGAGAAAAACTATTTTTAGAACTATTGATAAGAAGGGAAGCAACGTCCTTTCCCGGATGAATGTTCCAACTGCAGGTCATAGATTGGATTGGAGTCTGAGGAAAAACTATTGAAGCTAAATCTGTGTCTTTAAGTTGAAGAATATTAGTTTTAATATAAATTTGGGAGACCTGCAGGTGGGCATGAGGAATACCAGGGATGACGGCGAGGGCGCCAGTAGATATTGTTTTGAATCCTCTTGCGATTTGCAAGAGGAAGGGCCTTTGTGCAGAGTTTAATTGAGTTATAGCATCAGTTCTGAGGTGACCACCCCAAATGCCAGCACCATAGGTGAGGATCTTTTCTATAATCGCGCTATACCAAAATTTCAGTAGTGAAGATGAAATCCCCCATCTTTTACCTACCATTTTCATGGAGTTGTGGTATAGCGCGAGGGACTTAAGTTTTAAGTATTTTACATGGGCTAGCCAGTTGAGGTGGTCGTCGAAGACTATGCCCAAGAGTTTTAGCTGGTGAACATGATGCACGCTGACGTCCTCAATCCGCATCTTGGGACTCCTCTTTAGAGCTTTTGGGAATGCTAAAGTTAGTGCATTAGATTTAGAAGGTGAGAGTTGTAGATCAAGGTCTTTTAGGGTGTTACTAAAGAGATTAAGTGCCACCTGGGCTTGGTCCTCCAAAACGAAACGATTGTGAGTAAATGGAACGTATGCAAATTCGTGACTATCTGCATATGGACTCTTAGTGATATGCAGATGTATTCCAACCTTCTTGCGCGCGCATCCCACTCGCTGGTACAAAAGGCGAGTCAATCTGTAACAGCTCATTACCTCGTCAGCTTCTTTTACGTTTTATACTGCTTCTTGCTTTAGCATTTTCTGGACTTTTCCTTAGCTCGGCCGATTCTTTTCACGCTGCTGTCACATCTACTTGGTCTCTCTTAGTTTATACTTAGTATGTTTTCCTACATTGGCACGAATTAACCAAGTTGGTTCTTATTCCGTTGCACTTTTTTCTTCTACCTTTGTAAATTAATATTGAAATTTTATCCCTTTTTGTTTACCCTTCTGACTTTTATTTTCAATTGAAGTCATCACAGGGATCCAATTGTCGTACTTTCGAACCTGTAAACAGATATGCCTAGTTTTACAAATGAAGAATATGCAGATATGCATTTTGGGTATGGATTTTGCGATGGTAACTCTCGGAGAGCCGAAGAAGAGTACCGTCTACATTATCTACATCGTCGTGCGCCCAACCGTGCTGTATTTGCCGCAATTCATCGAAGGCTTAGGGAGAGTAGGTCGTTCGTTAGGGTGTACGAAAGGGGCCATGGTCGCCGCTCCGCACTGCTGAGGAGTCCGTACTCGACCGAGTGGAGGAAAATCCAAATATGAGTTCACGCATACTTGCGAGAGAAGGTGGAATCTCTCAAAGTAAAGTGATAAATGTTTTGCGCAAAAACCAGTATCATCCATACCACTTCACACCGGTACAAGAATTATGCCACTCAGATTTCCAAAAGCGGGTAACATTCTGCCGCTGGCTTTTGGAGCGAGATATTGAGGAGCACCATTTCCTTAGAAAGATACTGTGGACAGATGAGTCACTTTTCACTCGGGATGGCATGTTAAATTTACATAACTGGCATCATTACGCTCAACAAAATCCATTTGTAACACGAAACTCATCGTTTCAGGCGCGATTCAGCTTAAATGTTTGGCTTGGAGTGGTTGGCGATCGCTTGATAGGTCCACATGTGTTCCAAGGTCATCTGACAAGCAATACATATTTGGAGTTTCTGGAACATCATCTTCCAGGATTACCTGATGTCATTCCTGTACCCCAACGAGCGGAAATCATTTTCCAACACGATGGGGCCCCTGCACATTCTTCCAATGCCGTTCGGGACTTCTTGACTCATCAGTATCCGCGATGGATTGGTCATAATGGACCAATTCCTTGGCCTCCTAGATCGCCAGATCTCACTCCATTGGACTTCTATGTTTGGAGTTTCCTGAAGCAAGAAGTTTACCGCACAGAAGTTGCCAGTTTGAAAGATTTAAGCAGCCTGCTCGATGATGCAAAAATGAAACTGAGAGATGAGCTTTCGCTAAGCGCTACTGTGGTTTCCGTTCGTAAGCGGGCAAGGGCATGTATCAGGTGTGGGGGTGACCAATTTCAGCAGCGGCACTAAATTTTACACATCCTTACGAGTGCATATATGCTTTAATCATAACGTGAGATACGACTTTTTTTTTTTTTTTTTTGCATATTCCTTTGTGAAAGACGGGAGAAACGTCATACTTCTTTTGTTTCCATTCCATTGTGTTTGTAAACTTAATACAACTGCTATTTTCTTGTATGTCTTCTAAAACTTTCTTTTTTGCATCTAAAAAACAGCGGGCTGAAGGCGGACATGAAATAAGGAACGACAATGGCACCCCGTGAGTCTCCTTCTCGAGAAACGTCGAATTCAGTGATGAATGTTTTTCAAACAAAAGGCTAAATTTCTCCTGAACTAGAACACCGATATGGTTTATTGTGAGCTCATTCTAAAGCTTGTGGAATGGAGAAGATTTTGGTAGATTTGACCGATTGTAGCTTGAACGGTGTTTGCTGAATTTTCGGTTAAAGAATTTGGCGACAACTCAATTTTAAACTTCGCCAATGTTTTAGCACTTGTAGCTCACCGTCAAATTAAGGTATCCTGATGTAAATGGTGTCACCCGATAGAATTTTTTCTGCTCTTTCGAAATATGTGCTTATTTTGCATGTAAGTCTTTCAGGAAGTTCACAAATGTGGGTTTTTTCAGACGGGATGGAAAAAACAGATTTTTCTTCTATCTAACATAACTCGGAAACGGTTAGAGATAGGACAGGGTTTCTAAGGTGTTTTATGCTCCCCATGGGCTGTTCTATCACCTCCTTTCGTTTGGCAGATTATGTCAAACTCACCCTGTACATGAATTTTATATTTATTTTTTAAACAGTCTAAAATTATTAAAATGAAATTCAATTAACTTCAGTTTACAGATCGAAATGTATAGGAATTCTATTTCGTATTCCTGTAAAGAAAAAAAGAAGAAAAGAAAAGAAAAGAAAGAAAGAAAGAATGACAGAAAATTAAAATTTTATATACCGCACTTGAAATAATTTAAGTCTACAGGCCATAATGATAAAAAAAAATTCTTTATGTCTCTATAAACTATTATAAGTCCTACACTCGTCAAAATCTATACAGGTCGTGCGGTAGGGACGTTAATTATAGCTATATTAAAGCTAGTTGCAACGAAGTGCATTTAAATACGTATTTAAAGTTGGAAAAAAATTATAAAAATTTTCCTCTCCGAAAAAATTTCCTTTTTGAGACTTGATGTCCTTTACTTCAAGGGTACAATACAGACATAAAAGTGATAATTGAGATTCTCTCTTAAACAGAGTTCAGTTTTGGATAAAAAATAAAAGCGCATTGTGTATTCTTTTTTTTCTTTTTTGTAATCAATTATAAATTATATATTTTAATTATACGTTAAAGGAAAAAAAATTCATTTGGAATACTTTGTCTAAAAAAATGGGTCCATAGGCCGCCCGTCCTATAAAAGAATGAATAATGACTAATAAATAAAAATTATATATATGTGTATATATATACACTGATGGAAAAAAAATCCCAACACCAGGAAGGAGCTGTGCTAGATAAACGAAATTTGGTAGGCGTGTTTATACATCTGAAAGATGACGTCGATTCAAATTTCGAGCTACGCGCATAAGTGTGGCGCTTGTAGCGACGCTATGAACATGCAAATGAGGTTTGCTTTAAATAAGCGCTGTAAGGTTCGTGATCGTAATTTACAGTTGACATTTGACGTAGTGGGTTAATGTTAGTCAAGGATGCCTCTAAGAAGACGAAGAAGTCATTATCAACAGCTCACTGAGTTTGAACGAGGTCGTGTAGTAGGGCTACGAGAAGGTGGGGTTTCTTTCCGCGATATTGCAGAAAGACTTGGCAGGAATGTATCCACTGTGCATGAGTGTTGGCAGCCGTGGTCAAGGGAAGGTACTGCCTCAAGAAGACCGGGTTCCGGGCGGCCACGTGGCACTACTGAGAGAGAAGACCGCCGTGTTCGGCGTATGGCTGTGACTAATCGTACTGCGTCTGCAGCTGAAATTCGAGCTGCAGTTGGCACCACAGTGACACAACGAACTGTTACAAATCGGTTACTTCTAGGACAACTCCGAGCCAGACGCCCTGTAGCGTGCATTCCACTGACTCCAAACCACTGCCGTTAGCAACGTGAGTGGTGTCAAGCTAGAGCTCATTGGAGGACGGAGTGGAGATCTGTTGTGTTTTCTGATGAAAGCCGGTTCTGCCTTGGTCGCAGTGATAGCCGTGTGTTGGTTAGAAGGAGGCCAGTTGAACGCCTGCTAGCGACCTATCTGCGGCCTAGACACACAGGGCCTACTCCTGGAGTTATGGTTTGGGGAACAATTTCGTATGACAGCAGGAGCACTCTCGTGGTTATCCCACGCACCCTGACTGCAAATTTGTACGTCAGTCTAGTGATACAACCTGTTGTGTTGCCATTCATGAACAGCATTCAAGGGGGTGTTTTCCAGCATCATAACGCTCGCCCTCATACCGCTGTTGTAACCCAACATGCTCTACAGAGTGTCGACATGTTGCCTTGGCCTGCTAGATCACCAGATCTTTCTCCAATTGAGCACGTATGGGACATCATTGGATGACAACTCCAGCGTCATCCACAATTAGCATTAACCGTCCCTGCATTGACCGCCCAAGTGCAACAGGCATGGAACTCCATCCCACAAACTGGTATCCGACACCTGTACGACACAATGCATGCACGTTTGCATGCTTGCATTCAAATTCTGGCGGTTACACCGGTTACTAATGTACCAACATTTCACATTTGAAATGGCTCTTCTCACCAATGGCTCTACCTGTGATCTTGAAACTTTAATCAATTAATTATGTTACCTAGACAAATATATTGCTGAAATTTCATTACTGTACAATAATTTTTTCTTGGTGTTGGGATTTTTTTCCCATCAGTGTATATATATAATTATCAATGAATAAAATGAAATAAAACCACAAAAAAACACTGAGGTCTTCATCAGGGAGGCCCCCTCACTGTAGGTTTGAAAGAGAAGTTTCTGAAAGGACAGTAGCAATTAGTTAATAACTATCCTTAACCCCCAATTTCTCACGAAACAGAATACCACCATTAACTGAGAAGAAATCGGACTTACATATAATTTAAAACTTCAAAAAACAATTATAAAATTATCAAAATTACAAAAAAAGTACAATTACATCAGTTTAATATACAGTCGGCTGCAAAATTATTCGAGCACTAGCCAATAATTCCTATATTTAAAAAGTACACTTAAGACTGTTTTGCTAAATAAATCCTTGTCGAATCATGTTCTTAGACTGATTAAGAACATAACTCGACAAGGATTTATTTAACAAAGCTGTATTAAGTGTACTTTTTTTTGGCAAGGATTATTGCTAGTGCTCGAATAATTTTGCAGCTGACTGTATATAAAATATACAAGATTAGAAGAAATTATGAAATGTAAACAAGAAAGTATATAAATGAAACCCCCTACCTGAAAAACTAACCCTCTTCGGCCGACGGGGTCTACTCGTCGGTACTTAAATATCGCCCTTGATTGAGGAGCTAGAACAAACCGAAAGAGGAGAAAACTGGCAAAGTTAACTGTTACCCGTCTCAATTTTTAACCAAGTGTTTCCAGTTTTTCCTCTTTCGGTTTGTTCTAGTTTCTCAATCGAGGGCGATATTTAAGTACCGACGAGTAGCCCTGTCGGCCGAAAAGTTTTAGTTTATCGGTTTCATTTTATTGTATTTCATTTATATACTTTCTTGTTTACATTTCGTAATTTCTTGTATTATTGTATATTTTATATATATTAAATTGATGTAATTGTACTTCTTTTGTAATTTTGGTAATTTTATAATTGTTTTTGTAATTTTTAAATTATATGTAAGTCAGATTTCTTCTCAGTTAATGGTGGTTTTCTGTTTGGTGAGAAGTTATTAGGATAGTTATTAGCTAAGGATAGTTATTAGCTAATTGCTACTGTCCTTTCAGAAACTTCTGTTTCACCCTGATGAAGACCTCAGAAGACCCTTTTTTGGGGTTTTATTTCATTTTATTCATTGATAATTTATTCCTATATTTAAGTTTTGCATTTCCTTTTGCAGCAATTCTGCGCATCGGTTTGCAATTCCCCTTCATTCAGGTCAATTGGATGATGTTTTTTCTTTTTCTTTTGGTGCGTTATCGCAGCAACTACACACATGGAGACACAAAAAGTATTCTGGTTCTCAATGAGGAGGCCTCCACTGAAGTTTCGGCAGTTAATAAAGAATTTTAAGTTTTTATTTTTCTTGTAGTTTGTTTGTTCAACTGTTTGTTTCATTTTGTTTATTGATTCCATTTATTTTGATTAAAAAAAAATGAACAGAAGAACTTTTATTGATGGAATAATGTGTTATAGTCTTCCAAATTATTGCACTAATAACGATTTGAATTTATTGCCAACAAAGGAGCACGCAAACAAATGTTCAACTTAAAAAAAAAAAAAAAAAAAAAAAAAAAAAAAAAAAAATCGAAATGTAATATATGGGCATTAATCAAACCAATTTTGAAACTGTCACATTTTACATAGATTCATAAAATACCAAATGATTTATAAGATACTTTTAAAATGATTTATAGCAGATTTTTTGAATTTATAAAATGGCATGTTCTACGAAAGATTCTGCTAAAATAAATTAAAAATTGACAAAAAGTAATATTTGCACAATTTTATATCATTAGAGATAAAAGCTTTTTAAGTCATTCGCAATAAAAAAAAAAAAAAAAAAAAATCACGTCCACAATTAAGAAAAATACTTTCATTAAATCGATTGTGCAGTTTAATAGAGCTGAACGCTTCAAAAACGTTCCGTGCAATCAAACTAGTGTCAATACTTGAAATATCACTTTAAGAAAATGTTTACATAGTATAATTGAAGCAATGTAGAAAATTAAGAAATACAACTTGCGCCAGGCACATACAAATATTTCTAGAAACAAACAACAAAATCGTATTCTATGAGAAGAATCCTTGTCTCCGTTTAAAATTATTGGTTAGACAAATGCACGAAAGATTTTGCATTTTTCTTTATTTATATTTATTTATTTTATTTCATTATATATATATAATGTTTTATGAGATAAACTGATATTTTCACTGTTGGATATGACTTTGAATTATTTTGATTTGCTTAAGAAGTAACTTAGGTGAATGCAAGAGAACAGATAAATTGCACTATGTTTCCGTGATATTGGATCGATGCAGCTGTGGCATACGTATGTACATACTATGCGAGATGACATTGTGATTGTGCATGTTTCCATACTTCTTCTATAAATAATGATTTTGAATTAATTGTCCTGAAAATACAACCAGTAAACCACTTGAATATTGATATGTACGTAAATTACGGTAATATTTTCATTGAAATCTGATCCGTGGATTCGTAACATTGGTACGCATCCCACGATCGCAGAAACTAATTTCAAGATTGGCTGAGTAGTGTTTTTAATTATCTTTTTTTATGACATATTCTTATACACAGAATAGAAAATATGACTTGCAGTTTGAATTTGATAAATCTCACTTCAAATTATTAACAATTTGTTGACGTCTCCTTCCTTGAAATTTATCTTTTTTTTTTTTTTTTTTTAATCGTACAACTACAGTAAAAACAGTAAAAATAAATTCTCTTGTGTAATTAAATTAACAATATTTATTATTCAATGATGATATACATCAAGGAGTGACTTTTAAATTAAATACTCTATCCTGCTACTGTTATTTTCTCCCTCTTTCCCTGTCTGTTTTCTTGTAACCGAAAAACTTGTATAGGCAGACTTACTTTAAAAAAAGCAATTTTTTTCAATGGGCAGATGTAATTTCACAAACATTTATCTAAACGATTGTCCGAAGAATTTGTTTTAATATAAAAGTAGAAAACTTTGAATGTTTGTTCTGAGATGTAAAAGAGTGGAAATAGAATTAACGAATGTTTCGAGTTTTGCAAAAGGTTGAAAAATACTCCATTAAAAATCGTAGTTATTTGTTTCGTAAAAAACTATTAGCCCTCTTTCCTGGTCACATAGAATCAAAGCCATAAAAGTTACTAGCTGGCAAATATAGAATTAAAGATAATATAAGGTATTTATTTTCATATTTTATTTAAATAAAAAAACTTATCAAAAATTGGAAAATCGGGCTCCTGGGTGCACTTCGACACCTTGGGAGGTTCTTCGAATCAAGTGACTGTCCGACTTCCCGTCTTTGTAGTACGTTATCCACAAACACACAAACAATTCCTTATATATATATATATATATATATATAAATGTTAAAAAAGGAAAAGCAAAGAATATGAAAGCTACACAAATTTTAATTATTGGGATAAGTATAGCCGGATTTTCAACTAACACAAATAAAACCGAAAATTTTCTTTTAGATTCAGACTTAAGATACCTAAATATCTATCGGTACGGTTTGTTACTTTTTGGCGCGGCCGTTTTGGCGCGGCCGTTTCGGCGCCGGCCGTTTTGGCGCCAGCCGTTTTGGCGCCGGCCGTTTCGGCGCCAGATGTTTACATTCCAAACTTTTTGAGTGTAAGATTTTTTTTTTTTTTTTTCTGAAAACATAATAAATAGTCGGGAATATTCAAGAATTTTATAACTGTTTATTATTATATGGATTAAAATAAACCCGCGAGTTAATCATTATTGACTTTGTTTAAGTGAAGGCAGTTTAAGAATTGGTTAAGAATGCATACCTTTTCTTTATCCTGTTTCTTGCTAAAGTTAAGTTTTATTTTATCTCAGCAAGCTTTATTATATAGGAAATTTTAATACGCAAACTGTAAATAAAAATAAACAGAAGTCTTTAATAATTAAATTTTGTGTAACAACAACAAAAAAAAAAAAAAAAAAAAAGTAGAAGAAGAAAAAGAAAAAGAAGAATAGCAGTGATAACTTTAAGATAATGAAAACTTTATAGAAAGTTTTTTTTTTATTTTTATCATTTTTTTTTTTTTTTTTTTTTTTTTAAATAACTGGTGGAGATTTAAAAGTACAGGATATTTTCATCTGGCACTTCTAAACGTAAATTGCTCATTTTTCTTTTTGTACAGTTGATTTTTACTGATTTAGTGATTAATGAACCTAAGTCTACATTTTAACTGTTGGGAGTTACTAAGTTACAATAAATAAAGTAAATAGTAAGCTGAGGGGGGGGGGGATGGTATTAAAAATTAATAAGTTGTATGGAACTATTCTACTATGTGTAATAAGTTTCAGAAATTTAGAGCAATGCGAGCTTTAAGTAAGTTATTAAAAAAAAATAAATAATAAAGCAGGTGTGTATTTACCGTGTAATGGTTTTTTCCGGTTTTTACTATCTTGGCCAAAACATGTTTTTCCCATGGTTTTTACCACCTTCAGAAAAAATAAAATTCCTATTTTTTTTATTTATTTTTGTCTTTTAATTTACCCCAAAAACCTTCGGGACATACTTTAAAATTTTTAGTTCTCATTTTCCCAATATTATTTACTATGAAATTTCCATTCTTTCATCCATTTCTAACAACAATATTTTGAAAATAAAAATAAATAAATAAATAAAGCAATGTTGACGACATGAAATTTGTTTTAAATTACATGATCAGTTTAACCCTTTATCAGTTACAAACATTTTTTTCTGTCACTCAATAGTTGAAATAAAAGGCTAATGTGACAATCTTAAAAAAAAAAAAAAAAGAAAGAAAAAAGAAAGAAAAAAAATTGGAAAATAAGATTACTGAATAACCATAGAGTTAAAATATATACATATATATATATATATTTAATTTATTATTATATTACTTAGTTTATATTATTTTATTATTATTATTTTATTAAATTTAATAATTTTTTAATTCCTACCTTCACCTACTACTGTTTTTATCAGTTATTAAACAGATAAAATACTACACAGCTAAAGGATTAATGAACTAATGTTTTTAAAATACTTGCAATAGATATTGTTCCATACTAAGAAATGAAACCCAAAAATATGGCTTCAATAAAAAGTATTTAGTTTGGTAATAACATAAATTAAGAAAACCTCGACAGCTTTTTCAAAAGAAAATATAGGTGCTTTCTTCTTCAGGAATCATATTTAAGCAACCTCACTAGAAACAAGGTCAACTTTTCTTTCGTTGATAAAATTAGATAAATATTTTTCTCATCAAGAAATAAATTAACTGTTAAATTGAGATTTTTTTTTTTTTTTTTTTTTTCCAACAAGGATACAATTTCTATAACTGACTGATATGTTATTAAATAAATTAACTAATTAATACTTCTTGTTACTAATATCAATTTTTATATCACCCTAACTACTGTGTACTTTTTTCTTTATGTTGCTATTAAAATTTGAGGCAAAATTCAAATTCATCTTCTAAACAAAAAGAAATATGTTTTGAATGTCTTTGTGAAAATACAAAATAGATAAAAATAACTCAATTGTATGTTTTTTTTTTTTTTTTTTTTTTTTTTTTTATACATAATTTTTTGCATAGATTTTCTTTCCAATCTGACAAACCATATTTTAAAAAAATGTGTATATCAGTAATGAATAATCTAGTACCTACCACTCTAACGGTAAATGTGGGCTAATAGTATTTATCAGAAAATTACAATTTTTTCCATGGTTTTTACCGATAAAAACCCAGTTTTTACCATGTACTGGTAAAAACTACTTCTTACAGGTAAAAACCCAACCCTGATTTAAATAAGTATATAAATCAAGAAGTGAAGTTGAAATTTAAATTTTAGGGAAGGAAATGACATAAATTGAAAAATTTCAAGAAAAATTTATACTGTATGTATGTATGTACAATAAAAAAATTCAAAAACAGATTATGAACACGGAGACATTAGTAGAATTTTTTAAATTTTTAATTTCTTACCTTATTAATTACATTTTTAATTTAACTATTCATCTGATAGTTGTGAGCAATGCTCCTCAGATACTATAGATTATTACGCAAAGAACCGCCCGACGTATTTTTTGGTTCAAGCCTTAAAAAAAGAAAAAAAAAAAAAAAAAATAAGAAATTACATTGTTTATTTTATTCCCCAAAGAACCTCCATCACCAAAATTGGTTAGAATCTTTAGAATTGCTGCGTATGTGTTGCCATCTGATGACTAAGTTTAATAAAAAACAAGTTTCTAATCTTATCATTGGCTCCTTTAAATTAAGCAAAATTCTATTCATCATTAATATATTTAATAAATAATTTAAAATAGTTTTTCTTCACGCATAATAAATAAATAAGAAATCATATCTATCATTAAATAAATTTTAACTGAAAAGGCTGAGACGAAAGCCGCGGCCATTTCGTGAAGGACAGGCTGCGCGAAAACGGCCTCTCCGAAATGGATCTCGCGCCAAAACGGCCGCGCCAAAACAGCCGCGCCGAAATGGGTTTCGCGCCGGAACGGCCGCGCCAAAACGGCGGCGCCAAAACGGCCGCGCCGAAACGTCCCATTCCGCTATCCGGTATCCCTTCGTTCGAATAGCAAAAGCGCTTGCAGACTATCTTCTCAAATATTCAAAAAAATTCGACCGAGTTTTTTTCGTCCCAGTAATGAACCTTTTATACTGCTTGATAATGGAACTAATACAGGCATATGTAGATTATTAAATCAATCAAAAATTGATATTCAGGTACACCCATTTATTATGGACGAGATGACGATGCAGTTTGTGGATTTCACTTATCCTTTTAAATTTATTCAATATACGTTCATGACTCAGAAACCAGAATACAAGCCGCAGATATTCGGCATTTTGAAAGCATTTTCGCCCTCGATTTGGATAGCTATCGTGACAGCTTTGGTTATCATGTCGGTGGTTCATTACGTTCTAAAATGGAAAAATCAGCTCGATAAGTGTCTGCTCCACGTTTTGGCAATATTATTAAGGCAAAATTCGATTTTAAGTCCTTCGTCATTGGCGGAAAACTTACTCGTTTACTCTTGGGTTGTTGGTGCTATGTTCCTTTGCCTCGCTTACGAATCCGTGTTTCTGTCCTTTCTCACGATTCCTCCTGTCACTAGAATCAAAGACGTGTCACAGTTGGCCGGAGCAGTATCAAAGGAAGAATATCATTGTGTAGATGGTGTAGGAAAGTTCTTTACTGACGCTTTGTTGTTAAAACCTAATCGAAAAGAATTGAAAATTATCGCAGAAGACCTTCAGAAGACTAACATAACAGAAAACGAAATAAATGAATTTCTAATGTCCGGACGAAGCAATAAAAATCTTGCTTTCGTGTCAGAGACAGATGTGATCGACATTTTCAGTGATGGTACAAAATTCACATCTGAAGATCATTTTTTGGAAGCTATGAGTGCACTTGTGCTGAGGAAAAGCTTTTGTTGTAAAACGCTAACAGAAACTTTCGTACATAAAGGACTCTACTCTAAATACATGAATGATCACAAATTTTTGATGCAAATGCAACTTCAACAGGATTCTTTTATAAAGGCTTCTGCAGAAAAGGATACCATTAAAAGGAAATTAACACTTGTCGATGTTGCTCCTGCATTTATAGTTTTATTGACGGGATACGTTCTATCTTTTCTGGTTTTTCTAGGCGAAATATTTGTAGGTCGTAAGAAGGGAATAAAAGTTTTAAAGAAAAATAAGAGAAGCAAAGAGATAATAATTCATGACGAAGAATCTCTCTGACAAACATTTTATGAACTACTTCACTGTTATGTTATTGTTTGATTATCATAATCTGTATGTTATTAGTGTGGCTAAAAAAAAAAAAAAAAAAAAGCATTTTTAAAAATCTGTTCTAGGAAGATACCTCTTTTGATTTTTTTTTTTTTTTTTTTTTTTTAATTCTGTACTGATAAATATAAAGGATTTAAGTCCATATTCTTGATTTTTCAGGAGACGAAAAATAAAGTTAAACTAACTAAAAACCAATCAGAAGAATCGACTAGGAAAAGGGATTATGTTGGTTTATACCCTTTATACCGTTCAGTGATTGCCAACCTTCATTTAATAAAGGGAAAAAATTGAATTAAATATTTTATACAAAGATTATTGCTGAATTTCTGACTTGAATCTTTTTTTACAAATGGTTTTTCTCAAAGACTAAATGACATAGATTTAAATCCTTTATACCAATCGATAGAGAATTTTTTTCTGAGTCTGACTATGTACTTAACTCAAAACCGACATTTTTGGACTTAAATCCTTTATACTTATCAGTACAGAGTTATTCTTCAAACTACATAAGTTGATTTGAAATTAACTTAATAATGATATATGTTATTTGAAGTAAAAATAACACTTTTTAAAATCGCTTTCACGATGTTATCTGTTTTTATGTTTATGTGTAATTGTCCTTCAAAATACGTAAGTTAGTTTGAAAACAAGTTAGATATGTGATATGTTATTTCAAATAAAAATTATTGCTCTGTATCATCGGAATATGCGATCCTCTTTTAAACTCCTTGTTTATGTAAGTTGCTTATTGGAAGAAGTAAAACATACTGATGAAGTGCTGAAAATTAGCACGAAACGTTTATTTATTTATTTATTTTTTTAATGTGTTTCAATTTGCTTATTTTAATTTATTTTAATTTGCATTTTACTACTATGTATTTTAAATAAATGTCCCTCATACAAATGTTTATAAAAGTAACACATTTAAATATCGCTTTCACAGTGTTACTTCTCTTGATGTTTATATATTATTGTTCTTCGAAATACGCAAGTAGATTTGAAATTACGTTGGTAATGATTTACGTTATTTGAAATAAAAATAAAACTTTTAAAAATAGCTTTCATGGTGTTATCTCTTTTGAGGTATATAATCTTGTGATTCCTTGTACAGCGTTTCAAATTTAAACGTAGTAAAATCTTTTACGACTGAATCATTCATATCAAGTGGTAATTACTCGTATGCAAGAATTTCAGTTTTTTCATGAAATGAAAGCAATCTTTCGCATTTAATTATCTGCTCGAGGTTGAAATTGTTTGCTACTTAAAATTAATCTAAATGAACTCGTACAACGCCCACATATAATTGCAAATGCAACATTACTGATGCACTTGGAAAACAAACTGTTGCACTTAGTGCATACAAATTTCTCAAGTTACCAGAATTTTTTTTTTTAATCAGAAAAAGTTAAATAATACATTATCAAAAATCTGTGTGATGAGTATTATGTGAACTCTTTCAGATTTATCTTATTTATCGAAGATCACGTGTCCAAGTCACTTATATTTTAGAGTTCAAATCATTGAAATTGCAAATCTTTTTCTTTCTTTCTTTTCTTTTTTTTTTTTTTTTTTTGTTATTTTCTTCATTATTGCTTACAGGATGTGACTTCTTTTCGGTGCTTTCAATGTCAAATTTCGATGAACAGCCTTTAGAAGTAAAATTAAATAAGACGTTTCTAGCAGAGACTTTTAACAAAAAACAGTAATGCCTTTGATTTTTATAATAATAATTTTGCGAATTATCGCTTTTAATTAAATGTGTAAGATTAACTTACGGGTTTATATTCCTTTAAATAAACACACATTTAGACTCGTTTTATTTTTGGCATTGCTAGAACACCATAAAGTATGTGATTAATTGTTCGATATGAAAGAAGAATAAATATTACAATGAAATTGCAAGCATAAAACAAATATATGAGTTGTACCTATTCAACTAGTTTTTCACAGCATTTTACTATTACAACTTCATTAATAACTAGTAATTAAAAGACACTATAGGGAATTATACAAATCAGAATCCCACTCATCTATATATCTTGGGCTAATTTCTGAATTTTTTCACATCTCAGCCTACAGTGAAATTTTGACTTTACATCTTTCACAAGTATAAATTACGATTTTATTGATGTTAAATGAGTTGAGAAATTAGTCAGCCCATTTATAATTTTCTGAACGTTTTCTAAAGATACTCTATACCTATAGACAATGCTAAAATTCTTAATGACGTCATTTCTTAGCAATAACGATTCGATATATTCGTGTGTCTTCAATTTTAAAGAATAAAAAGTGAACAAAGCTATTGTTTTATTGTCAATGAAGTTTTAGCCTCTTTTTCCTGCTCAGAAGATAAGAACTTCCTCACACTTTTAGATTAATAGATTTTTAGATTTGTGATAGAGTGTGAGCAAAACGGTTTCGCTTATGTTGAATTCAGTGTTGTCTTTGAATTGCAAGATCATCACATCCTAATAAACCTTTTACAAGTTTTACAGAATTCAAAATGTTCGTATTTTAAGCTGATATCCCTCTAAAATATTTTTTCGATATGCGTCAGCTATTTTTACATTAGGCAAAACATTGTAAATAAGTACTTTTTCAAATTAAAGTAATATTATCTGGGATTTTAGAAATTATTGTGTTTTTGTATGTGGACTAATTTTAACAAACCTATTTTAACTGAGAAATGGTAGTTGTTGTTAGACATCTATTTTCGTTCTAGGAGTAGCAAAACATTGACATATTCAAAGATCGTCATATTTGAATGAACTGACCATCCATATATTTATGGGGGGGGGGGGGTCTACTTTTTTTCTTTTTTTCTCTTAGTATTGTCTTAGAATATGCCGCATAACATTTTAATTCTAAACTTTCACTGAAAATAATGATTATCAACGTTATAGATCTGCGCTCTTTCCATAAGTATTTTCGTTTTCTTTTTTTTTCATCCCTCCATGAATACACGCAGCAATATACCGGGTGGTTCAAAATGATGTTACAGCGAATATCTCATAAACTTATGAAGATAGAAACACGCTTCCAATTACAAAATTGGTGCAAATTAAGAGTAGATTTCAGATATGGATTTTTATTGTACAAGGGGCTGTAGACATATTAACCCTTTCAGGGGCACTAAGTAAAAATGATTGAATTTCCTTTTAAATATATATATATCATAAAGTAAACATCCCCTACAAGTCATATTTGATGAAGAAAAAAATTCAGCATGTGGGGATTTTTTTGTGGGTGGTGGCTAGGCGTTCCAGCCCTTGTGTCTATCCACCTAAAAGATGCTCCTAAAAATTAAACTAAAATTAATGATCTAAGATAATATGTAAATCTGTTGTATTTAAAAGGTGCATTAGAGTATATTTACACTACCAAATACTTTTGAATAAAAAATTATTTTTCATAAAAATATATAAAAGAAACTTTAAAAAAATTTCCCGCAACTTGTCCATTTAAAAAAGTCACAGGCACATCCTGCTTAAAGTTACTGTAGTTCTGCCATCTCCATTTCAATTTTAGAAGTACACATTAACTTTTCATAAAAGTGGATAAAAAAATAGACACTGCACACTTAGAGAAAAATTTCTAAAGTAGGTGGATAGACCCTCTAGCCACCGCCCCTGAAAGGGTTAAATATAAAATTTAACTTTTATACGCCCCCCCCCCCCTGTCATATGATATATATTTAGAAAAATATTCTTCTCGGTCTAAGAAGAAAAAAAAAATCAAGTGTCTAAGTGAAAATTTCGCTGAGTTATTGCAATTCGAAAATTCAAGCATTTTTCGCCAAATCTTAAGGGTTTGTATGAAAAGTGAGAAATTGAAATTACTATAGCTTTTGTAATAAGGCATATATTAGTCAACCTCAGGTCACCGTTTGGAGATGGGGGATTCTTTTTTCATTCAGGGAAAGACGACTATTTTAACCTGTAATATCTCTCTTTCCCCAGTGAATACACACGAGAATACTCATTGATAATTTAACAAATAAAATTTATGAATAATTTATGTACTAAAAGGGTATTTTCAAATTCATTTTTCCTTCTTTTCCTTTATACATTCTCTTACCTATATACATGGCATAGAGAAAGCATTGTTTTTGAGTTAAATTTCTGAAAATTATCTTTTGCTATATTTGCACGTTTTCATCCTCTGAATTCAAAAATCATGTTTTTAATTGTTGCTCTCTCTCTCTCTCTCTCTCTCTCTCTCTCTGTGTGTGTGTGTGTGTGTTATTAGCATAGCTCAAGAAGAAATAGTAGCAGGAAATCCAAATTCGTTATTCTAAATCCGTATCATATAGCGATGCTACAC
This sequence comes from Salticus scenicus, assembly GCA_963930645.1. Classification (NCBI taxonomy): domain Eukaryota; kingdom Metazoa; phylum Arthropoda; class Arachnida; order Araneae; family Salticidae; genus Salticus; species Salticus scenicus. The sequence continues at coordinate 288,834,762 of OZ005655.1, forward strand.
TAATCTATTCGTTGAGATCAGACAAAGGGTTTGTGTACAGGGTCATCCAACAGAATTCAAATACATTATGTCTGTGAGCGAAATTTCTCATGAATACAGTGTGACATCTGTAGGCTGCTCTGAACAGATTTTTTTTACGCATGAAAGCATGTTTTGTACAGATTGTGGTATCGCAATCATTCATCATTCATTTACAGGGTTACCCAGATTATTTGGCTATATTGGAGCTGTACTTGGGAATTGATGGAAGTGTATTTCGTCTTGTGTTACATGTTTTACATATAACACTAAATTCACGTACACAAAAGCATGCATATATATTTATAGACAACTAGCAGACCCGGCCACGCGTTGCTGTGACTAAGTTATACGTTCAATTATACGGCTGTAAACTATTTAGTACAGTCAAATTATTATTTACGAACAAAGACGAAAACGTTGTAGCCGATGTAAAAACCCACAGGGTTGAGATTTGAAACTTAGGTCAAAATTTGGAAGCGATTGATAAAAATTTTCGTAGTGTTGATATTAAGCACAAATTAATTTTATTGTAGGGTCCTATAAATTTTAATGGAGAAGTGATATATATTTTTTCTAATGCTACTTTGGATAAAATTGCTAAAATGACTAATATATAAATTAAATTCTATTAAAATTCTATTAAAATAAAAGTATAAAAGAAACAGACGATTTTAAAATCAATTTTTATGGAGGAGTGAAATATAATATATGCTATAATGGATAATTTTTCTATAAAATGACCTCATCATTTTAAATATTTTAAAGAGGGCAACAGCTGTAGTTATAAAAAGGAAAACAATAAGGCTAAACCAGAAAAATAAGTAAATTTGATAAATATTTTAAAACTTTAAAATTGGAAATCTTATGAAATATTGGACATTTAAAGTAAATGCATGTATCATTTTAAATAGAAAAAGATTTTGGAAAAGTTTAGTGTATTTTAACGAAGTGATGAGAAGTTTTTGAGTATGTTAAAATTTTAATAGTAAATTCAAGTTAATAAAGATGGGAAACATTGAGGATTAAGATAATAATTATAAGATTAAAAAAAAAAAAAAAAAACTTTTTATATACCATGTTTTTAAATTTTAATATACTAATAATATACTAATTAAAAGGAAAATGATAAATATTCTATCATAGTTTGAAGTGAAATTTGTTTTCAAATGTCTAAATAAAATATCTGATGTAAGATACTAATATTTTGCAGCGGAATAGATTTCATTTCTGTCATCCTTGGCGAAAAAAAAAGAATATCGCCAAATTATCTGGCGAAAATATTTAATTCCTTTCAAAAATCATGGTTATTTTAACAACTTATATTAAAAGAGTAATGAATAATATGAAACAATATTTCGTACAATACATATTACATGCCATACATACGTACAATGAATAATACATATTACATTTCGTACAGTGCATACCTCTGGCATGTATATTTTCGTGTTACGCTTTTGATCGCCAAATAATAATAATAATAATAATAAAAGTCAAGGGCGACAGAGTTTTGAAATTTAAAATTAAAATTTTGTCAATTTGACAGCAAAATAATTCAATCAAACACCCGCGATAACTAATACATATCTATACCCAAATCTAAGGATTAAAATCGGGAAATAAATTTCCTCGATTTTTAATAATTTCTTACAAAAAATCCAGTGGGCAATTAACATAGGAAATCTTTTTCTTGGCTGCACAGACGGTCAGTGAGTCACACTTCACTTGCGTATGGAACTCATAGATATAGTATAGCATATATAGAATAGAGTGATCATTGGGGAGAAAAAAGTTATTCCTTTTCATTTGGGAAGAGACGACGTTTTTACCAAAATATGGCCGTCTTTCCCCGAGTGAATACACACGGGAATACATACTAATATTTTAGCAAATAAAATTTATGAATAATTTATTTGCTAAAGGGGAATGGAAGACTCCAGATACAGTTTCAAATTCATATTTCTTTCTTTCTTTTCTTTTCTTTTTCTTTTTCTTTTCTTTTTTTTTTTTTTTTTTTTTTTTTTCAATACCACTTAATGGCTGTTTCCAAAGCTTTTATTTATTTATTTATTTTTTTTTTCGGCATCAAAAATCTTTGTACGATAACATGGGGATGAGAGATCTATATATATTACTATATCTATGATAGAACTACATTAGCACTTTATCAATTTGTATACAATCTTTAAATTGATTATGACGTCAATTTTCGTGAGATGCATAATTTAACTTTTTATAATTTTTTAACGTTCACGTTTGATTAAATGTATTTATTTTTATGTCGAAAGAAAATGAACTCGTATTTTTTTTTTTTTTTTTTTTGGCAACAATTAAATTAATGGAACTCACAGATATTTTGGAGCAACTTTAATAAAGGTCTATAATTAACAAATAATTGCAATAAAACAATATTGTGACAATAAATTGAGATAAAAACTATCCTATCTCTCAAGTTGGACCAAACTGCACACGGTGTGCAAAATTTCATTAAAATCGGTTCCTTAGTTTAGGAGTTTACCCCGGACAAACATCGTGACACGTAATTTATATATATATACATATATACAGGGCACCCAAAATTAAGGTAAACATTTTTTTTTCTATTAAATGCAATTGACGTAAGTGCTTTGCTGCATTTTTTTTTCTTATGTCGAAGAACATTGTTGACACAGGAAGAAAAACTTATTTTCCATACCTACACTGTAAACAAAGTAGTTTTTTGGTATAATTTTTTTTGTATAATATCACGTTTTAGGGTCTCCTGAATACGAAAGTCAAATTTTTAGTGGTAGATCAGTATATATATGAATTTTCAGCATATTTTAACAACAAATATAACTGCAGGAAATTCAAATTTGGTACTTTGGATGCCATATATTGTTGCCACTTGAAAAGTTTATAAAGATTTACAAGTTTTAAGGAAATTAACTTGATTTTTGTTTTAATAAATGTAGACACTGTAATTATACGACGGTTGAGAAGGGTAGTAACCCCACTGACATAGAATTATACATCAGTACCATATCATATTCAACACAAAAAAAATATTTTAGAATATTAACAATAAATGTGAATTTCTTTATGATTTTTACAGTAGAAAATTAATTAAATGGGATTTATAAGTATGTCTTTCCCCAAACGCAATGCATTGGCATTTTTTGTGCGTTCCTGAACACAAACCAGTTGAAGAGGACCCATTAATGCCATTTTACTTAGGGAACATTCCATAGTAAACCTGAATAACATATGTCATTTTTTTTTTTTTAATTTCTGAAAATATTTACGGACGCTGGGCGCGGGCAGACGGACAGATATATAGATGGACAGTCAGAAAGACAAATATGAAAATTCAAATCATATTCACTGTTAAAAATTGTTATAAAGTATTAAAAACGCTAAATGTAAACGAAAATGCAATTGCAGTAAATTTCCAATAATAACACTTAAAGTAACTGAATATTTTTGTGTCGTCTGTAAATCTAATGGTAATCGTGCTGTACACTATAAAAAGCATTCTTCTGTGCATATGAATAATATATTTCAATTTCATTAAGATTTGTGCAAAATAATTAAAATTTGGTTTATAGAAATATCTCTCATAGAACGCAATGCTTTGGATTACTTTCGGGTGTCTCTGTGTACAAGCTAGTAGCGGTACAGGGTGACAATTATTGAAATATATGAAATAAAATTGTCACAAGGATGTTCAAACTGCATGGTTGGCCACAGGGCATGATGGGAATTAGGGTATGCGCTTGTGCACGCACCTCGTTTTTGTCAGCCATTTGCAAGTGAAAATGGTAACTGAACAGCATGCCTGAGCGTATAGCGCTTGTGAAAGCCTACTATGCCTACTATTGAGTTGGGTTGTGGGAATTAAGGCTGGTTGACTTCACTATGATAACAGGCCTGAGTGGGAGTGCCCCTCGTGGGGGTCCAAGCCCGTATTTACACAACTTTCGAAGAAAACCACGGAAAACTTTAAACGACTAGGCTGACGAGCGCGACGTGGGATCGAACCTGGTAGCTCACGTCTACCAGCTTTGAGCACAGAGCCGCTCGGCCGTTGGTGGACCTACTAGCTTTGAGTTTTACGATACAAAAAGAAAATATGCGAAAATAATAATAATAATAATAAATAAACATCTGACAATGACATTTTACAGTAATTACAATACATTCATTATGTATATTTTCAAAATAGTTCTGTCGCCTTAAACTGAAGTTGCAGAATATAAAAAGTAAAAATTATTCTGTGTTTAGCTGCAGTCTTTTAATAATATTACTGTTGTTTTTAGTTATAATCGTTAGATGGCAGCACTAACGAAAAAAATGGGGTTCTCAATTTTAGTTTACCCTTTTGTTCTTTTTATTATAAATGAGGATTTTTCAGACGAGATTGTGTATTTAAAAAAAAAAAAAAAAAACATATGTATGAACTATATAAAACAAATAAGAAAGCGTAAACTCTCCAATAATGTGTTACATAGTTCTTATAATTAGCTCTAAGAACATAACTTATTATTTAGAATTAAAATTTCAATTTCTTCAGTTGAAATTTTCAAACATACAACCAAGACTTATAAACAAAAATAAAGATTATTGGCAAATGTATGAGTTAATTCCATTATAAATTCTAAGAACATAAAAAATAGTTATGCATGTAACTAGTGTTTAAAGCAAAAAGGAATGCACAACAATATCCGTTTTCAATTTTCTTCTTCTTTTTTTTTTTTCTTTTTCTTTTTTGAAAAAGCAAATTATGAGTATTAGTCAAAAAAAAAAAAAAAAAAATGTACATGTTATCCCAACTAGTATTTGACTTTAAAACGTAAATTTTTTCCTGGTCTGTTTTTTTTTCTCAATTTCTTATATTTACATTTTAATTTTAGAATTTTATCTGTTAGATGGCAGCACTAAGCAATAATTTTTTTCAATCTTCTAAAACAGATAAAAGCAAAAAAATATAAAAAGTTTCCTTAATTTAGGGTTTTTTTTGTGCCGATGGGGGCTTTTTTGGGGGGCTAAATATTTTTAAGGGTTTTTGGGAGGGTTTCAGTATTATTCTAGGGACTTTTTAAAATTTTGCTGAAACTTTTTTCTATGTTTTATTTCCTGCAATAATTAAACACCTAGTTTTGATGTTTAGAGTACAGAGTTTTAAAATTATCTTCTATGATGAATGCTGACAATTTTCCTTATGGAGAAGCAGTATAACACTAAATATCCAAAGAAAGTTAATTTTATTCAATATGACCTCTTAAAATATTTTGTTGGGTCACTCGCACCTTTTCTCTTACCTTCCTTTCAATCCTATAAACGTAGATTGCAGATTAAGTCGTAAGACCCATAAAGAATGATAATAAAGTCCAATCTACTATAAAAAGAAATATTCTAGGACAGGTTTAAGAACAGTTTAATTTGACATAAAAGTCTGCGTGAGTTGGCTGCCGCCCCCCTCAATACCCCGTTCAATTATAGTCTCTACATTTATATACACTGATGGAAAAAAAAATCCCAACACCAAGAAAAAATTATTGTACAGTAATGAAATTTCAGCAATACATTTGTCTAGGTAACATATTTAATTGATTAAAGTTTCAAGATCACAGGTAGAGCCATTGGCGAGAAGAGCCATTTCTAATGTGAAATGCTGGTACATTAGTAACCGGTGTAACCGCCAGAATTTTGAATGCAAGCATGCAAACGTGCATGCATTGTGTCGTACAGGTGTCGGATATCAGTTTGTGGGATGGAGTTCCATGCCTGTTGCACTTGGGCGGTCAATGCAGGGACGGTTAATGCTGGTTGTGGATGACGCTGGAGTTGTCATCCAATGATGCCCCATACATGCTCGATTGGAGAAAGATCTGGTGATCTAGTAGGCCAAGGCAACATGTCGACGCTCTGTAGAGCATGTTGGGTTACAACAGCGGTATGAGGGCGAGCGTTATCCTGTTGGAAAACACCCCCTTGAATTCTGTTCATGAATGGCAGCACAATAGGTTGTATCACTAGACTGACGTACAAATTTGCAGTCAGGGTGCGTGAAAATAGCGAATGGAAATAGCGAATCAGGAACGCCGAAATTTTTTCGCGATCGAACTCTTATAAGGAAAGTAAATATGCCCCCGGGATGAGCTTCTTAATCAACTTTTACTGATTACGTTTTCTTTTAATGTCACTTCTATTAATGCATACTATTAAGGGTACCCTTTTTCGGTTTTCCGTTCAGATACTTCCATTATCTTCAATCAGATATTTCAAAAATTTTATACTTATCTTTTAACAAATTAGAAGCCCTGCTCGCTCCGCTCACAAATCCCCGAGGAAGGCTTCGCCTCTCCCCAACTCCCTTCACTTATTAACCCATGTAGAGCTCTGCCTACCTATTTGCTGCTTTGTTTTTCACTGAATAGGAATATCAATGGAGCATAACACAAGATAAAAGCAGAAAAATATTATAAAAATCCGCATATTCAATGTCAAATTGAAATACATATTATTTAATACCAAATTATTTACTTTTACTTATTTTTTATGAAAATTATGCTAAAAATCAGTAACTTTTTTTTTTTATATAGAAATAAATTCGTAATATCTAGAGCATTTTGCATCACAGTTTTAGTATATGACCTTTTTATTTCTTTTTCACAACCATGGATCCGCGCTGCGGCACACCAGTCGATAAAGAAGCGATAAAGATTGCGGGTTCGATACTTGAGCAGGCGAAAGACCGTCGTGTACACTAATGGTGGCTGGACCACATAAAATCCGTCGAGGCCACAAAGCCCTCCATGTTCCCATCAAAACAATACCACTGGGGATCACCAAAGCGGCGGAGTCATCTCCTCCGTAGAGGAACAAAATTGTGATGGCATGTCTCCAGAACATTCCTAGGGGTGCGTTTCAGACCGTCGTCAATTATCTATAGCGCAATACTGATGCGACGTTAAACACAACATATCTACCCACCTACCTACAGTCGAAAGTAAAAGTATCCGAGCACTAACAATAATCTCTGTCTATAAAATGTACACTTAATACTGCTTTGTTAAATAAATCCTTGTCGAGTCATGTTCTTAATAAGTCTAAGAACGTGATTCGACAAGGATTTATTTAACAAAACGGTAATAAATATACTTTTTTATATCGGAATATTCGGAATCATTAGCTAGTGTTCGGATATTTTTGTTGGGATTATTATTCTATTTTACAGAGTATGTCCCGTCTTTCGACGTTTCTCTTAAACGTTACATTATTTAACAAAATAATTTTACGTTTTCGTCATTAAATAACTTAAATTTCATCCATATAAAGGGAGGTGGTAAATGCCACTGGCGTATATATACGCCAGCCCCCATAAAGTGTTAAAAGGGACGCCTAAATTTTCGTTTTGTTAAAAAAAAAAACTTTTATGTGAAACGTAAGCTATGCGTTAAGTAGAGTGTTGCTATTCTAATTCATAAAGGGCATCATAAATGGTTTTTGAAACCAGCCCAATGCTTTAACCCTTTCAGGGGCGGTGGTATTTTATACCACCTACCAGCTGCAAAAATTCATCTCGGAATTTTTTTAACAAAATCTTACGTTTATAACATAGCAGAAAAGGCCGGTTTTTTAACCTTAAAATTTAAAATTTCTTTTAGTTTATTTTAGTTCATGAATTCCGGTGGCAGTATAATTTAAATGATGAGAATTGTCTTGCGTCGCAAAGGGTTAAAGAGAAAAATAATCTTCATAATCTCATTTCACATGTACTAGGCGAAATTTTTCTTTATTAACCTGCAAACTTAAAAAACAAAAAAATCTTAGGATTTAATTATAGTTTTCTAAGTTAATTTTAAAATTCAACAGGGTTCTGAAGAATATCATAAATGATATTTTAAAATAAGTCTGACAACTCTAACAAGGAAAGTCCTCCTTAAAGCTCATACTGATATTATTCTGAAAAAAAAAAAAAAAAAAAAAAAAAATAAATTAAAAAATAAATAAATAAATAAATAAAATGAAAAATACATTAAAAAAAAAAAAAAATTTCCATTGATACTACTTACTTTTGTAGTAATATAAAATCAGTCAAATTTATCGGTGCAATCTCAGTAGATAATCCATAAATAATTAAATACTTTCAAATATTTGGTGCATAAAACCAGAAAACAGCATACGATTTGGCGGTCAAGATATATTTCGCCAAATGCAAGTAAATTTAATAAATTTGAAAATAGCTTGCTGAACAAATGTTTGCCGATTAGTTATTGAATAACTCTAAAATTATCAAATATAATAGTTGATTCCTTTACATATAAGTTTCTATAATTTACCGAAGTGACTTGTGGTTGAAAGTACTTAACTTCACTTCTTAAAAATGTTTTTTATCATATGATAAACAAACGTTTAAATTCACATACGCTTAAAAGTTATATGTATATTTAGTACATTATTTTATTTGAAAAATCCATTGAATTTTACACAGTGCAAATTGCAATTATTAATTTATAATTTCAGTTAACTTTTAAGATCTTATTTTAAATTCTGAAAAAAAAAAAAAAAAAAAAAAAAATTTCAATTTCAGCTGAAAATAAAGAGCATGACGTGGGATCGAAGCCGGCACTTCCCATCTACCAGCTTTGAGTGCAGAACCTCATTTTGTGTTTGGAACTCAAATTATGAACAGTTGTAACTATTTAAACGGACTTTTCATTTCTGTTTTTGGTGTAAATTATCTTATTGCTTCCCGCATTTTTTACTAATTCCCATTTATTTCGTAAAATAGCGAATATTTTCCTGAAATATACCTTTAATGAACAAAAACGACTCTGAAAACTCGGGAAAATATATATATATATATATATATATATATATATATAAATACAGAATTTAGTTTTGTACAGAGGACAATTCATTTCAATCTGTAATTTTTTTTATTTTAACTTTTAATTTATTTTTTAACTCATTTTTTGACCGTAAAACTGGGCGACATATTTTTTTAAATGACTGTACAGAATTCAAATGAAGTGTTTCCATCTAAATTTCATACTTTAGTTAATTAAAAAAAATATAATGTTCGTATCGAAAAACTGTTTGCACCCCTGGATTCAGAAAAATCGCTCCTTTTATTTTGGTACCAAATTTGTAACGATAGGTCTGTCAGTTCTAATTTATTTTGGTGCTACACAAAACTAGTCTACAAAAACTCCTACGAAACTAATAGACGTCTGTCCAAAAAAAAAAAAAAAAAAAAAAAAAAAAAAACCCATCAACCATTAAACTAAAAAAAAAAAAAAAAAAAAAGGTGGACAGAATGCAGAATAGGATCCCATCTTGAATTTAAGCACATTTCAATATCAATAAGTATTCTAATATAAATTTTTTTTATTTTTGTGGATTTTTGTTATTCAAAAATCAGAGTATTTGGTTAATCAAAGGATTTTCGGTACTCTCGCTCACACTATAAATTAAAATCAAAGTGTGTTTTAAACTTTTAACCCTTTCCTTCCCCGTGATTCCAATTGGAATCATAACATTTTAGATTTTCTTTCTTACCATCTAACATTCCCGCTGATTCAAAATGAACAATATTAAAATCTATATACATTTTCCCTTCGAAAAATATCTATTTTGGATGACTTCACTATCTTTGTTGATAAGTGAAAGTATATTTTACGTTGTTCTGATAATAATATCGGAATCAGTTTCCTGGTTTGGGAAATTTAAGTAAATTAACTGTTTGAAATACTTTTTATTTTATTCTTTAATGTTTATAATATTCATTTTAATTAATTACAATACGTTATTCTCCAAAATTTTGATATTTTTATTTATTGAAAAGTTATGATTTTTAATGGCATCAGTGATTATATTAAACATAAATAAACATTTATCAGTTGCTTTGTTAGCTATAGAGCATTTCCTCGTGACGTCTGGTGGTTGGCAAAAAAGCGCGCTAGACTTTCCCGCGCCCCGCCTACCATTGATTTTCCGTTGGTAATCTCTAATGTTGATGTATCGCTATGCTTTTCCCAAGCCTTTTTGCCAACCACTCATAAAAGTTGAGATGTTTGTTTACAAACAAGGAACTGCCCTATATTAATTCGTACTCTGCTATAACTCCTATTTAAAAAATATTTATATACATTACGTTTGAAATAAAGTTATGACTAAATATAAGGTTTATTGTTTTATGGAGGGAAAAAGTTGGGAATGAAAGGGTTAACTCTTCATAATTTTACATTAGAAAATAGTTTAAAATTCGAGTAAATTAACAGTGCATATTTACCTATTTCACAAAATTCCAGAGTCACAAAAATGTATTTATTTAATTTAAACTAAATAACGTGTTAAATAAGTAATGTGTTAAATTAGTCTACTAATAACTAGTTTTAATTACTAATAACGTGTTAAATTAGTTTAAATGTGTCAAATTGGTTTAAACTCAAGTTAAACTTAAGTTTAAACTAATTTAACATGTATAATTAAAAAAAGATTAATTTTAACTAAGCCGTATAATGAAATGTTAATGACCGTAAAATTGTATATTTTAAATATATTAATGTGTATGCATGCTGTGCTAAATATTGGGCTTTAATGTTGAGGAAAAAACATATTAACTATTTTTCTTAAAACAGTGGATCTTATCGGTTTTCCAAAACATACAAAAAGCGTTCAGATAACTGGTTAGTAATGATTGATACGAAAACTGCAATGCTCTTTTTGATTTATTATGCAACAGAAAAGGTGTATTATGTTTTATTTTAAGCTGTAACACGTAAATCTCAAATATATTTTAAGTTAATTTAAATGTTTCGCAATTAGCAGAGGATATACGACCATCAGAATTCAATTTACACATTTACTTAAAAAAAAAAAAAAAATGTATAACAAAATTTTAATTATTAAAATGTTTACTTGAAGTAATCTTACTTAAGTTATTTTAGTTTGAAGAATAAACAAAAAAGTTTTACTTAAAGATCATAGTTAAAAAAAAAAAAAAAAGAAAAGAAAAAAAAAAAAGTTTTCTTACTGCATTTCTTATGTCGCCAATGAGGGATAAATAGCCAAGAAGCGGACGTTTTCATTATTGGTTTATGGTTTTAATAATAATCTATTTAGATTCTGGCGATTTTTATTTTATTTTATTTTAAGTGTTACTGCTAAAGTGCAGAAATCAGTTAATCTCCACATTAGCTAGGTAATCTGCACATTAACTAAGGTGATCCGTTAAAGTGCTGAAAATTGTTTCATTTCTCAAATTACCTAGGTAATCTGCGAATTACCTAGATAATATGCACGTTGCCGGCTGGACACTCGTTAATCTGCACATTACCTACTAGGCACTCGTTAAAGTGAAAATAAAATATTCGGCGAAACAATAGCAGCGTTTATGTATACTTACATTAAATGCTGTTTATTAATTTTTTGATGTCTAAAGAATCAAGCTAATACAATCGAACGATCAACACAGTTGATAAATTCAGTCATCAGTCAATTGAAAAACTACAATACAAAGAATCAAACAGTTTAAAATATTATTACAATTAAGGAAACAGACAAAATGCTATTTATTTATTTTTCGATATCTAAAAAATCATGTTAATACAATTATGTAAACAACAATTTAGTTGATCAATCATTGATCAATTGAAAAACTATAATACAAAGAAACAAACGGTTTAACACATTATTACAATTATGATAATGAATTTGCGAATTATACGATTTAATTATGCTTACTTATAAGTGGAAGCTAAAGATTGGTGACACTTTGAATTGCATAGCAATTAAATTCAGTACGGGAGATTCAGAGAAAACCACGGAAAACACAGATTACCTTTATTCCAATATCTCCAATTCTAATTATGATTAAATTACTTATAAAACATCATTCGAAATATATTTTAATGTAATTTTATTGCGAAGTTTTAAACTGACGTAAGCCATTTAATTCAGTACTGGAGTTTCAGAAAAAACCACAGAAAACTTTGAACACGTTTATTCTTTTTTTATTTTGCAATCTTTCAAATTCTGATTATCTCGCATTTCGTATAAAGGCTTTTTAACACTATTTACTTCTGGAATTACGCAAGTTATGGAGAACACCATGAAAAAGTCAGATACAAATCTTTTTAGAACAATGTATATATTACTTTTGTATCTCATCTTCTAATTAACATTATTTTATAAGTAATTTATCATTTTAAAATTTATTTGAATTGGAACTGAAGAGTACATGTTGCAAATCTCTGTCGCATGATGGTGGTTTTAGTTTTGTTACAGTTAAAATTTCCAAAGCTAATTGCACTATGAGCGTGCAAAATATTTTTTAAAACTGGAGTAATGCGCCGCAGGCGTCACCGAGCGGGTCTTTGCTACGGTCAGAATTTCCAAAGATTATAACACGGTGAGCAAACAAGCTGTTTCATATACTGAAACGGGAAGTGGGCGCTACCAGGGGGAATTTACTGCAGTTACAATTTGCATTATATGTCAATAAGCTGTTGGTGGTCTTGAACCGGCACCGCAGGCGTCACCGAGAGGAAGTTTCGAACGGTAGAATTTTTCAAGGATCTCGAACCAGCTGATCACCGAAGGTGGCTAGTGATAAATGGAATTAACTGGAAACACTAAACTTAAAATGGAGGGAGAAGGGGGAGGAGTAGGGAAAAGAAATGAGAGAAACAAACTTTTGAACTTTAACGATACGGAAGCCGCCAATGTGCAGATTACCCAGTTAAAATGCAGAAAACTCTTGATTCTGAATTTTAACGGACCACCCTAGTTAATCGGCAGATTAACTCGGTAATCTGCCCTTTAACGGCTTTCAAGCATTAACGGTAACATACAGATACGTAACTTCACGAGAAGAGTTTTCTGTAATATTTTCAAAACTTTCTCGGTATGCGCGTATGGACACTTTTTATTAGTGAGTGGGAAAGCAATCCTCCCAATGGATGTTTTGCGAAATTTTGTCATTTTCTGCTATGTTAACAAAAATCACAAATTTCGAATAACTTGGAACATTTTAAAAATAGTGTGTTAAAATTTAAGAGAATTCTGACCATTATCGCAAAAGAAGGTTACAACATTAATTTCATAATTTTACTATTCCTTAGGTTTCAAAACGTGCAAACACATTAAAAATAATAAAAATAAAAATAATAATCTAGTGTGTCACACACACGACTTTCTCTAACCATGGTTTCAATATTATGAAGACAGTTCGCAGCTTACGACGTAAGAACTGCATATAAATACGAACCTAATTTAAAATAGATTTGGGGACAGCTTTATTTGACATATAACTCTATGCAAGAGGGGGCAATCGCCCTCCTTTACACTCGTTTAAATATAGTACTTACGCTTATTACTTTAATACCCCAAAGAAATCAAGGCTGTTAATAAACGTTAAAGTGTATTCTAAATTATTTACACAAATTTCACCGGTGAAACTTCTTGAATCTTACCGAATAACCGTTGTCAAACTTCTTGCGGCGTTAAATAAAATAAAAACGCCGGCGTTCCGGCGTTAAATAAAATAAAATAAAAATTCTTGATAAATAAATAAATAAAATTTTGGATGAAATTCTGTCTATGACAGAATTTAATTTAGTACGACAGAACTACTTTTGTATTTTAACACCCTTTCAAAAAAAAAAAAAAAATAAAAAATAAATAAATAAATAAATAAATAAATAAATGAAATAAAATACTGGGTTATCAGTAAAATTCTTAAACACATAGTCAAATAATGTATTGATTTTTAATTCCAAATAAATTAATAAAATTTTAATGCATTAATTTCTTCCCCTAATTGTTTAATACTCATTTAGTAAGTTTTAATTAGTAATTAGCTTAATACTCATTTACTATTTTAATTAGTACGAGTAAAATAATTTTAATAACAATTTCGTATTTATTATTAATAATTAACAGTTTCAATTTCTACAGAACAAAATATAATATTAACTAGTATGTTGTGGCCACCACAAGACTTTCTTCTATATTTTCCTATACATATTCAATCAGTAACAATATTAAAAAAAAAAAAAAAAAAAAAAAAAAAAAAATCGTATTTTTTTTTTTTTTTTTTTTTTTTTTTTTTGTTAAAAGTTTTTTTTTTTTTGTTAAAAGTAAAAAAAATCGATAACTTTGTTTTAAATTATCACAGATTTATGGTTCAACCATTCGTTTTAAAGGTATTGACGAGATCTTTCGAATGATACCCATCTTCAAAATTTAACCCCCCTGGGGGGTACTTCCCCCCCAGGGGGGGAACCGATGCCCCCCCATGCACAATTTTTTTTTCCTAGTTAACTACTACTATTATCAATAATTCATATTAATTTTACAATCACAAGTTTAAAATAACTCTCATTATGCCCATTTATACGGAATTTTGTCCTATAAAATGCGATCACAGCGCCACCTGTTGAGCTATTGATCCCCAAATCTAATGGGCACCAGTTCATGTCAGGGTGCAACTAAATACCAAGTTTGGTTAAATTTCATTCATTGGTTCGTGAGATACAGCGTCCACAAAAAAATGATACAGACAGACAGACAGACAGACAGACACACAGACAGACACACAGACAGACATTTTTTAAAAACTATCAATTCGTGTTCAGGACATCCCAAAACGTGTAGATCCGTCAAAAAACGGAGGTCGAAAATTTTCGCGAATCCAATACTTTCTCTATATTACATATAGAAGAAAGTAAAAAAACTATAAACCAAATATTCAATATTTAAAGTATACTCAAAATTCATCACAGATTAATTAATATTAATCCATTTATTTCTTAAAAACATAATAAATATCAATATGCTCATCTTATAAATCGGAAAATAACACACATTTTAAATAAATTTCACAGTTTTAGTCTAAAAATATCTGAAAACGCTGGTCTAAATAATCAGGAAGTATTCAGCCAAGACCTGTTGGCTCTGCGGTTAGAGTTCACAACTATGAACCCGAAGGTTGTGAGTTCGATCTTCACCACTGTGAAGGGAAAAAAAAAAAAAAAAAACAAGAAAGAAAATTCATGCAAAACGCATTGATTAGTAACACTTTCCAACTGTACGTAATTGTTGTATCGAATAACTTTTAATATTCTTTGCCTACGTTATATCACACAACAGACAGAAGGACTAAAAAAAATAGAGATAGACTAATTGATTTTAAAATTACTCTTAGGCATTTTGGAAAGTGTTAAAAAGGCTTAACAAAAAAGAAAATGCAGCTATTAGATTATAATTACAGCTTTTGATCTCTCTGAATATTTTTGTGTAGCTCTGTAAATCAGAAAGTTAATCGTATCATCTATATATATAAAAGAGGAGAGTCTGTCTGTGTGTCTGTCCGCTATAAAAACCTAGGCCGTTTCACCGACCGGGACAAAATTCGGCACGGTTAATGTTTACGACCCGAGAAACACAACGCCGCAAGCAATTTTACAAAATTCGCCCCCCCAAGGGGGGAGGGGGGGGGGCAAAGCGTAATTTCACAAAATCCTTCATATCTCAAACAAAAAAACAGATATCCGTAAAATTTTTGCTTTAAAATATAGCTAATACAAATATCTAAAAAACGGTTTCTGGAATTTTTGAAATTCGGTCCCCAAGGGGGGGGGGGCAAAACGTGATTTCAGATGCGTAAAACGTGATTTCGCATAATCCTATATATCTCAAAAAAAAAAAAAAAAAAAAAAAAAAAAATAGATATACGTGAAATTTTTGCTCTAAAATATAGCTAATGCAACTATCTAAAAATCAATTTCTGGAATTTTAGAAATTCAGCCCCCAGGTGGGGCAGCAAGGGGGGGGGCTATGGAGCAAAAACAAATAGAAATACAGTTAGGCCGTTCAAAATTGGTGCAGACAGGTTTTAAAGGCCTGCAAGTCGGATGGGGATATTTTCGATCGTGTAAAGTTATTAGGAGGGGCAAGAATGGGGGAGGGGATGGGGGGGGGGCAAAAAACTGAAAATAGTGTCAGATCGTTCAAAATTGGTATATAGTGGTTTTCGATACTTACAAATCGATTGGGGATATTTTCGAATTTCTAAAATTATTAGGAGAGGCAGGAAGGGGGTGGGGCGGTAAGGGGGGCTATGGGCAAAAACAAATGTAAATACAGTTAGGCCGTTCAAAATTGTTACAGATAGGTTTTAGAGGTCTGCAAGTCGAATGGGGATATTTTCGAAAGGGTACAGTTATTAGGAGGGGCGAGAAGGGGGAGGGGAGAGGGGGGGCAAAAAAATAAAAATAAAATTAGATCGTTCAAAATTGGTATATAGAGGTTTTCGATACTTACAAATCGATTGGGGATATTTTCGAATTTGTAAAATTATTAGGAGGGGCGGTAAGGGGGGGCTATGGGCAAAAACAAATAGAAATACATTTAGGCCATTCAAAATTGGTACAGATAGGTTTTAGAGGCCTGCAAGTCGAATGGGGATATTTTCGAAAGTGTAAAGTTATTAGGGGGGGCGAGATGGGGGAGGGGAGAGGGGGGGGGGCAAGAAAAATAAAAATAAAATTAGATCGTTCGAAATTGGTTTATAGAAGTTTTCGATACTTACAAATCAATTGCAGATATTTTCGAATTTGTAAAAATTATTAGGAGGGGCGGTAAGGGGTGGGCTATGGGCAAAAACAAATAGAAATACAGTTAGGCCGTTCAAAATTGGTACAGACAGGTTTTAGAGGCCTGCAAGTCGAATGGGGATATTTTCGAAAGTGTAAAGTTATTAGAAGGGCCGGGAAGGGGGGAGGGTGGAGGGGCAAAAAAAAAAAAATAGAGTTAGATCATTCAAAATTCGTACATAGAGGTTTTCGATACCTACAAATCGATCGAGGATATTTTTGAATTTTTAAAATTATTGGGAGGGGCGGGAAGGGGGAGGGAGCGGAGGGGCAAAAAAATAAAAATAGAGATAGATCGTTCAAAACTGGTGCATCGAGGTTTATGATACTTACAAATCGATTGCAGATATTTTCGAATTTGTAAAATTATTAGAATAGACGGGTTGGGGGTGGGGCGAAGGGGGAAAAAATAGAAATAAGAGATAGAACATTTTGGGATTTTTTTTCCGAAGGCAGTGAGAACCCGGTGCGACATTTTTCCTAATCAGATTTTCTTTCTCTTTTTTTTTCTCTCTTTGATAAAAATTAATGCAATTCTGACAATTCAGTAATTATAGTGATTCATTTAAAAATAGGGACAGCGAAGCGGGCGTCGCCTGCATAGTTTATGAACGGGTAAGCCATTGGGGGACGGGTTAGCCATTGTCGCAGGCAGTAGGGCCAGGCACAGGAGGCTGCGAAGACGAACAAGTCACTGCCGCAGTCAGCGGAAGCACAAAGCGAGCTTTTAATCGATTTCAGTTTTTCTTTTTTCCCATAAAGCAATATAAAAAAGAGGTTCCTTTAAATATAGTGACCAGCGAAGCGGGCAAAGCCTGCTAGTATTCTATACAAAACATTATTTTAGAATATTAACATTACATTTCAATATTTTTATGATTTTTACAGCAGAAAGATTTTTAAATATAACTTTCTAAAAATTCTGTCTTAAAACGTAAGCCATGGTTTTTTTTTTTTTTTTTTTTTTTTTTGTCCCTGTAAACAAACTAGTTATACAGGACCAATTAATCTCATTTTAAATGGGGAACATTCTATAGGGAAAATATTTATAAAAAAAAACACTCATAGAACACAATAATTTCGAATGCTTTGGGTGTCCCTGTACACAAACCAGAAGAGATATTCACTCCATTTTCAACATGGAACATTCGACAGTGAATTTCAATAAAATATATCAGTTTCGAGAAATTCCATTAATATTTACAGGAGTTACAGCGAGGGAAGACAGACAGATTGACACACAAACTGAAATCATATTCACACTTTAAAATGTTAGAAAGTGTGAAAAACGCTTAATGTAAACGAAAGTAAAATTCTAGCATTTTTTTTATTAATAGCTTTTAATATAAATGGATATTTTTGTGTCACCCTGTAAATATAATGCTAATCATGCTATATTCTGTGCAAAGCATTTTTTTGCGCATATAAATAACATTTCAATTTCCTAAAACTTTGTGGAAAGTAAAGTTATTAAAATTTGATTTATAAAAATATATCTCATAGAACGCAATGCTTTTCAATACTTTTAAATGTCCCTGTACATAAATCGGTGGCGGCATTTCTTCCATTTTATACAGGAAACATCCAATAGTGAATTTAAATAACATATTTCAATGTCATTCATATATGTCTACAGTAAAAATATGAAAATAAGGTTTATAGAAATACCTCTCATAGAACACAGTGCTTTGAAACTTTCGGGTGTCCCTGTACACAAACCAGTAGAGGTATGAACTCCATTTTCAATAGGGAACATCCGATAGTGAACTTGAATAACATATATCAGTTTCAAGAAATTCCATAAATATTTACGGGAGTTAGAGCTAGGACAGACAGACAGACAGACAGGCAGGCAGATACACAAAATTGAAATCATATTCACACTTAAAAAATGTTAGAAAGTGTTAAAAACGCTTAACTTAAACGAAAGTACAATTCTAGCAATTTGTTATTAATAGCTCTTAATACAACTGGATATTTTTGTGCCACCCTGTGAATTGAATGCTAATCAAGCTATATTCTATGCAAAGCATTCTTTTGTGCATATAAATAACATATTTTAATTTCCTAAAACTTCTTGGAAAGTAAAGTTTTTAAAATTTGATTTATAAAAATATCTCTTATAGAACGCAATGCTTTGGAATACTTTTGAGTGTTCCAGTATATAAACCGATGGTGGTATTTCCTCCGTTTTATACAGGAAACACCCAATAGTGAACTTGAATAACATATTTCAATTTAATTCAGATATGTCTACAGTAAAGGTATGAAAATATGATTTATAGAAATACCTCTCATAGAACACAGTGCTTTGAA
The DNA here is from genome assembly GCA_963930645.1 of Salticus scenicus. Classification (NCBI taxonomy): domain Eukaryota; kingdom Metazoa; phylum Arthropoda; class Arachnida; order Araneae; family Salticidae; genus Salticus; species Salticus scenicus. Next base: position 288,853,745 of record OZ005655.1, read on the forward strand.
ATACTTTCGGGTGTCCCTGTACTCAAACCAGTAGAGGTATAAACTCCATTTTCAATAGGGAACGTCCGATAGTGAACTTCAATAACATATATCAGTTTCAAGAAATTCTATAAATATTTACGGGAGTTAGAGTGCGGACAGACAGATGGACAGACAGACGGACAGACATACAGACAAACCGAAGTCATAAACACTTTTCAACCTTGTTGGAAAGTGTTAAAAAAAAGTTATGTATAAGTTTTTAAGTATTTTAAGATAGAGTAAGAAATTAAATGGTGAAACTGGATATTGGTAGGCATTTTCGAAGTTAAACACCATAAATTGGTAACGTTGCAAAGTGGCATATTGAAAGAAGTAGTCCTGTCTTACTTAAAAGAAAAAAAAAATTGTACTGCTAATTCCGCGAAACTCATAAATATTTGTACCAAATTTGACGTCAATTAGATGATTCCATAGCATGTCGGAATTTTTTTGTGTGGTCCTGTAAATTAATTTCAAAGTCCTATTCACACCTTCTGTATAGAAAATGCATTGAAAACGTGGTTTTAAACGCCTTATTAATGCTTATAAATTTGGTTATGTTTAACGTAGTGTAACCATGTTAAAATAAGCTTAACTTTTTAATGTTCATTTTTTTCGCAATATTTAATAACATTTTTTTTCAATATTTTTCACTTCTTTCATCGATTTTTAAACTTTTGTTTTTCCTTTTAACAATTTTCAACCTTGTTGGAAAGTGTTTATGACTTCGGTTTGTCTGTCTGTCTATCTGTCCGCGCTTTAACTCCCGTAAATATTTATGGAATTTCTTGAATCTGTTATATGTTATTCAAGTTCACTATCGGATGTTCTCTATTGAAAATGGAGTTTATACCTCTACTGGTTTGTGTACAGGGACCCCCGAAAATATTTCAAAGCATTGTGTTCTATGAGAGGCATTTCTATAAACCATATTTTCATACCCTTACTGTACAAAAATCGTAATGAAATTGAAATTGTTATAGAAGTTCACTATCGGATGTTCCCTGTTGAAAATTGAGTTTATACCATTGCTGGTTTGTGTACAGGGACCCCCTAAAATATTTCAAAGCATTGTGTTCTATGAGAGGCATTTCTATAAACCATATTTCCATACCCTTACTGTACACAAATCTTAATGAAATTGAAATATGCTATTCAAGTTCACTATCGGATGTTTTATGCATAAAATGGAGTAAATACCACCACTGATTTGTGTACAGGGACACACAAGAGTATTTCAAAGCATTGTGTTCTATGAGAGCCATTTCTATAAACCATATTGTCATACCCTTACTGTACACAAATCTTAATGAAATTGAAATATGTTATACAAATTCACAATCGGATGTTCCCTGTTGAAAATGGCGTTTATACCTCTACAGGTTTGTGTACAGGGACCCCCAAAAATATTTCTAAGCTTTATGTTCTATGCGAGGCATTTCTATCTATATTAATAAAATCAGACTTTTGTCTGTAAATTTGTCGGAATCAAAAAATTTTGCGATATCTTCACGTTTCACACCCCATGAAAGCCGAAAATGACTTTAAAAAATATTGCCTGTGTGTGTGTATGTGTGTGTGTGTGTCATCGTGTCTGTATGTCGCCTTTTTTGTCCGGGCATCACTTGAGAACGGCTGGATGGAATTGAACGGCGCGTGGCTGGAATTTAGGTCTTCACCCAACTTAAAATTATATCCATCAATTTTACAGAATTTCCCCCAGTTCCCACCTGGGGGGTAAAAGACTAAAACATGTTTATGGCAAAACTAAAGAACGGCTGGACGGAATTCAACGGTGCTTGACAGAAACTTAGGTCTTCGCCCAACTTAAAATTATATCTATAGAAATTTTCAAAATTTCATTAATGTTTAAATTGTGGGTAAAAAACGCCTGCGCATGTGCCATAAATATTTTTTCACTAAAACGCTTTGAATGGAAAAATAAAATATAAAAATGTATTGACATGTATTATTAATATTCTAAAATATTATTTTGTATAGAATATGATATGATTAACTTTCAGATTTACAGGGCAACAGTAAAATATTCAGAGAGATTAAAAGCTGTAATTATAATCTAACGGCTGCATTTTCTTTTGCGTTAAGCTTTTTTAACACTTTCCAAAATGCCTAAGAGTAATTTTAAAATCAATTATATCAGTATGTTTTTCATTCTTTCTGTCTGTTGTGTGATAACGTAGGCAAAGAATATTAAAAGTTATTCGATACAACAATTGCATGCAGTTGGAAAGTGTTACTTATCAATGCGTACTGTATGATTTTTCTTTCTTGTATTAAGTTGACAGCAGCGCTACCACGGAATATAGCAAACAACGTTAAAGAGGAATCCAATTTCAAAAATCACTTTAAATTTATTAGCATAGGTGCAAGGGCACCTTTTTGCTTGAATGATGCACTCGTGCCTAGATTTTTCACCTGATGAAGAGTCGTGCTGTTATCTTATCCTGAAACAACTGTTGACAGATTTTATTATTTATAGTGTTTCTTATAATTTGTTTATTGCCGAAACGTCAGTGGAGGCCCTCTGTTGAGACTCAAAACGGTTTTGGGCTGTGTCTGTCTGTCTGTCTGTCGTGCGATAGCGGCCGCAAAAATAGCGCTATTGACTTGAAATTTGGTACACATGTTCATGAGCCCTACGAAATCAGCTGTATAGTTTTTGGTATGTATTCCATTTGTAGTTCGTATACAGGGACACGCCAAAGTTTTTCGTATCATTACGGCCTATGTGAGGAGTTTGTATGTATCGCGATTGCGGCCGCAAAAATAGCGCTATTGACTTGAAATTTGGTACACATGTTCATGAGCCCCACGAAATTAGCTGTATAGTTTTTGGTATGCATTCCATTTGTAGTTCGTATACAGGGACACGCCAAAGTTTTTCTTATCATTACGGCCTATAGGAGGAATTTGTATGTATCGCGGTAGTGGCCGCAAAAATAGCGCTATTGACTTGAAATTTGGTACACATGTTCATGAGTCCCACGAAATCAGCTGTATAGTTTTTGGTATGTATTCCATTTGCAGTTCGTATACAGGGACACGCCAAAGTTTTTCTTATCATTACGGCCTAAGGGAGGAATTTGTATGTATCGCGATAGCGGCCACAAAAATCCCGCTATTGACTTGCAATTTGGTACACATTTTCATGAGCCCAACGGAATTAGCTGTATAGTTTTAGGTGTGTATTCCATTTGTAGTTCGTGTACAGGGACACGCCAAAGTTTTTCTATCATTACGGCCTATGGGAAGAATCTGTATGTACCGCGATAGCCACCGCAAAAATCAAGCTATTGACTTCCAATTTTTGCCGAAACGTCAGTGGAGGCCCTCTGTTGAGACTCAAAAGGATTTCGTGTTCCGTCTGTCCGTCTGTCTGTCTGTCTATCGTGCGATAGCGGCCGCAAATATCACGCTATTGACTTGAAATTTGGTACACATGTTCATGATCCCCACAAAATTAGCTGTATAGTTTTGGGTGTGCATTGCATTTGTAGTTCGTGTACAGGGGCACGCCAAATTTTTTTTATCATTACGGCCTATGGGAAGAATTTGTATGTACCGCAATAGCGGCCGCAAAATTTCTCCGATTGACTTGCAAATTGACACATATATTCAGGCTCGGTATAGAAATAGCTATTTATTTTTTTAGGTCTATACTTTTTATAGCTTGTATACAGGGACACGCCAAAATACTTCACATTACGGCGTATGACGTGAATTGCGTATAAACGCATTTTAACATCTTTACTTTGCAATCAAGAAAATTAAACTAGCGTACGTGAGTGACATGTTTAAACTTATGTTGCTTGAAGAAAATAAGTGCTCTTAAGCTTTCTAATTAATGTACAGGACCTTACAAAAGTGTTCTGACAATGTCACGTAGTCATCCAAACGATGTTAAATTTGGAACAATTATTAATTTTAAACGCAAAGTAAGCTGAATAGTTTTTACTGGTGTATACAATGTTTATGGTTTGTTTACAGAGACACGCAAATGGATTTCGTAGCATTAGAGCCTATGGACAAACTTTTATTTAAGCGCGCACTTTAATGCGTTTATGCTGAATTGAACTTAATAAAATTAACATACATTATAAAGATGCTTAAAATTATGTTTACTCTTAAAAAAGGTTATGTATAGACTAAATAATTTATAGGACCACACAAAATAATTTCGAATATGTACTGTAATCATCCAAATGATGTCAAATTAGTTTGAAAAATTAATGAGTTATAATTAATTAGGTTTATTCTCATTATTGGCGTTTTTAATGACTGTGGCTACTTTTCCGGGATACATAAAATAATTTCGTACTATTACGGTCTATAGTCGATATTTCTTAAAAGTTTATTTTAACATGGTTACACCCCATCAAATATAATTTGTTTTAATTTTAAAAGCATGTTTTCTTGTTGATAATTGTGGGCATAGAATTGGAAATTAGTTTAAAGGTTGCGCAAAATATTTCCGATATGCTATGTAATTGTTTTGTATGAAATTTGGTAGTTATGAAATTTGGTATTTATGAATTTCAGGGAAATAATACAAGACCGTCGTTTATTCAGAATACATATTGTTGCGTACTTGGGGGTCAGTAAGTTGTCCGAGAATGAAAGGCAAAACTTGCAAAAATTCAGTGATGTATTCACGGGAAGTTCCAGATAAATACAGGTCTATAAACCAAGTATCAGCTTCAATTCAACCAGTAAACACAGCTTAAACAACAGCCGTTAACAGCAAATCAACAGTACAAACTGTTTACCAATAACACATAAAGAAAGTCTCATCTAAAGAGGCTCAAAGCAAAGCAAGCATTTGACGAAACTGACACAGATCTGAGACTGACCGTTTTGGCGAGAAAATGCTCCTTTTATACTTTTCTGTCGAACACAGACTGTTCTGGAAAATTCTCGTATCTCATAATGAGATTAGAGCTTCCATATTTGGCATATCCCTAATAAGGATTTTCTCTCCAAGGTCGCCAAAAAAAATCGCCAAAGAGGAAAACAGTCGCCAAATTTGGCGCCAAATCCATTTATTCCCTTATTGGAGCTTTTTTAAATGTTTTTAAAGGAAAATTAGGCTATTTTAACGCTAAAACGACTAGAAATGCACAAAGTTAGCAGTTTATTAACTTTACTAAACCTCTTTGAAAGAATTGGTACAAAAATAAATGCAATTATTTACAATTCCGTAACACTTTATAAGATATGCAAGTAGAGATACAGGGGGGGCGGCAGCCCCCCTCAGGAATGTATTTGTTTATGGTAACAAGTCGATCGAATCAATATATACGATTATACAGTAAGAAATAAATAAAAATGACCTATTGAATAATGTCTAATGTAAATAGGACGTTGAGGCTCCTGATCTGCAGATCCACTAGTTAATTAATTATTTGATTTTAAAAGATTAATCTGTAGCTGATTCAAACTTATATATATATATTTCTTTTTCTAACATATTTACCATCAGCTCTGCGTCTAATAGCGATTTCTGAAGTTAGTTTAACAATTTTCAAATGAAAATGTAGAGCGAATGGTTTAAAAAGTACAAAAAAAAAAAAAAAAAATTCGGTTTATATATCGTAGTTGTAAGAAATTCTTTTATGAATACCCTTGTACACAAACCACAAACACGGCATACATCCAGGGACAGATTAAAACTAACCTGGGCCCTAGTTAAAGCATTATTTCTGGAGGATCCTTTATCTTTACACTTTTTTTTTTTAACTCCTTATGCAAAATATCAAAGTCCTCCATTCTCCTCGGAATTATTTTTGTCATTATTAAAAGTTACAAGACTGATGCCATTATATTTTTAACATTCCATTTGTGTTTCTTTCTTTATTTCTTTCTTTTTCTTTTTTTTTTTTTTTCTTGTATGTCTTGTATGTACCTAGTGTGAATTAACTTTTTTCGTGGCTTCATGTCATGGAAATTTCATTTTTCATCTTCATTCAACAAACAGATTTTGTGTTCTTAACTTTCAAGACACATGAGCATTTTGATTACCGATAATAAACCGTAGCCTGGAAAATTTTACCCTCTTATGATTCCAGTTTTAATGAAACTTACAAAATGCAGATTCCTAATAATAACATTAACTGGATGTTTAACTATAAACAATCAATAAATTTTCAGAAAAATTCAGAATAAAATTAGAGAGTAATTTTAGAATTTCTAAAACAAATGTGCCTTAGGCTCGGGCATACTAGAGAGATGACAGTCCGAATGGAGAGATCACCGCTGACGTGTAGGCAATTAGCTAAAAGCTTTAACTTTTTTTTTTTTTTTAACCTTACATTTTGTTTGCTAAATTGCGTGTTGTATTTCGTATATAAAAGATCTATTTCATTCCTGCTTATTTTAACTAAAAACGAAAAAATTATGAATACAGAAATGTTTATTGAAGTAATACAGGGTTTTATTCTCTCAAATTATTTATTATGCTAATGCTTTAACTCCAGCGCCGATAAAAGTAATATTCAGGCATAAATAAAAGAAGTCACGAAATTCTCACATTTTACATAGATTAATAAAATCGATAAGATTTGTACAACAAACTTTTTGATTTTTAAAATTTGTATTTCTGTTAAAAAACTCTGCAGAAACTCTATGCAACATGAAGAAAGCTGATATTTGCATAACTTTATGTCATTAGAGATAAAAGCTTTTTTTAAATCATCTGCTCCAAAAGGGGAAAAAAAAATTCAAGCTGAATGCATTACAAAACTTTCCGTTCATCGAAATTAAGTCCATTCTATAAAATGTCATTATATAAAATGCTTTACATAAAGTAATTGGAAAGTTGTAGGAAACGATCCACTATAACCTGATCCAGGCAGAAACAGATATTTCCTTAGAAACAGCAAAAATCTATTCTGTGAGGGGAATCCTTGTTACAGTTTAAAAGTATCCCCGTTGGAGAAAAGCATGAAATGCTTGAAAACGTTCTAATGCTGGGACGGTGTTTGTTATGCGAGATAATTTTGTGATTGCAAACGTTTCGTATTTTTACTGTGGAATATGATTGTATATTAATTTGATTTATTTTTCGGAATAACTTAAAAGTAACAGGATTCCGAATAAACAGGAAATAAGAAATAAATTGCATCACAATGCGTTGAAATGACATTAGAAATTACACATATGCAGTGTGTTAATCCATGAACTTTTTGGATCCCAGTAACTAATGTGAAGATCGATTGAATAGCACAATATTTCGACACTTTACGTTAAATGAATGTTTACATTTTATTTGTTAATCTGGAAACCACTTTGTACATATATATATATATAAATTTCATCCCATTTTCGAATACAAAACGAAAAATTATGTATATGCAAAGACTGATAGCAGGAAATTTTAATCAGATGAATTTTGAATCAAATATTCTTAAATACAGAATAAAAAATATGATTACAGTTTCAGTTCGATATATCTTACTTCAAATTATTAATATTAGGTTTACTTTTCCCTTTTTTTTTTTCATCTTTTAACTATAGGAAAATCTGCAAAATATAATCTGTTTTATAATTTCATTAAGGTTTATTATTTGCTTTGAGGGGAAAAATAAAAAATAAAATAAAAAATTACTATTATTTTTCCCTCTCTCTATATCTCTCACCCCCCCCCCTTTATTTTTTAATAAAAAAACGTAATTTCAACTAATGTATAGGTGCAGATTTATTTATAAGCATATATATTTTTCCAAGCCTATGTCTAAATAGTTGCCCGAAAGGTTCTTTTTTTTAGAAAAGTGGAAAACAAAACAATATCATTAAAAAAAGTCGTCGAGTTTTATGATATGTTTCATAAAAATTCACTGAAAAAAATTATAATTATTTAGTTCCTGTAAAACTATTAAAAAGAAAAAAGTAAAGAATATGAATTCTACACATATTGCAATTATTGGGCTTTACTTAGCCCAATTTCGAAATGACATAAATACTACTGGACATTTTCTTTCAGATTCAGAGTTAAGAAGACAAAGTAATTACTATTTATTTCCCCACGCTCGAGTAGCAAGTGCGCTTGCAGGTTATCTTCTAAAACATTCAACCAAGATCGACAAAGTTCTCTTTCGTGTTGGTAATGAAGCATTTATTAAGCATAACGACACTATGTCAGTCGCACAGGCATTAGCATATCAATCCCAAATTGATATTTATGTGCATCCATTTACTATGGACGAGACAACTATGCAGTTTGTGGATTTCACATATCCTTTTAAACTTCTTTATTATACGTTCATGACAAAGAAACCAGAATACAAACCGCAGATATTCGGCATTTTTAAAACATTTTCTTCATCGATTTGGATAGCTATCTTGCTTGTCTTGATTATTATGTCGGTTATACATTATGTTTTAAAATGGAAATACCGGCTCGATAAAGTTATACTACATGTTTTAGCAATATTTTTAAGGCAAGGTTCGATTTTAACTCCTTCATCAACGGCAGAGAACTTGCTCGTTTATTCTTGGGTTGTTGGCGCGATGTTCCTTTGCCTGGCTTACGATTCTGTGTTTCTGTCCTTCCTGACGATTCCTCCTGTCACTAAAATCAAAGACGTGTCACAGTTGGCCACTGCAGTATCAAAGGGAGATTATCATTGTGTAACTACTTTTGATCATAAGCCCACTATTTCCAACTTATTGATAGGTACTAATAGAAAAGAATTAAGAATAATCGGAGAAGACCTCAAGAAGACTAACATAACAGGAAACGATTTCGACGAATTTCTGATCTACGGACGAAGCAATAAAAATCTTGCTTTCGTGGGAGAGACGAGTCTGATAGACATTTTCAATGACGATACAAAATTCACGTCTGAAGATCATTTCTTCGAATATATGAGTGCATTTATAATGCGAAAAGATTTTTGTTGTAAAAAGCTAATAGAAACATTCGTACATAAACTTATGTCTTCAGGACTCTATTTTAAATATTTCAGTGATTTGAGATTTTTGGTTCGATTGCCATGGCGAGAAAAGTCTTTGGAAAAGGATACCGGTAAACGGAAAATAACACTTATAGATGTTGCTCCTGCCTTTATTATTTTATTGGCAGGTTACTTTGTACCTTTTATATTCTTTCTTGGAGAGATATTTTTAGGTCGTCAGAAGGAAATGAAACTTTTGGAGAAGAATGAGAAAAGAAAGAAGAAAATAATGCATGATGAAGAATCTGTATAACAAACATTCTGTGAATTTCTTCACTGTTACGTTATTTTTTGATTAACACTCTCTTCGAATTATACAGGTAGCTTTGACTTGAGTTTAGCAATGCTACATGATTTTTTGAAGAAGAAATAAGGCTTTTAAAAAACGCTTTTACAATACTACCTCTTTTGTTGCTTATGTGTGATTGTTCTTCAATAACACATTAATGTTATTTGGTAGACATTGGATTAGTAATGTTACTTACGTTAATGTTACGTTAGCAATGTGCGCTATCTGGAAAGGAAAGGACGCTTTTAGAAATCGCTTCAGGATGTTATTTCTTTTGATGCTGATAATTCTGTGATTCATCGTACAACATTTCAAATTAAAGGTTAGTCAATTTTTCTACGACAGATTCTTTCATATCCAATATTATTTAGTCGAAGACGGAAATATCAATTTTTATGATGAAATGAAAGCGATCGTTTGTGTCTAATAATTTGTCAACACTTGTTTGTTTTCATTGCTGATCATTGCAATAAGCAGCTGTTGCACTGCATATTAATGAAACTAATTATATATATATATATACCTTCAGTAAAATATTATTTACCTAATTCCTGTTTTTCTGGTGTTTTAGTGTAGAAATATAACGTATTTTTTGCAGATAATCAGCAAAATACGTAATTCTCTTATCCAAGTTTTTTATAAACTTTCTATAAACATCAAACTTTTGTGAAGGATCTGTTTTCTGATTCTTGTGAAAGATGAAAGTTTTTCCATTTTAAGATTGCTGATTTTTCTAAATGAAATATTTTTAGATCAAAAATTTTAATAAATAGGCCTCAGAGGAGTGTGTTAATTTCTCTCAGTGTTAAAAATTTTATATTAAAAAAAAAAAAAAAAAAAAAATGCGAGACTCTCACGATCTGTGGGAACCCTGTGAATGAAAAATATTATTTTTAAAAAGAAAGTCTAATTGATGAGCAAATTATGGAATACGAAAAACTCTTATTAAAATAATTTGGAATAGTCAAGAAAAAAAAAAAAAAAAAAAAAAAAAGAAAGAAAGAAAAAAAAAGAAAAGAAAAAAAAGCACTGATATGATGCATGTTAATCAACAATAGTGATCGATGTATAAAAATAAAACTATAAAAATCACAGATCCTCAAAATGATCGTCTATAATTTTTAATAAATTAAAGTATTGAGTCGCAATATAATTCCATGAATAGCTTTGGTTACAAAGGTTTTCATATTCTGTATTGAAACGCCAGGCAGGAACCCAAAATCAAGAACTTACTCTAAGAAATTAACCCTTTCAAGGGCGGTGTTGCAGCTAATTTTAATTCTCAAGTGCGGAAACACATCCCAAAAATTTCTTATAGATTTTGACCTTTATAATTTAGTGTGAAAACTTCATTCATTTCTTCTCTTTAATATTGTTCTTAAATTCCGGTGGCAGTTGATTTTAAATGAGTAGAATTACTCTGCGCTGGAAAAAGTTAAATAAAATAACGTGTATCCGATGATTGATCGGGTTTCGAACGTGAAGCAAATGGAAGATAGATTTACGATATATCATTTTCATAGATTTGACAAAAATTAGTCACAAAAGCTGCTTGAGTCTAAAACACAAGAAAGCTGTTGTTTAAACAAAATATTCTGGTATTCACAGACCTCTGCGAAAATCTTTTGTTCTCAAAAAGGCACCCTATTAATTCAATAACTTGATGAATGAAATTGAAATTTGTGCTAGTATTATGCTATTCCTTATATATGCGCTATGGACATACACTGCCAAGATTAAGATTATCCCTTAAGATAGAAACAGGATAATTCAGAACTTTTAAATAGTTTTAACTGAACTATTAAATCAGCAAATGTGCATTTTCAAGTGAGGAGATACAATATATAGCCCACTGCCTACAAAATATCCACTGGCTGAACATAAAATAAAAGTGTATAATAAAAGCTATTAAAAATTTTACCAATCCTTACGACTAATCTAAAATTTTTTGGATTAACAGTTTACGACCATCGATTTATTACTTTGTTTGCTGGACTAAATTCACATTTGACAGAATTGTTAAAGTAAAAAATACAAAAGAATAAAATTATCTGAAAAAAAAAAAAAAAAACTTTTTTAAACTTGGTTGTTTGCAACAAATTATTCAAAGCTTTTAATATTATCTACAGGTTCGCTAGATTTACTGGAAGCGGCTGCATTGACACAGCAAAGTAATAACGTGAAGAAACATATATTTCTTTTAAGTAAAAGCATTACATCGGCTGAAAAGAAATACTGAACAGCGGAAAAGAGTGCACCGAAATGGTACAGTGCGTATGGAATCTAAAAGATAATATCGATGGACAAACGCCTCTTCTCATCCAGATAGATCACAACTTTCTTGAATTGTCAAAATATGGAGAAGTGTGATTTTCTTCGCTGCGTCGTGTTTTAGCATTACAATCGTATAATTAATATAACACAGCATAATAAAGGAAAAAACTAATTTGAATGTGGATTTTCTTAAACTAAATCACCATAATATTAAATAAATAACTAAAATTTCTTGCTATTCGTTTTCTAATATTTTGAATTTTCTAATATCTTTAAACACGCACGTAATTTACTTGCCTTCAGTTAAAACATACCTCATATCATAAAATTTATACTGCACATAATTTACTCACATTCAATTACAGCAACAGTGTTCCTTAATTTTTTGTAATATGGTATCTGCAATGCTTAGTAATTGTTCTGTTTCATCATGATTTCACCTAATCAATTTTTTTTATTAAATACTATATATATATATATATATATATGCGTGTTAAAAAAAAAAAAAAGTAGCTTGGTGATGTGTGAAAAACACCTTATAAATTATTTTTATTTGTTTATTTATTTTAGAAAATGGTTTGTAAAATTTTATGAGGTAATTAATAATAATTCTAGACTTCTTCTCTGCATAGTTCATATCTCTGCTTTCAAAATAGCAAACTTATCTCATTTCACATTTGGTCTGAAGATTGTCTCCGGGACAAGCACAATGCCTGAATTGGTTTCCTTCGTGCATCGGTAAAACACCACTCACTGTAAAAATGTACTTGTAACGAATGTAATTGTAACAACCGAAATCTTTTGGGAAATACTCATAATAAAATGATTCATCGAGGAAATACGTAGAAGAATTCTGGAGTTCTTCGGATACGGAAACAAACGTTGTACTTCTACTGCCCATCAACCCCCCCTCTTTTTTCTTTCTTAATTATGGCTTCTTAAGGGGTTACATCCAGTTGTATGCACGAAAAAACGTGTTTTTTTGTGAATTTTTTGTGAAGAGGCCTTTTATTAAAGAAATATATACAATACATATACATATAGCAAATTTAATGTATGTTAAGAATCCGTGATGAGTTTACAAAAATATTGGGTTCCGCTGTTCCTGTAGTAGATCTCCTAGAGGACTTCCACAAAAAGGTGTCTGGCGGTGAGCAAGATATCTCTGATCCAAATTATCTGAAATGAAAAAAACCAAAAGATTTATTTTTAGGATAGATGGATACAGGTAATGATCGTAGGAATAGTCAAAATTTTGATTTTTGACAAAATGGCGGCTTCCCCCCCAAAAAAATCGTTTTTTTCATGAAAATTTACACTTGAAAGTGGCTGAAAAAATCGAAATTATTATCAGAAACCTTACTCCTACGATCATTACCTGACAAAAATATCTAAGAAAATCGTGTCAAAATTTCAAGTCAATCGGTCCAGCCGTTTCGGAGAAATTTTGCTCACCGACTTTGAAAACACCGTTTCGAGATAAACGCGTTTTAAGTTTTGGGAACCATTTCTAAATATAGCTCTCAGATATAAGATAAACCTTTTATATTCTTATTCTAAGAAGCAAAACATTATGAAAAGCATGGACAAGGGCATAGGGATAATGAAAAACAGGTGCTACTCTGGTTTACGCTCCGCCTACTTTAAAACGCTCGGAGACGTCTTTACAAATACGCAAATTTCTCCGAAACTAATTGCCGAATCGATATGAAATTTTCAGACAATATTATCAAATATATGTACTATGTACATTCAAAATATGTAAAAAAAAAAAAAAAAAAAAAAAAAAACGATTTTTTGAAAATTACAACTGGATGTAACCCCTTAACTCACAATGAATGTTTAATGCTTCTTATATCTATGTGTACCATGTGTATCGTTGTAAATAAATATGCATTGTATGAATTTTTTCAGTTTTTGTCGTCATTTATGCGAGTAAAATCATTGAAATGAGAAATTTATGAAACATACTATAGGCACAGGTACTTAATATATGTTTACGAGATGTCACCTTGTTTTCACATACTCTACCTTACACCAACCACGCAGCATTTCTAAAATTTTAGGCTTATTTTATTATATTACAAACACTATTTTAAACCAATACTTTTTTACATAATATTTTAGCATTAAAATATTAAAAAAATATTTGAGAAAAATATCTTATTGACGATAATAGTGACACTATAATAAAATTCTAGTGAAACTTTAACAATGCTGTGAAGCCTGCTTCCATCAAGGGAGCTGCAATTAATAACAATGGAGGGATATATTTTTTAATTTTATTCTGAAAAAAAAAAAAAACATCTATATATTTTTTCTTTATTAGAGGAAAAAAGAAAAGAAAAAAAAATTCTTGAATAAGAAATTAATTAAGTGTTTATAAACAAGCTTCACTTTATAACTCCTTATTTCCGCACAATGTTTCAGAATTTTATAAATATATACGTTTTAAGAAAATTTTAAAGAAACCCAAAATATTTACTTAGAAAGCTTTACTGTATACCTGAAACTGTATGTATAACACAGATTTCAAAAGGGTAAATAAACATACCTTTAATACAATCTCTAGTACAATTAAATAGAATATCACTAATACAATTTGTATGCTCATCAAGCTATTGTTTTAAATTTTATATTTAAGTAGCAGACTTTTGGATAATTATATTACAATCGAACCTCGTTAACGTGAATTACTTTTAACATGATCTGTTTCCACAATCCCCGTCAAAATGAAAATTAGTCATATGGAGATTAGTTTCTGATGGAATGAACAACAGATAACGTGAACAGATTTTTTATCCCCCTTGAGATTCACGTTAACGAGGTTCGGCAGTACTATAATTAAGTGAATTCTCAAAATTACATACTATTATTACTAAAATTTCAAAAAGTCACAAAAAAAAAAAAAAATAAATAAATAAATCAGTCAAAACCTAAGTAAAGAAGCTCCCACTGCGTTGGTAGTAATTTTCTCGCTCGCAACGTAAAAATACGAGCTTTCATTCTCCCCCCCCCCTCCCCCCCCATCTGCAATATGCACTTTAGTGGGATTTCATGAAACTTCTAATTTACTCGCGAGGGATGCGTCAGAAAATGAGTCAGTAGAAAGTTGGTAAATCCCTTCTGAAGGGATAGGGACTTCTCAAGTTGCCAGCAGGAAAAACACTACCAAACGTAGCAGGAACTTTAATTTAAGTTTCGACTGACTTCAGTAATTTTTATTTTATATTATTTTATTTTATATTATTTTATTTTATATTATTTTATTTTATTTATTTATTTATGATCTAATTCATAATGATATGGAATTTAGAGAATTCACTGAAAAATAGTGAACAGCGAAGCAGGCAGTGCCTGCCAGTACTGTCATAAAATTAAACAAGTACTTCCGGCTCATTCGGAAGGGTAGGTTGATTTCTTTTTCCTTATCAAGTACAAATTATTAACGGGCTTGGTAGAAACATTGATGTAGTCTCCGTACATAACGCGTTTTAAACAAAACGGTTCACAAATGCCTTTTTATGTGAATTTAAAATTTTCAAGTGGTCGGCACTTGAAAACAAGATGGCGGACCAAATTAGCAAACAAAAATATCAAATGCAATTGTGAGATAAGTCTATTGTACAAATTTATTTTGAATTAATTCAGACTCTCAAAACTCATCGTGTTGAAAAATTAAGCGGCCGCCACTTGCATCAAAATGGCGGACCAAGTTGCTCAGTGAATTAATCCAAAATATTTGTAAAATAAGTCAACTGTCCAACTTTGGTTCAAAAAAATTCAGTATTTCAAAAGTTGTCGCGAAAACAAAGTCTCAAGTGGCAGCGTTCAAGTGGACGCAACATGGAAGCAAAACCTCAGAGAAACTTGCCCATCGAAATAATAGATGTTTGAATCATAAAACCATTTTTCAACTGTGGTACTGTGGTTTGAATTGATTAAGTATTTCAAAAGTTACCGTGATAACAAATTTTCAAGTGGCCGCCGATTGGAAACAATATAATGGCGCAAGTCGTCCAGCAACCTAATCCAACATATTTGAAGCATAAGTTCCCTGTCCAACTTTGGTTCGAAATAGTGCAGTGTTTCAAAAGTTATTGTTATGACAAATTTTCAAGTGGCAGTCTAAGTAGCTGCTACTTGGAAGCAAAATGGCGAAGCAACTTGCACCGCGAAAACATCCAATATATTTGTATGATAAGTTCATTGTCCAACTTTAGTTAAAATTAAATCAGTATTTAAAAAATTATCGCGATAAGAAATTTTCAAGTGGCACCATGATTTCAAAGGGCCACCACTTGGAAAAATTCCCAGAGAACGTATCTGAGATATTTGAATGATAAATCCGCTTCCCAAATTAGTTGCGAACTGATTCAGCACTACAAAATTTATCATAATGAAAAATCTTCAAGACGGCGCCGCTTAGAAGTAAAATTGCGGATCAAGTTACCAAGTGAATTTATCCAAGATATTTGAACCGTAAGTTCACTCTCTCAATTTTTGTTTGAATCAGTTTAGTATTTTCAAAGTTATCGTGATGGCATAATTTCAAGTGGCAGCGTGATTTAAAGTGGCTGAAACTGGGAAACAAGATATCGAAACAAGTTGCCCAGTGAACACTTCCAGGATAATTATATGATAAGATCCTATCCATTCAGTTCGAAATGAATCAGAATTTAAAAAGTTATCATGTTTATAAATTTTCAAGTGGAAGACTAATTTCAAATTGTCTCGCTTAGTTTATAACACCCGAACTTCGTTAAAAATGGTGGATAAGGTTCATTAATGAACTAGGTTGTGACTCTTAAATAGTCTATGTATACATTAAAATTCAAGCAAATCCGTTCTTAAATGCGCTTTTTACAGTATGAATTTGAAATTTTCAAGTGGTCTCCACTTGAAAACAAAAGGGCGGAGCAACTTGGTTAACGAACTTATTCAAGACATTTATAAGGTAAGTTCACTGTCCAAATTTGGTTCGATTTGGAGCGTAGATTCGGAAGTTATCGTGATGTTAAATTTTCAAGTGGTAGTTTGATTTCAAATGGCCCCGCTTAACTTAAGATATCCGCCACTTTGTTAAAAATGACAGATAATGTTCATTAATAATCTTGATTGAGACACTTATATTTTCTATGTATACATCAAAATTCAAACAAGTTCGGAATACGCATTTTACAATTTAAATTTGAAATCTTCAAGTGGTCTCCACTTGAAAACAAAATGGCAGAACTACTTATTTAGCAATTTCATCCAAAATATTTATATGATAGTTCACTGTACAAATTTGGTTCGATTTGGAGTACTATTTCGGAAGTTATTGTGTTTCAAGAGGTAGCTTGATTTCAAGTGTTTTCACTTAAGATATCCGCCACCTTGTGAAAAATGGCGGATAAAGTTTATTAATAAAATTCAATGATACTCTTTTGTGGTTTATATTTACATGAAAATTCAAGCAAATCCGGTCTTAAATACGCTTTTTACAATATGGATTTTAAATTTTCATGTAGCTGCCACTTGAAAACAAAAAGTCGGAGCAACTTGGTTAACGAACTCATCCAAGATATTTATAAGATAAGTTCACTGTCCAAATTTGGTTCAGTTTGGAGTATTGTTTAGGGATTTATCGCGTGAGATGACAAAATTTTCAGTATAGACTAGCTGACCCGACAAACGTTGTTTTGTCATATAAATTATTTCTAGAGAATATTTTGCTAGAAAAAAATAACTAACTTATTGTAAGTGTGTTAGGATGTGGTATATAAGTGGAAGATGTATGGAGCGCTGTGAACGGTGAAAGAATATAAAAATAACAAAACAACAATAAATTATTTTTTTAATTTATTAAAATTGATTCTTTAAAATTATATACATATCGCTACTTATAACAATATTACTAAAAAGCGATATATGCAACAGAGTGTACAATATTTTTTGTTATCCCATCTTTCGCCAATACAAACAAACTGGATGGTTTGTCCACTCGAGAGCCACGTATAATTGTCCGTGTGAAAAACATGATGTGCTCAAATCTAAGCCACAGACAGACATCGTTTGGCCCTGAGACTTATTGATAGTCATTGCAAATGCCAATATAATTGGAAATTGAGGGCGTTTAAATTGAA
The DNA here is from genome assembly GCA_963930645.1 of Salticus scenicus. Classification (NCBI taxonomy): domain Eukaryota; kingdom Metazoa; phylum Arthropoda; class Arachnida; order Araneae; family Salticidae; genus Salticus; species Salticus scenicus. The sequence goes on from OZ005655.1 coordinate 288,871,429, forward strand.
TTGGCACATCTGTGGGTATAATAGGAATTCGCAGTAGTAATATATTTTCACCTCGGAATTTGTCATTTAAAATGATGGCTTCGATAACATTTTTCATTAATTTTTTTTTTGACTAATCGCGTGCCGTTGCACAACCGTGGTGGGTTCAAATTACGAAGCAAAATAACCGGAGATCCAACCTTCAGTTGTAAAATATGCGGTGGCATGCCATGTAAATCCAATGAGTTTAAAAACTTTGTTGGATAATTTATAGCTTCGGTGGCATCGCAAACTGTATCATTAGATTTGTATGACACCAAGTCTCCTGGTAACAAATGTTGTATCTTGAGATTCAATTCGTTGACGTCCACATTTTTTGCTGCTAAAATTACTCTTTCTGCCAGCCACTCATGATATGTGTATCGTCTGTGTATATCGGGAAATATCTGGTCAATAAGAGCATCTTGAGAATCAATGATTGTGCAGAAATCGGTCGGTAATTTTATGCATCCAGTTTCATCTGTAGTAACTTTTCCATCGCCGATATCTAATAATTGTTTTGAGAATGTTTCAGCGGATGGATCTTGAAGCTTTTGAACGCACAAATTTACTTTCAGTTGTACTTTTTCAACATTAAGCCACAATGACGATGATTTTAAGCACGCGTTGATCTCATCAGCGTATGTTGAACGCGGAATAACGTGAAGTGCTTGTCTGAAATCACGTGTAAAGAGTAACAGTGTGCCACAAAATAGTTTGTCGTTGTTTTTTATATCTTTCAATGTCCTGTTCGACGCCTCAATCGAATGTTTGTGTTCCATAGTGCATTCATCCCAGATAAGAATTTTACACTATTTCAGCACTGTGGCCATGGACGATTGTTTTTTTTATGTTGCACACTGCGTCTGGGTTATTTTGAATATTTAGTGGCAGTTTAAATAATGAATGAACTGTTCTGCATCCATCCAATAAAGTTGCCGCAATGCCAGATGATGCAACTGCCAATGCGATGCCATTATTTGATCGTATTTCGGCGAGAATTAGCGAAATAAGGAATGTTTTGCCAGTTCCACCTGGTGCACCCCCAAAAAAAAGAACCCACCTTGTACTGCCAAAACTGCGAGCATGATGCGGTCGTAAATGGTTCTTTGTTCTTCATTCATTAGTGGGACATTGCGAGCAACAATCGCTGCCATTTCTACAGTATTGTATTGTAGTTCACGATTCAATTCAGTGCTTATTAAATCAGATGCATTTCGATTTGTTGAATGCATACTGAAATGACTGAGTGGTAAGTTGGCAATGATAATGCAAAGATCTTCAATAGCAATCAATGCTTCATTGTACATAGCTTCACTGAATACTATCATTAGATCGTTGCACCGTGAACGATGTTGATGCAATATATCATTAGTCACTGAATCTTTGTGATTATCCCATAATGTCTCTGCTCGGGCCGAGAAACCTGTAGTCAACACTATAGCGAATAGTAGACGAATTTGTTTTGCTGTACAGTTCAGTCCTATTTCAGCAAGCATACTCTCCCACTGGTTGTCGTCTTCCAGCAAGCCGAGTGCAAGGCATGCATCTTTATACGTTGGATACTGTTGTCCATTCACTTTACGTAAATCTTGAAATGACAAAGGGCCGATGACATTAACCAATAACAGTCGAAGATAAAAGCACTCAGCCTGTCTTGGATTGACCGTAAATACTCGTTCCAAGGTGTTTGATTTGAATAAACCGGGACATGCATCAATCGGCGTGCCTTGCTTGCGGGGCATCCATTTTTTTGTTGGAGCCCATGTGAAATAGCGTGGTACTTCTGAATAGAGTAATGTCCGTGCAAAAGCACCAAAAGCATCCGCACGATTACACAATTCAAAAAATTCGGTGAGTGTAGTTTTTGGTGGATTTATAGCACGATAAATCGCTGTCTCGCTCGTGAAATATATGCGCTGGCCATTTTTAAGATGGACGGCTAAATGAAGAACTGCTGGATCCCGTTCATGAATTGGGAAACCAAAGATACGCAAAACAGCTTCATTGGAGCTCACGTACCGGCCAATTTGGTAAAGTGTTATTTCATCTTTGTTATTCAACGGAGGAGCATTCACATTGGTATTTTAAACTCGAAATACAGCCATATCACTGCCTTTATTCACATACTTGCAAATGTATTTGATGCTCTTCACGGAACTGCAGAACTGAACATTAATATGAGCATTGAATGTTTTGCTCAGCAGAGGAGAATATGGGACCACCTATCGGTTATCAATGTCAATATCTATGTTGTTGACATAGATGACCGCCATAGATGATAAGATTGTCTGCCATTATCAGGAATTCTTCGACGATATATTGGATATCCGTCAACATTTGTGATCGTGAAATTTTTCGGAAAACTTTTAGTACATTTTCCATCTGCACAAATAATAATGGCCTAAAAATTCATTTTTCATTTTAACATAAAATAATTCCGTCGGATATTGACGAATTTTTTAAAAGAATATACCATTTAAACTAATTTTAACATTTTAACAATATTAACGTTGAAAAAATATTTTAAACACTTACGGTTAAAAATTCATTTTTCATTTCAACATTAAATAAATTCTGACATCGTGTTTACGATTCTAAAATATTACCTTTGAAAAAAATATTTTAAACACTTCGTAAGATACGGTTACGATTCTAAAAATATTAATTTTGAAAAAATACTTCGTAAGATACGGTTAAAAATTCATTTTTAACACGCTTTTATTAGCTTCACCTGTATGTATGTATGTATGTTTGTTTGTAACTTCTCTGGGAGCAAACAAAAAATTTATATTGTAAAAAAAATACTTTCCCTACGTGAGCGATGCGGCGTCGAGGTAAGGCGCCACGCTGCGAATCTAAAGGTCCAGCGTTCGATCCCCGTTAGGGGAGATTTTTTAAAAATGGTTTTTGTTAATTCTAAGTTATTTTAATTAAAGATTAAAATGTATATAAATATTACGGTGTGTCACTCACACGATTTTCTCTTACCCTGAATTTTAATACTAAGATAGATATTTCGTGCTTTTTAGTTCACATATCTATGAAAGCGTGTTCTTTAATTTTTTAAAACTATAATATTATTCATTTCAACATTAAATAAATTCTGACATCGTGTTTACGACAACTCACGCCATCTAGGTGGAAAAGTTGTTGAAAGAGTTGGTTAAAAATTAATTAAGAAAGAACTAATCAAGTTACAACTTTCATTTATAAATCTAAACCATTCTCGAATCCACCTGAAGACACACAAAAAATTTCATTAAACTCAGTCCAGCCGTTTAGGAGGAGTTCAGTGACATACACACGCACAAAAGAAATATATATATAAAGATATATATATAGATAAACAAAGTGATTGCAATAGGTCGATTTCTAAAGAAATCAACCTAAAATCTAATGTCGTCACCACATGATTTCCTCATATACCCCTTGAAATATACATGTTGTTACGAAAACGTTGGCATTATGTGTGGCGGAACTGGATCCGAAATAAACAGGCAGGATCCAATCCAGGAACTTTCCTGAAAACAAGCTAAGAAAACTATTACTTTTGTAACTACAAAAGTTTTGATAATAAGGTTATACGCACCTCAGAGAACGAATATCGCTGGTACAAGAAAAGTTTTGCTGAACTTATTACAAAAATGGCAAATGCACAGCTTAGAGTTCAATGGAATTCACTCGAGTGTAGATGATCTACTTTTGTTCTCTTTGGCGAAAATGAGTGACCAAAAATGATACAATATAACAATAAACTCCGTTATATAATTCAGAAAGGGCTTGCTGATTCCGGCAATCGTGAATTACTATTTTCGCCAAATTCGATCGCTAACCAAACGGCACATCGTATCCAAATGGCATCCTCAGAATGTCTTGTGGAGGGAAAGACATCCTATGGACATCTTCAGGTTGTATTAGGGACAAGTGTGTTATTAGGGATAGCTCACCACTTCGCCAAATTTGCGAATAACGCAGATTTGTGTTTTGATTTTGGAGATTTAGTGTCCAATTTGAGGATTTGTCGAGCAAATTTGGCGGCTTGGCCACGAATTTGCAACGTCCTACGATTATCCGTTTCTGAAGTATGTCGTGTTATGTGAGATACAGACACACATACGCATGCACATACACAGGCACTTCAAGAAAAATCATGTAAAATCGTAGATATGTCCAAAGTAGGAGCTCGTGCCAAGATCAAAGTTGGAGGTGTAGCACTAGTCATCGTGACAGTCACAAATATAAGTTGGCAACATTCTACAACCGTTCGATTTTGAGCTCTGCGTGAAAAAAAAACTATTTTACAAATTATGATTACAATACTTCCCTATACTTTGTATAAGGATGGGAAAAAGCGAAAGAAAGCTCAATTAAATGTTTTAAAACAATTCTTCTTTTACATTTCACATGCCAGGAATAAAAAAAAAATAAAATAAAATAAAAAAGGGGGGGTGGGTAACAGCCACACGACTTTCATTATCCACTATCACGCGTATTATATGCACTTTTCGAGATATTATCGTCAGGACACATAAATTTGACCTACCAAATTAGACCCTAACGAATTTTTTTTCTAAGAGAAAACAAATACATGTGTAAAGACATATAAAACGGAATTTACACAGCGAGTTAAAAAAAAAAAAAGAAAAAAAAAAAAAAAATCGTTAAATCTGTCTTTTGAAACATCAGTTTTCGAAATCTAAAACTGACCTATCTAATCAGAATGGCTGTCAGTTTTCCTGTAATAACCACTTAATGCATGTGGAAGGATACCTAAACAGGCTTTTTATGTAGCAATATTCAAGAAATTCGTTAAAACCGCTGGAACGTTTCCGAGATATCGACTTTCACCAAAACTTATAAAACTCAATTGTTGACCGAAAAACAACAATTACATATGGAAGTGTATCTGAAAGGAAATTATTATAACGAGTTTTAAAAAAATCCGTTCAGCCGTTTTTAAAAGAACGCACTTGCGAGACCACATATTCACCCGCGTTTACAGGGCGCCTATCAATATTTCTGAACTAACCAACTAATGCATTCGAAATGACATCTAATAGGGTTTTTATAGAGATTTTAAAGAAAATCGTTAGATCCGCTTTTGAGATACGGATTTCTAATGTCACTTTCGGATTGCAATATCCCACTTCCGGTTTTCAAATTTTCACCAAAAATTCACCAAAAGCCTTAAAGTTGAATTTTTTGTCATGATTACAACACTTTGCTTACATACGCATGTTCGAAAAGTAAAAATCTGATACGCAATAGCCACACGACTTTCATTAACTACTATTACACATAATATACTAATATACATACATTTTTTAAATATTTTGTGGTCAGAAAATAAAACTAATTGACATAGGTGGACTCTGCTCAGTTCCCAGTCATATATGTTCTCATAAGTTAATTTACAGGACATAATATATTTATGTTAAGAGAAATTAATTTCACCAAAAACTTGACACAGTGATAGAATGAAATCCCTACCTAATAGGCTACCCACCATTCAGTTCGATATATTTATCTCATTCTAATCTATTAATTTATTTTATTGGGGTCAACTTTTCGTAGTTTAGTTTTCACGCTACTATTTCCAAAGCAAAAGTCTCCAAAATTCATATTTATATAGAATACCGCTAAATTTTGCTGTGTTAATAAAATCCTAACTATCGAATAATTTACGAAATTTTCCTGGAATATTTGTAGTTAATGATGTTCAAACAAGTATCATCCCAAGCAGCACCGAAACGTTCTCTGAACGTTCAAAAATTGTTTTGCAAACACGTTCTAAGAACGTTCACTCTGAACGTGCTATAGACGTCTATCTCTCCATCTTGAAGACGTACAATAGTACGGTTCAGAGAACGTTCAATGAACGTATAACTATCACCATCGGTGTTATAGAAGCGTTCTGAGAGCGTTCTATGTATACGGTCTCAGAACGTTCTAAACGTTTTTCTAACGTTTCTTTTCTCGACCCGAAACACTTGCTTCGAGTTCTTGAATTTTATAGTGTCTATTCAAAGTTTTGCACTTGTTATTTTATTTACTTCTTTTTTTCCTTTTTTTCCTTCCTTTCCTTATTTATCCTTTCTCTTTTCCTTTTTGTATAGTTTTTATTTTAACTTTTTATTTTTTATTTTTCTTCGTTAATAATTGTCTTAGTATTATAAAATTTTACATACATGCATTGAAATATGGTATAACAAAAGATCAAGTATTCTGAATACTCTGGATAAATATTTGAATTCAAAAACAAATAAATAAATAAATTCAAGATTTGGAATATTTTGAAATTTTTTAAAATATATGCCCCCTGCTAACTAATTATTATCCCTCCCGACCCCTAGATTGTGCATCATTATAATTTAACAATAGAATATAACCATAGTTGGATATTAATTTTTATAAGTTAAGCAAAAAAAATTTTAAAACTATTTTTATATCTAAATTTTGAAACTTGCTGCAAACTTTTAGCATTGAAACAGAAAAATATTTTATTAAATATTAAATTATCAGTGAAATCTTAAATTAATGCACAGATATGTTACATATTCTATTTTTAAACTATAATAATGCACAATCAATGAAAAACAAAAAATAAAAATTAGTTAAAAGAAGTACTCAAGTGTACAAAATTAAAACAATAAAATGTTTTCTCGTTTTTTTTTTTTCCCACATGATTCTTAAACAAATAAACACAGAAGAATAAAATTTGGATAGTATGTTTTGTAAAAATACCATGAATCGAATTTTATATAACTTTAGCATATGTAATAATTTTTAAATTAAAAATCAGTAAATTTTTCTCAAAAGTAAACTTTGAAAAAAGGAAAATTTTCAGCAATTTTAGAAAAGAAAACTTAATGAAAAATGGTCAGGAAGATGCATTACAGATAGGTTAAAGATGTACGTGAATCTATATTTTAGATTAAAACGGTACCCAAGCAGCACCGAAATGTTCTCTGAACGTTCAAATATTGTTCTGCAAACACGTTCTAAGAACGTTCCCTTTGAACGTGTTATAGACGTCTATTTGTCCATCTTGAAGTCGTACATTAGTACGGTTCAGGGAATTTCAATGAACGTGTAGCTATCACCATCGGTGTTATAGAAGCGTTCAGAGAACGTTCTATGTATACGGTCTCAGAACGTTCTAAACGGTTTTTGAACGTTTTCAAAACGTTATACACATTATCAGAACGTTCTAGAAAACGTATTGTAAACGTTCTAAAATAGTGTAGAAACGTTCTAAAAACGTTCTATACACACGTTCTCACAACGTTATGTAAACAATTTTTGAACGTTCTTTGAACGTGCTAAAAATGTATTTAATGTATAATAAAATGAAAGATTTCGCAACAATTGTTTCGGGCCGAAAGAAGACACGACCCTTCGTCAGACGAACATAATAGGCACGAGTGCTGCAAATACAAGAGCTACGTTGCAGATTTTTTGCAGCACTCGTGCCTACTTTGTTCGGTTGATGAAGGGTTGTGTCTTTTCTCGACCCGGAACAATTGCTTCGAGTTCTTAAATTTTATAGTGTCTGTTTGCACTTAATATTTTATTTACTTATTTTTTTCTTTTTTTCATTCCTTTCCTTTATTTATCTTTTCTTTTCTTTTTTCTTTTTTGTGTAGTTTTTATTTTATCTTTTTATTATTTATTTTTCATAAATATTTGTCTTAGTATTATAAAATTTTACATACATGCATTGAAATATGGTATTACAAAAGATCAAGTATTTTGAATATTCTAGATAAATATTTTAATTCAAAAACAAATAAATAAATAAATTAAAGTTCTGGAATATTTTGAAAAATTTTAAGATAATATGCCCCCTGCTAACTAATTATTATTCCCCCCTAGATTTTGCATCATTATAATTTAACAATAGAATATAACCATATTTGGATGTTAATTTTAATAAGTTAACGGCCCTCTTCACTTACCATCGCCGGTAGCCCGAGCCAATGTTATTCTATGGGGAAATTTTCTTTACAAATAACTTATTAACTAATACATATTTTTAAATTCTGTTTTCACATTCAGAAAATTCCCAACTGTTAAATTGACGGACCTTTTTTGAAAAAGTATTTTTTTCAATTTTTAATGTTTTATTTTGAAATTGCAAAATGAAAAAAAATTACATATTGAAAATTCGTATTTTGCGGCTTCAAAATAAAATAAAAAAAAATAAAAAAAATTTTTTTTAAAAAAGGTCCGTCAATTTAACAGCTGGGAATTTTCAGAATGTGAAAACAGAATTTAAAAATATGTATTAGTTAATAAGTTATTTGTAAAGAAAAATTTCAAATAGAAGAACATTAGCTTCGGCTTCCGGCAGTGGTGAGTGAAGAGGGCCCTTAAGCAAAAAAAATTTAAAAATATTTATGTCTAAATTTTGAAACTTACTGCAAACTTTTAGCATTCAAACACAAAAGTATTTTATTAAATTTTAAATTATCAATGAAATCTCAAATTAATGCCCAGATATGTTACATATTCTATTTTTAAACTATAATAATGCCCAATCAATGGAAAACAAAAATAAAAATTAGTTAAAAGAAGTACACAAGTGTACAAAATTTAAACAATAAACTGTTTTCTCGTTTTTTTTTTTTTTTCCACATAATTCTTAAACATATAAACACAGAAGTATAAAATTTGGATAGAATGTTTTTTAAAATACCATAAATCGAATTTTATATAACTTTAGCGTAAGTAATAATTTTTAGCATAAGTAATTAACTAAATATCAGTAAATTTTTCTCATTAGTAAACATTGAAAATATGAAAAATTTCAGCAATTTTAGAAAAGAAAAGTTAATGAAAAATGGTCATGAAGATGCATTACAGATAGGTTAAAAATGTACTCTCATCCATGCGTTAGATTACAACCGTATATTTCTTCATGTAGTCACTTTTTTGTTTCTTCTTTTTTCTTCATTTTTTCAAGTGTGAATAATTTTTTTTAAATTTTAATATAGAAATATGAAAATCGGATAAGGCGTTCATTAATAAATTATTTATCGACATTTTTATTATTCTGGTGATGATCACAGCTTATACAAATTAGTAATTATTATTATTTTTTTTTTTTTCAAAAATTCCGTTATTAAAGTAAAAGAAAAGTGAACACAGAAAGTAAAACCAGGATTTTGTTTAACATTTGAGGGCATGTGTGTCTCCACTTGTCTATAATGCATCATTAACACAATTTTTCATTAAGTTTTCTTCGCTAAAATTGTTGAAATTTTTAATTTTTTCCAAAGCTTACTTTTGAGAAAAATTAATAATTATTAGTTTTAAATTATTACTTATTCTAAAGTTATATAAAATTCGATTAATGATATGATAACGAACATAACATCCAAATTTTATGTCCATGTGTTTATTTGTTTAAAAGTTATGCATAAAAGAAGAAAAAGGGAAAGTAGGTTTGTTCCTTTAACTTTGAACACTGGTGTACTTTAAATACATTTAAAAATATAAAAAATAAATTTATTATGATAAATAAAGACTTTCTAAATTATTATTATTATTTTGTTTTTTTATTTAAATATATTACGTGAAATTTACTTAATATTTTCATATTTCAAATCATGCGTATGCGAAATTTATTTAAATTATTGATTTTGAGTTTATAAATTTTACATACACATGCAGTGAAATATGACAGTACAAAGTGTGGTGAAACATATAAAATAAATAAATAATCAATTAAAAGATTATTCTGTAAACAAATAAATAAATAAAAATAAAATAAATAAACTTCAAAATTTAAAACATTTAGCAATATTAAGATTCACCTTAGTAACTATTTCTTTTTTAATACTTCTCCCTGCTTTTACATTTCTACAGTGTAATGTAAAATGTAAACATACATGATCAAATCTATCTATATATTTCTTTAACGTGGATCAGTTGCAATTAATTTTTGCCGAAACGATATAGCAGTGTAATTATTGAAATACGCGAGGATAAAAAATAATATTTAAAAATGAACAATATTTAAGCATGCGGACTCAACTCAATGAACTAATAAGAAAAAATTACGAAATTTGTCTGCTTACATTATTTTATGGAAAACTGTATTTTAAAAAATTGCTTCTTCAATCTTTATAAGCGTCATTTTAAACATAGAAATACTTAAAAGATTATACAGAATATGAATAATTGTCATAAATTGACTAAAAATCATAAACATAAAAATATAATCAAAATAAGAATTATTATTATTTTTTTAAACAAAATATACCAAAATAAATAAAAAGTCATCACCAACATCGCGACAAAAATTTAAAAGGCATCATGGAAATCCTATACTATAACTGTGTCTGTACTGCCTGCGAAAGTATGAAACTGGGCCTTCAACTATGAATTTTATTTTGAAAACTTTCTTTGAATGATCTTGGTCTCACTATTGCGCAATATTAATTTGGTACTAATAATAATTTGGCTTCTGGTAAATTAAAATTTTAATTAGATGGGGAATTCGGTATAATATTTATGAGTTTCAAATTTTAGAAGTAAATAAGAAAAGAAAAGTGCGAAAAATTCGCATGAGTTTGCTAGTTTAAACTACAACGTTGAACTGTAATAATAAAATATCGAACGAAATAAATTTAGAAGTTAGCGTGAAAGCTGTAAAAAATTTAAAAATTTCACATTTAATTTAAAAATATTATATGTTTTTTTGATAAATTTTAATAAATTTTGTAAGATTTCAATGCATACGTATGAAAATTTTATAAAAAGGAAAAGTAAGTGAACGAACTTATCTGTATCTTGAAGTTAGTATCCGAAGTATCCGAAAGTTAGATTCAAATCTGAATGTAAACACAAAATATGATGAGTAAGCAAGTAGTAGTTAAAAGCTTTGAACTTTGGAACGGGCCACTCCAAGAAATACAAACTTCCTGTGCAGCAACAGAGCAGATGGCATTTTACACGTGGTGAAAATTTCTGTCGATCAAGCAATTTATTCAATAACACCCGTTTCTAATAACGATTTTTCATACTGTTCAAAATTTAACCTTTTTAAAAATTATTGTACTGATGTACGTTGGAAACTTTCCGTTATATCTTTTTATTATTTTATTTTATTTTATATACAGATAATCTATTTAACTGCAGCTATTAATGATCCATTATGTAGACATTATGTCGCAAGAATTTTCGCAATATTTCTTAATTACTTGCACCTGTCTTTTCCAACGGTATTCGTTGGCGAATGTCTTTTATGCCAAAAAGGGTTGCCATAATTTCAACCGTCATTTATTTTTAAAATTTCTCATTGGAATAACATTAACACAAAAGAAGATGTGTTGGCGCCCTTGGCTTCAAAATATAAAGATATTATCTCTATCTGGCAGTTAACAACTTGGCTGCGGAATTTGATTCCGGGTCAGTTTGATAATAATCGCCGTCTCTTAAATACGTTGTACGTTAGCTCTCTCTCTCACCAATTATAACGACTTCCATTTAAATTTCGAACCTTAGTTATTGCCCAGAATTATATAATAAAATTATTATTTGTTTTAAAATTTAACTTCAATAAACGTTCTATAGTTAAAATAATTTAGTATCTGTTTTCCTTTGACGCAGTGTACTTTTATTATATCGGCAAAATATCTTTAAAAGTATATATGTTTGAATTGGATCCTCCACTACTGTACAGAAACCTTCTGTACATAAATTGGTGCCTTTGCAGGTCGGAAGTTCGTTCGGTGGGAGAGAGGGGCGTTGGTTTAAAATAAACTTTCTAAGTCATCAGCTAATAGTTTTTGAAAATTGGAACTTTTGAAATACCTGCTTGATATCATCGGAAAGTTTTATATTGCTCAACTCATAATACTTCAAGACATCGTTGAGAAGAAACGGTATATATTTTCAATTATTTCTAAATAGAATAGAAGTCTAACACCTCTTACTGTAAAGAAAATAAAAAGTAATTCTTTTGGACGCGGCTGCGAGCCTAACCTTCGAGGATTTTCGCCTCCTCTCAATTTCCTGGACTCTTGTTGCAAGCCGGTATTCCGATTTCTAGAGGAATCTATAGGAAAGTTTTTTTTTTTTTTTCTCAACAAGCGAAATCTTATTTTCGACGATATATAAAATACCTTTTTCTGCGGCAAGTACGTGTGAAAACTTTTTTCTACTATAGTGATATAACAAGAGTGTTGTTTTAAAAGAACTTTTCTATTTTTCGACTTTGGAGCAATCAGCCGTATTCGACAGATATATCTAAAAAACAGTGCTGCCATGACTCCTAAGATGATGTGAATTAACCTAATTTTTCCATGCCGCCGTCCTGCACGAGAACATACCAGAGGAGTTTAATAATGTCATCGTATACCCCCCGATGCTTGTCATTGAGGAGAGTGCGAATAGAATTTTTCGCCTTCTTCCTTTCTCGGTGACCTTCTGTAGAGAATACTCGTTCACTGTGTGACCTCATCATGAATATAAACACCCTATATAAAGAACTGGAATAAATAATCGATAGTGTTTTGGATATAATTCAAGAGTCTTGCGTTTTCAGCTATAGTATGCGAAGAGAGAACGTCTGCTTTCCTGATAATAACATGTGGCCTTGACTAACTTATTGCTATTTCTCTCTCGATATTTGGATGGATGAAACTTTGCTTTTTTTCTCGACAGTCTGGAGTTCGTTGACCTTCTCGCCTCTGTTTATCTCCGGAATGAAAATTTAGCCTCCCTCCTTCCTTCATGAGTAAATTCAAGAACATGAAGAGGCTTCTATTGACCGTGTGGCAAGCCTGACTTTCGAGTTTTTACCTCTTCCCCACCATTCTTTATACAATTTAAAGCAGAACATTGCTTCAAAGATTTTAATTCCTTTCGAGAGTTATAAAGTTGATTTATTCCGCTTGTCGCTTGTGTATTGGTTCCTTCCTGCTTCATGAAAGAAATAAATATCGTTGCGCCTGAATATGCGATCTCACCTCCTGATTGTGAACAAGTTCAACTTTATCTAAATTAGGGATTTTTATAAATATTTTTATGAACCATAATTCCTAATGTTGTATACACACAATCAAGTTGAAGAGCAACTTTCATTGGAACGGGATAAAGATGAGATAAGACTATTTTTTTTTTTCTTTTCTTCTTTACTTTTAATTATATTACATTCATTTTATAGATTATTTTGCATTCATTTTATAATTTTAAATATTTTTTTTTCTCTAATTAAGGGAATGCACATATAGTTGCAAGTATTTAAAAGTGAAATATTTTCTTATAATAATTTTTAATTTTTGGGGGATATAATTTTTCAAAATAAATATATATATGTATATAAGCAATATCTGTGCATTCCTCCTTTGAAACTGTATATATAAAAGTGCTTATGGTCATATTTTGCTATATATATTTTTCATTTTGGATTTTTTTATTTCAATTTTAAAAATTATCCTTTACAATTTGTAATTTGTCTAGGGATATGCATATTTCGAATTTGAAAATATTTAATTTTTAATTTTTGATTATCTACTATTTCATATTTGTCAGTCCGAATTTTTATAAAATAAATTTCATGTGTTTAAGGATTCATTATGCTAGAGTCATAATTACTAAGTTTTTGCCAGTGTTTACATATGGTAATTTTTGAATTTTAAAGATAACAATTATATTTAAAAAAATGAAAAGAAATTTTTATTGTATTTATATAAAATATATATACAAATTTACATATTATAATGGTTTATCACATTTCAGTGTATTATTTTTATTTTTCATATTTAAATATTTTAAGTTCAGATTCTTTTCTTATTTTGTGCTGAATTGATACATTAGTTCATAAATTAGTACATAATATTGGTAAAAAAAAAAAAAAAAAAGAAAAAGAAAAAAGAAAAGAGTTATTTAAATTCCATTGGCAAAAGTAAACATTTGTAAATTTATCATAGACATGTTTTATATTTTTTAATTAATCTGCTGAAAATATTCTTGTTATCATTGATTAAGGTATTCATTCTCCTTATAAATTCTTAATTTTTAATACATGCACTTCGTTTTTTTTGTTTGTCAAAATTTAATATACAATTTTTTTTTTGTTGTTGTCAAGTTATGTAATGTTTCCGGAGGAAGAGCTTGTGCATTTTTGAGCTCCTATGGGAAGCATGCATCTACATGCACCTCATAGTGTTGCATGAGTTTTTTTAGTGTTGTGCTGTGCATTGTCTAAACAAATTACTTCGGCTGGACCGATTTTTTTTTAAGTTAAGGATGATGAATAGCGGAATATTATTTTTGTGAAACATTATATTTTTCTGACAAATGTTTACAATCAATTACTTTTGGAATGTGGTTCAAAATTTCCTTTTGATACATAAATTCGTTTTCATGAAACTTCTTTAAATGTAATGATAACAGTAAATTGATTGAAATTAGGATAACATTAAGACAAGGGTAAATAAATAATATTGAGAACCTTGTCACATTTTTCTATTGAAATTATGCAGAATATTGATAAAAAAATTTTTTGAGTTTTGATTTTTTATATAATTTTTTGATTTCCCAATGCATAAAAAAAAAAAAAAAAAAAAAATTTAAAAATCATTTTTACATGATTGTTGACAAAATTTTTTCTTGAAATTATTTAATTATAATACATTTACAACAAATGCATAAATTTGTGTTTTCACATTTAATTTCCTATTTATACACAACTTCGTAAAGATATACACACATATTCATTAAATGGTTTTGTTACATACAGTGCCAGTTTGAAAATTTACTGATGTTTGGTAAACAAAAAAAAAAAAAGAAAAAGAAAAAAGTTTAACACAATTTTTAATACACTATTTTTTTTTTTTGAAGGTGATGGCATGTAAATCTGACAATCTCAGCCTTTCCATATGGTCACTTTCAGTTATAATGCACGTAGGTACTTCACACACACATTTTCAACAAATAATTTTTTAATTCAAATGCAGTATTATTTTAAAACTTGCAACATTGATAACCAATTGCGAAGAGATATTATTACATGACACTTAATTTTTCTTGATTATGTAATTGTATGGAGTATATAATTCCATAGTGACATAATTTTCTCACACATACATTTTTCTTATTACACAATTTTTACGCTTACATACCATTGTTTTACATTTTATTTTATTGCCAATTCTCACTTCTACATGTTATACAATATTTATTTTCTAGATTTTTTTATTTTCAAAATATATGAGATGTACACAAACATAAAATAGGAATTTTATATTCTCTATTATAACCATATCATGGAATTGATGCATCTTTTCACAAAATACAATGTTTTCAATTATTTTTTTTCTATAGGTATCTACACATATTTACAATTTTATTTATTTATTTATTTTTTTTTTTGAAATATTGCATGTAAAACTAGCTTATGTGCTAGCCATGCATTTTGAAATATTTCTCAATTCATAAAATAACACACACACACAATATTTTGGTCAAACATATTAATTTTTTTTTGGAAATATGTGCATGTAAATCTAGCTTATGTGCTAGCCGTGCGTTTGGAAATATTTCTTCTATTTACAAGAATTACACACACATATATTTTTCTTATACACATATACTGGTGTTTATTAGTTTGTATATAATAAACCTTAACTTTTGAATTAAAGGAAGTATATATATATATATATATACACAATTTTTAATTCAAATTCATACCTTTTAAACTTACGTAATTTGTGTACATGATGATTTCAAATATTGGAATTATATTATTGAATATAAAACATTAAGTTTTTTTTTCCTCTCATTGTGAGTTTCATTACACATACATGTTTTTTTAAATATATACAGAGTTATACACATGGTTATTTCAAATATTGGAATTATTTTATTGAATATAAAAACATTGAATTTTTATCACTTACTCATTCTAAATTTCATTACACATGCATGCCTTTCAAATATTTCAAATATTGGAATTTTTATTACATATAAGGCATTAACATTTTATTTTTCTCACTTGCTCATTATAATTTGCCTACACATATAATTTGTAAACAAATATGAATGGACACATCGGCCATATTGTGTTTTTCAAATTTTTCTCACTATTGTGCATGTGTATATAGATATTTTTTTTTGTGTTACAATACATTGTATATATTTTATTATCACATAATTTTACTGATACATATATATAAGCAATATATATGTGTATAACACATGCTGTGTTATTTTTTTTTTTGATTGCTATAGCTTGCATTTAAAAATATATATATAAAGTTTTTTTTCTGATCAGAATATCTATGGCACTAGCTCATGGCTTTATAATTGCCAATTTTATAATTGAGCTGAAATTTAAAAGATCTTGTTTGAGCATTATGCATGTGATTGCATTTTATATATAAAAAAATTTATATTTTAAGTATTGCTCAATTGTTAAAAAAAAAAAGGCCTGTCTACACACTGATGTAGAAATTTATTATTATGTCGACATTCATTTTTATTTTTCATTAATAAGTGCACTTTGAAAAAATATAAAAAAAATTAAGACAAAAAACCTAGGTACCTTACAAAAATTAATATAAGAATAAATGACAAAGGGCAAAGAAATTTCATTATGGTTCAATTTTATATGGTTAAGTTTGTGATGCTGGTTTGCATATATTGCATGGAGTGTATATGTCCTTCACTAATATACCTTTATTTTCAGATTAATTACATGAAATGAAACAAAATAAAAGGATAGTGAATAAAATTTTTGGGACAAAATGACTGGAAGACTAAGTATAATTTTAATTTATTGTTTATCTACTAAGCAGATAATAAAATTTTACAATTATCATAATTCATATTTAAAGAAAAATATTTTTTATAACCTATTATAACACCCTTTGTATTCGATGTTAACTAAGAATACTCAGGTGTTGTTTTTGTTTTTTTTTTCTTGTGAAATGATGGATTCTTATTTTCCAATGGCTGGCCACCAGAGGTGAATGGATATTTGTCATTTCATAAACATTATAAGTTTTGATTTTTTTTAATGTAAATATTATTCTTAAATTTTGTTTTGACAAGATATAGATAGCTAAAATTTTCTATTGATCTAATAAAAATCTTTCTTTTAATTTTTTTTTAAAAAAAGAGGGATATAATTTAATGAAATAAAAAGTATTGGTCACACAATGATAATATTATGGATATTTTTCCTTTCCAATTATATATTTCAGACAATTAAATTTTGATCAATCTTATATTATTAATATTTACTAATAATAATGGAGTTTTTTTTTATGTTGTGCTGATAATTTTTTTTTTTCATTTAATAGATAATAATAATTTTGCACACTTTAACTATTTTCATATTATATATTGGGAACACTCAGTCAGTTTTTTTTTTCTTTCATCAAGTTAGGAAATTTATTGCAGGAGTGTGATGTCACGGTCATACTCCTTGCAAATTTTTCAATAGTCACACTTTTTCTTCTTTTACACGAACACATATTTTTCTCAGAATGCTTGTGTGGCATAGTCCTGCACACATAAAAATCAAGCCTCTTTTGAGTCACACATTTTGCTCGGTATGCTATATTTGACAGTGGCCTCACAAACCACTTGCTATTTTGGCTGTTTGCTGGGTTCACATTTTTCTTCCCCTATCTTGGTGAAATGGCATGAGTGGTGCTCAATTTTAAGTACACCTTTTCTAAATTTTTTTTAATTACATAAGATTCTATTGTTGACAACATATTTTTTTTTCCTTTTCAAGAAGAAAATCATTTTTAATTTTTTCTCTATATCATAAATTTTTAATACTTCAAATTATTTCAATGGGTATATTTAATATACTGTTTGACGAGAAAATAGAAATTCTTTGATTTAAACATGATTGACAATAAAAGATTATTTCATTGAAATGCATTTTATGAAACTAATTAATTTACTTTTCAGAAGAATTGTATTACAATATATCAGCTGTAACAAGATCAAGAAATTATTTGTCAAGACATTCATTTTAAAATTTTGTTTGAAGAATATATATATACACGCATGTATGTGATGACTGTATCTGGCATGTGATTGACAGTATTTGTATGCTTTACACACATGATAATGGTTGTTTTGTATGTTTTTGGATTATTGTTTTGTATTGTGGTGGAGAGAGCTATTTTTTTTTCATGGCAACCGGGAGAGATATGTGAGGGAGTTCCTCACATATCCTTTAGTTCATCAGATTTATTCAATTATAATTAAAGATCTATTTATTCACAATTAAAAAGTATTAACTTTTATAATCCTTTGTATTTAGGTCAAGCTTATTCCAATTTTAGTAAATTATCTATTCAAAATTAAAATACTTATCATTTTCTAATTTTAAGAACAAATTCAGTATTAAATACATTGATCTCTTTTTAACTTAATGCAATATATATATGTAAGGATCTAAACACAATTTAATTTTATTATCCCTTAAACTAATTATATTTTTATTTCTATTTCACTATGTTTCCCAATAAATCTAATTTATATTTATAGCTGTAAATGTACGTTGGAAACTTTCCGTTATATCTTTTTATTATTTTATTTTATTTTATATACAGATAATCTATTTAACTGCAGCTATTAATGATCCATTATGTAGACATTATGTCGCAAGAATTTTCGCAATATTTCTTAATTACTTGCACCTGTCTTTTCCAACGGTATTCGTTGGCGAATGTCTTTTATGCCAAAAAGGGTTGCCATAATTTCAACCGTCATTTATTTTTAAAATTTCTCATTGGAATAACATTAACACAAAAGAAGATGTGTTGGCGCCCTTGGCTTCAAAATATAAAGATATTATCTCTATCTGGCAGTTAACAACTTGGCTGCGGAATTTGATTCCGGGTCAGTTTGATAATAATCGCCGTCTCTTAAATACGTTGTACGTTAGCTCTCTCTCTCACCAATTATAACGACTTCCATTTAAATTTCGAACCTTAGTTATTGCCCAGAATTATATAATAAAATTATTATTTGTTTTAAAATTTAACTTCAATAAACGTTCTATAGTTAAAATAATTTAGTATCTGTTTTCCTTTGACGCAGTGTACTTTTATTATATCGGCAAAATATCTTTAAAAGTATATATGTTTGAATTGGATCCTCCACTACTGTACAGAAACCTTCTGTACAGCCATCCTAAAAATTTCTTCTATATTTTCCTGCGCAGGTCGATGTCATAAATATTATTTGCTAAAATAATCCATCAAAATTATTTTCCATGGTATATGTATACGATTTTCATCTCAAACAAATATAACACTAAATATTAAAAAAAAAATCAATTTTATAGTATACAAAATGTGTATCTTAAGAAATGTATTTTACATAATGAAAAATACGAAAAGTCGATAACTTTGTTTTAAATTTCACAGATTTAGAGTTCAACCTTCCGCTTTAAAAGTATAGACAACTTTTTTGGCAAGAATATTGAAAATTTTAATACAATAGCAAAAGCGATGAACTATACAAATTGCTCATACTTTTTTTAAATTAAATATTACTAATATAAATATATATACATACACATTTAATTTTCCAGGTAAAAGTTAAAAACAATGCTCACTCATGTACATTTATACGAAATTTTGACCTATTATGACATATTAAAAATTTTGAAAATAATGGTATGACAGCGCCACTTATTGAACGATTTATTAACAAATATAATCGCCACCAGTTTAGGTCATAGACCAATAAACCAAGTTTGAAAAAATTGCGTTCATTAGTTCGTGAGATACAGCATCCATAAAATTTTAAAATTTATTAATTTAATCATAAAAATTTAATCAACACAGGTTTTTATAATTAACATTTTTATATATGAAATTTTGTACATTTTTCACCAAAAAATGCTGAAATACAGATATCTGAAAAATCGCAGAAAGCAATATAGCAGCCCCATCCGTCGGTGGATATATACGGAAACGGAAGCAGCACATTTTGTCATTATATATATGTCTCACATACAAGGTTTGATAAGTATTCGTATTATAGAAGGTGAAGTACGGGCTTCCCGTAAGTTGAAACGTAACAGTGCCACCTGTCATTTGATATGTACTCGAAGTGAATCAGTAAAATTTACGTAATATCTATTTCACGTACCAAATTTAGAGCATTTAAAAATCATAGAAAATGAGCTATTGCGTTCCGTTCCCTTGAATAAAATTAAATTGCATACCAGTGCCTCCAATTGTCCGATATGCAAGCAAAATTATTCTGCAAAGTTTTATATGATATTAATTTTACATACCCAGTTCAGTGTATTTATAATTATTTATATCACAAAAACTGAATTATTGTCATTATGTTAACGGGATTAAATTGCAGGAGAGCAGCGCCACCAGTTGGTCAATATATGCACCCGAATAAAATCAGCGTAGTGTTACATAATATCTGTTTCACATATTAAGTTTTGTGCATTTGTGCACTGTCGAAGCCGAGTTATAATCTCCCCATAAAAGGGAGAATTTACAGAATGGAAGCGAACGCTATCTGGTGATACATTCCAGAGGCTAATGAGCACGAAAGCTGATATTTAGGTCAATATCTAATTAAATATTCCTGATATTTAGCTTAGTTTAAAGTCT
The DNA here is from genome assembly GCA_963930645.1 of Salticus scenicus. Lineage (NCBI taxonomy): Eukaryota > Metazoa > Arthropoda > Arachnida > Araneae > Salticidae > Salticus > Salticus scenicus. The sequence goes on from OZ005655.1 coordinate 288,892,071, forward strand.
AACTAAACATCAAGTTTGGTTAAATTCCGTCCATTGGTTTGTGAGATACAGAGTCCACAAAACTTTGAGTACGAACATTGAGTAATTAACAGTTTTGTAGATAAAGTAAAGAAAGAGGAGTTGTTAAACAAACAAAAGAGAGAAAACCATAAGAGAGTGTTTGAGTATTTTTCTCCATATATTACACGTTGTTTTATTTAACGCTACTGAACTTTGAGCCCATAGATCATAATGATAAAGAATTTTTCGTTGTGTCCCTGTAAAAACCTGTAAATGCTAGATTCACCAAAATGCATATAGTTAGTGCAACAGTGATTTAGAACACTCATATAAATTTTCAGCTCAATTGTATAAGACGTTTAGATGCTATCGCACTTTTAAAAATTTGGTCCCATAGGCCATAATGATAAAAAGTTTTTCTTTGTGTCCCTGTAAAAAAACTGTAAGTGCTAGATTCACCAAAATCCATAGAGTTGGTGCAACTGCGACTTATAACATGTGTACAATTTTTTTGCTCAGATTAATAAGGCGTTTAGATGCTATCACACTTTTAAAAATTTGGCCCCATAGGCATAATGATTAAGAATTTTTCTTTGTGTCCCTGTAAAAAAAACTATAAGTGCTAGATTCTCCAAAATCTATACCGATTGAGTAATTTTGACCTATAACATTTGTATAAATTTTTTGTTCAATTGAATAAGACGTTTAGATGCTATCGTATTTTTCAGATTTTGCTCCCATAGGCCATAATGATAAAGAATTTTTCTTTGTGTCCCTGTAAAAAAACTATAAGTGCTAGATTCACCAAAATCTATAGGGTTCGTACTATGGTGACTTACAATATACGTACCAACTTTCAGGTTATTCGAACAAAGTATTTAGACGCTAGCGTGTTCACTCACAGACATACACACATACATACACACACACGTACATACATCATCGCAAAAATCGTGAAAACGGACTCATTGGACCTCGAAACGCATAGAAACATCAAAATCTCAAATTCGGATTTTAAGCATGATTACAATACTTTCCTCACTATAGTGTTCGGAAAGTAAAAAAACAGACAGACTGGCATTTTGAAAGAATGATAGAATTGTGTTTTGGACATCTCAAGAGTGTATAAACCCATGGAAAACAGGAGATCAAAAATTACCAATTATCCAACACATTTTTCTTGGTATATACAAAATAATATTAATAATAATAATAATAAATAAATAAATAAATAAAATAAATTAATTTTTCGTAATTTAATTTATTAACAATTTAAGAAGCAAATAATAATGAATATCTGCAAAAGTAATCTGGAGTAATGTGTTTGACAGAATTCAACAACATAAAACTTAAATAAAATTATAAATAATTATAATGATTATAATAACATATAATTAAAGTTTAAAATTTTGTAATTTTTTCTCACCGCATCTCTATTACATTTCAATGATTATTCTACATGTCAACAAAATTTAAAACTGAAAATAAGGAAAAAAAAACTGAAAAAAAAAAAAAAAAAGGCATTTTCTCTTATTCGTTATAATTACACTGTGACAGAACGTGCTACGACGGTGATACACTTGAACGTTTTTCATAGAACTAGACTTGAACGTTTTATAGATGGTACAAAGCAAACCTTTTCAGAACGTTCTAAGTAATACTATTTTTGAACGTCTAATGGAACTTTCTCTTGACACGAAACACGGTGTTTGAACGACTGTAACCGTTATTAGACGTTCACAGAACGTTCCCGTGCTACTTGGGTATATTCTTCCTGTAGTCATTTTTTTTATTGTGTCTTCTTTTTCCTTCATATTTTCGCGTGTGAATATTTTTTTTTTTTTTTTAAATTTTACATAGAAACATAAAAATCGGATAAGACGTTCTTTATTAAATTATTTACAACGTTTTTATTATTCTGGTGATGGTCACAGTTTATACAAATTTGTAATTATTATTTATTTATTTTTTTCCAAAATTGCGTTATTAAAGTAAAAGAAAAGTGAACACAGAAAGAAAAATCAGGATTCTGTTTTTAACATTTGAGGGCATGGTCGTCTTCACTTGTCTATAATGCATTAACACAATTTTTCATTAAGTTTTCTTTACTAAAATTGTTGATTTTTTTCATTTTTTTCCAAAGCTTAATTTTGAGAAAAATCAGTAATTATTACTTTAAAATTATTGCTAATGCTAAAGTTATGTAAAATTCAATTAATGATATGATAACAAACATGCCATCCAAATTTTATGTCCATGTGTTTTTTTGTTTAAATGTTATGCACAAAAGAAGAAAATGGGAAAGCAGGTTTGTTCCTTTAATTTTGAACAGCGGTGTATTTTAAATACGGTAAAATAATAATAATAATAATTATTATTTTTTTATTTATTTAAATAGATTCCGTGAAATTTATTTAATATTTTCATATTTCAAATCATGCGCATGCAAAATTTATTTAAATTATTGATTTTGAGTTCATAAATTTTACATACACCATGCAGTGAAATATAACAGTATAAAATGTGGTAAAACATTTTGAAAAATAAATAAATAATTAATTAATAGTTTATTCTGAAAAGAAAACACATAATAAAATAATTATAATAAAATAAAATAAACAAATAAATACAAATAAAATAAATAAACTTCAAAATTTAAAACATTTTGAAATATTATGAATCACCTTAGTAACTATTTTTTTTCTCCCTGCTTTTACATTTCTACAGTGTAAAAACGTAAACATATATGCTCAAATCTATATAATATTTCTCTAACGTGGATCAGTTACAATCAATTTTTGTCGAAACGATACGATAATAGTGTAATTATTGAAATACGCGAGGATAAAAAATAATATTTAAAAATGAACAATATTTAAGCATACCGACTCAACTCAATGAACTAATAAGAAAAAATTACGACATTTGCCTACTTACATTATTTTATGGAAAACTGTATTTTTAAAAATTGCTTCTTCAATTTTTATAAGCGTCATTTTAAACATTGAAATACTTTAAAGATTATACAGAATATGAATTATTGTCATAAATTGACTAAAAATCATAAACATAAAAATATAATCACAATAATAATTAGTTTCTTTTTTCTTTTTAACAAAAAATTACACCAAAATAAATAAAAAGTCACCGCCAAAATCGCGACAAAAATTTAAAAGGTATCTTGGAAATCCTATACTATAACTGTACTGCCTGCGGAAGTATGAATTTTATTTTGAAACCTTTCTTTGAATGATCTTGGTCTCACTATTGCACTATATTAATTTGGTACTAATAATAATTTGGCTTCTGGTAAATTAAAATTTTAATCAGGTGGGGAATTAGGTATAATATTTATGAGTTTCAAATTTTAAAAAGAAATAAGAAAAGATAAGTAAATAAGTAAATAAGAGCACAACTTTTAATCTGTGTGTATTCAGATGAATTATTTTTCTGTTATATTACTTATATTTTTTAAAATCTTGTTCGGCTATTTCTGTTTTAGAGTTGATTTTGTAATTGGAAGCACAAGAATACGGCAATGTTTAAATAAATTGTAATATAAGCATATCTCTCCTAATAATATTTTGCAGTGTATATTTTAAATTCTTGTTTTATAACTGTGTTGTTATTTCATAGTAAATCAATTGAAATTTATGCGTTTTAATTGTTGATCGTAAACATATGCTTATAAGAAATAATAGATTTTTTAAATGTATTATATATAAATAGCGTTACGCTTATATTTTATTGTATTTGCACTTTATTATTACTGCTGCAATTGAGTTCTATGAAATCTGAGCATCATCTACATATTGATGGATGAAAGGTCATTCATTCGGAAATTATAAAGAAAGGAAAATTGATTACATTATAACCAAAACCACTATTTTATGCATATGCATGTATTAAACTAACAGTACAATACTGTATCAAACTTATGCTACAAAACATTTAAAAAGCGAAGATCAACTTGTGACTGATCCCTCGTGTTTTACGAATAAAAAAGAAAGTTCTTCCATCCTTTCTAAAAAGCATAGGTAAATTCCGGACCAAATGTTGGTCCGGAATTTAACCATGGAATTGCTCGACTCCCTCCTTTTGGTCCGGAACTCACCTACACCCACACGCGGACTCTCTTCTATATTTTCCTGCACAGGTCGATGCCGTAAATATTATTTGCTAAAATAATCTATCAAAATTATTTTCCATGGCAAAGGTATAAGATTTTCATCTCAAACAAGTATAACGCTAAATATCCCAAAAAATCAATTTTATAGTATACAAAATATGTAGTATATCAAAATATGTATTTTACATAATGAAAAATGCAACAAGTCGATAACTTTGTTTTAAATAATCACAGATTTAGGGTTCACCCCTTCGTTTTAAAAGCATAGACAACCTTTCTTGCAATAATATTGAAAATTTTAATACAATAGCGAAATCAATGAGCTGTACAAATCGCCCATACTTTTTTTTTTTTTTGTAATTAAATATTACTAATATAAATTTATATATATATACATACACATATTTGATTTTCCATGGAAAAGTTAAAAACAATGCTCACTTATGTACATTTATACGAAATTTTGTCCTATTCTGCCATATTAAAAATTCTGAAAATAATGATATGACAGCGCCACCTATTGAACGATTTATTAACAAATATAATCGCCACTAATTTAGGTTACAGCCCAAGTAAACCAAGTTTGGATAAATTACGTTTATTAGTTCGTGAGATACAGCATCCATAGAATTTTAAAATTTATTAATTTAATCATAAAAATTTAATCAACGCAGGTTCTTAAAATTGATATTTTTATGTATAAATTTTGTACATTTTTCACCAAAAGATTCTGAAATACAGATATCTGGAAAATCGCAGAAAGTAATAGCAGCACCATTAGCAGCACCGTCGGTGGTATATACCAAAATTGAAGCAGCACATTTTGTCATTATATGTATATCTCACATACAATGTTTGATAAGTATTCGTATTATAGAAGATGAGGTATAGCCTTCCCGTAAGCTGAAACGAAACGCAGCAGTGTCACCTGTCATTTGATATGTACCCGAAGTCAATCAGTAAAATTTGCGCAATATCTATTTCACGTACCAATTTTAGAGCATTTATAAATCATAGAACATGAGCTATTGCGTTCCCTTGAATGAAATTAAATTACAGCATATCAGTGCCTCCACTTGTCAGATAAGCACTCAAACTGATTCAGCAAAGTTTTATATGATATTAATTTCACATACCAAATTTAGTCTGTTTATAATTATTTGTATTACAAAAACTGAATTATTGCCATTACGTTAACGGGATTAAATTGCAGGAGAGCAGCGCCACCAGTTGGTCAATATACGCACCCGAATTAAATCAGCGTAGTTTTACATAATATCTGTTTCAAATATTAGGTTTGGTGCATTTGTGCATTGCAGAAGCTGAGATATAATCTCCCCGTAAAAGGCGGAATTTACAGCATAGAAGCGACACCTATCTGGTGATACATTCCAAAGGCTAATGAGCACCAAAGCTGATATTTAGGTCAATACCTAATTAAATATACCTGGTATTTAACAAATTAGCTTAAAGTCTAACTAAACATGAAGTTTGGTTAAATTCCGTCCATTGGTTTGTGAGATACAGAGTCCACAAAACTTTGATAACACATACGAAAAAAGATAGACAGACTTGCATTTTCAAAGAATGGTCGAATGGTGTTCTGGACATCTCAGGTGTGTATAAACCTGTGGAAAACCGGAGATCAAAAATTCCCAATTATCCAACACATTTTTCTTGGTACATACAAAATAAATAAATAAATAAATAAATAAATAAATAAAATAAATTACTTTTTCGTAACTTAATTTATTAACATTTTAAGAAGCAAATAGTAATGAATATCTTCAAAAGTAATTTGGAGTAATGTGTGTTGACACAATTGAACAATATAAAACTTAAATCTTTATATATATATTTCTTTTGTGCGTGTGTATGTCACTGAACTCCTCCTAAACGGCTGGACCGATTTTAATGAAATTTTTTGTGTGTCTTCAGGTGGATTCGAGAATAGTTTAGATTTACAATTCAGTTCAATCGGATAATTGGATCAAAAGATATTAAATAAAAACTCCATTTTAACTTTAAAATGATTAAAAAGAAAAATATATTTGATGCCAAAATAAACAAAAATCACGTTTATTTATTTTTTTCCGGAAATAAAATATTTTTTATTTCGCGTGATAAACAATAAAAATTAGAAAAAAAAAATTATATACTATGAAAATATTCGCGTGTAAATAAATATTTTCATAGAGATACTTGGTATTAGCTTAAAATTTTTATTTAATTTAGTAGTTCTACAGTAAAACAAAATTTTACGTTTTAATTGATACTTTATATGTAATTTATAAAGGTTCTTTTATGTTTTCACCTTAATTGTAAATAGTAATAATTTCGAATTTATTAGAATTTTTTATTTTTATTTTGTATATATTATAAAACAGTTTTTCTTTTTCTTTTTTTTTCTTTGTATGGAACAGCTTTAGTTTGGAAAAATTTGAAATTTGGCACCGAAGTAGTACGGACGTTTCTCACCAAGATCGTCAGTTACGCAATTGAGATAGCCATGTTAATTCATCGCAAAAATGGCCAAGAATATTTAAAGTCGACAAGGGGGGGGGGAGGTCTATACTAAAGCTGTGGCTTTGTATTTATCTTTATATATATATTTCTTTTGTGCGTGTGTATGTCACAGAACTCTTCCTAAACGGCTGGACTGAGTTTAATGAAATTTTTTTTGTGTGTCTTCAGGTGGATTCGAGAATGGTTTAGATTTACAATTCAGTCCAATTTAAATTGTTTATTTATTTAATTTATCACTTATAAATTGTTGTTGATTTTGGAATGTTTCACTTTGGATCCGGCAGACTGCGCTACGATCGTAGTATCGAATATTCAATAACACGCAAGCGAAGTGATGACGTCACTGGCCGTCCGTGGATGCAAGAAAAATATTTCCTATGTTAATCGCCCATTGGATTTTTTGTAAAAAATTACTAAATATCGAGGAAAATTATTTCCCGATTTTAATCCCCATTTTTGGGTATAGATATGTATTAGTTATCATGTGCATGCGTTAGATTGAGTTGTTTTTGCTGTAAAATTGATAAAATTTGAATTTTTAATCTCAAAACTCTGTCATCTTTGGCGGAAAAAAAATATCGCCATATCATCTGGCGAACATATTTAATTTCTTTCAAAAATAATGGTTATTTCAACAACTTATATATTAAGAGAGTAATGAATAATATGAAACAATTTCGTACAATACATATTACGAAAATTTACATCTGGCATGTATATTTTCGTATTACGTTTCTCATCGCCAAATACAAAAAACACCAAGGAAGACAGAGTTTTGAAATTTAAAATTAAAATTTTGTCAATTTGAGAGCAAAATAACTCAATCTAACACATGCATACGATAACTAATACATATCTATACCCAAATACGGGGATTAAAATCGAGAAATAATTTTTCTCGATTTTTAATAATTTTTTATAAAAAATCCAATGGGAGATTAACATAGGAAATCTTTTTCTTGCATCCACTGACGGTCAGTGACGTCACACTTCGCTTGCGTATATTCTATTGTAATTCCAGTTTGTCCCGACAGTTGGTGCTGCGATCAAATTCAGGAAAATATTTTGTAACTTCGTGTTATTATTGTTATACAAAAAATTGTGTCCTAATTGAAATATTACATCAAGATGTAATTAGTGTTTAAAAGTTTTAAAGTGTGCATAAAAAACTAATAAACGTTATTTTGAAGTTGTTATATATTTATGACCCTCAAAATGGACGTTTATGCTCAATTTTGCCCTGCTCGGCCATGTTAAGTAAATCGTAAATTCCAAATAACTTACAAAATTTTTTAATTAAAAAATTCATAGTTAAGGATGTTCATGCCATTATCCTAATTGATATATTAAAATTGTTCTGACATCTTTACGATGAAAATATCTCTCAAAGTGAACGTTTATACGAAATTTTGCCCTATTCTGCCATATTAAGTAAATCGTAAATTTCCAATAGCTTACGAAATTTTTAAATTGGAAAATTCCTAGTGGCGGATATTTATGCCAACATCTTACATAATATTTTAAAAGTAGTCTGGCAACTTTGCGATGAAAGTATCCCTCAAAACTGACGTTTATGTGAAATTTTGTCGTATTCTGCCATGCTAAGAAATTTCGTAAATTTCGAATAATTTGCGAAATTTTCTGAGTAGCATGTTTATAGTTAATGATGTTTATCCCTGCATCAAAAGTCATATTTAAAAGCTGTTCTGACATCTTTACGATAAAAATATTTCTTTTCATGCGCGTTTACGTGAAATTTTGCCCTATTCTCCCATGTTAAGAAAATCGTAAATTTCGAATAACTTCTGCAGTTTTTAAATTAGAATGTTGCAAATGAATAGGGTTCTCTTGCTAGTGTCATAAATAATATTTTAAAACTGGTCCGACCTCTCTGCGATCATTTCTTTGTGAGGTACAAAGTCTAACAAATTAAATTTTTTGGGGATATTGTAAACTATATTTGAGTACTTTTTCGAGGACATAACAGACCAATACTTATATGCATTATTAAAAAAATAAATAAATAAAAATGTCTACATTATCAAATGTGTACATTATAAAATGCATTATTTGTACATTATAAAATGCACTGAAAAAATCTTATATAATATATAAAAAATTATTGAACATAAGGAATATTGAAGCAAACTAAACCATCCCAGCGTAAAATTATTAAATTAAAACAGTTAAATCTATGGAACACATTTGCACTGAATTTTTTGTTATGATGGGAAACGACACAAAATAAGAGCGTTTTAATTTAACTTCAAATTCCCCATTTTCAGAAATGTAGAAATAATTCCCTATATGTATATATTATATGTATATCTTTTTTTCACTCCTACATTTTCTATCAATGCAACATGTGGTGGACGATGATCATATAACTGCAGAATTTTCAACAGTCACCATTTTGAATTCTACTTTTTGCATAAAGCAGTCCTAGTATTTTTCCTTCGAAGATATGTATTACAAACTATTAATGAAGATTACTATAAAGACGAATGAGGTGTTCTATAAAGAACTGCTAAGAAACCCTGTAACTGCTATTTCTGACAAATTATCATGAAGCAAATTTTTTCTTCACATCACACAAATCCAGCAGGATAAAAATCCATAGCAAGATTGTTTGACCATGATTTTGTAAGACATACATAGAAATATATAAATTCGAGGATATTTAGTGTCCTCAAGTAATAAATACTTTTTTTGGAGCAAAAAATAAAAATGTTTAAAATTCGGGGAGAGTCCTCGAACCTCGAGGACATAGTGTCACCTTATGATAAGATAATTAGTCTGATTTGAAGTCCTCAGAGCTACAAATTCTAGGCTAAATTATGTAAATTCCCCACTCATAATGAAATAAGATGCTAATTTAATGACAGTATAATATAATAACTTAAAAACGCAACCTAACATCATCAGTAGCTCGGGCGCAGAGTACTTAGTTTCAGATTAAGAGTACCCGGGTTCAATAGCCCGGAAGGTTCAGTGATTTTTTTTTTTTTTTACTTACCCATAAGGTAGAGAAAGTATTGTTTTTGGGTAAAATTTTCGAAATTGAATTTTTGTTATATTTACACATTTTGAGGTACCCTGAATCCAAAAAATTACGTTTTAAGCGATTGGTCTGTGTGTGTGTATGTGTCTGTGTGTCTGTTTGTTATCAGCATATCTCAAAAACAAATTATAGCAGAAACTTCAAACTTGGTATTCTAAATGTGTATCATATAGGGATCTTTTCATTGAGATGAAGCAAATGGTTCGTGTACTGGGTAACCCAAGAGAATTTAAATACATTACGTCAATGGAGAAAATTGCAGGTAAGTCGAGTTTAAAATCTATAGACTGCACTAACCAAATGAAACCAATATATATTTTTATATGCATAGAACCATGTTTCATGTAGAATATGGTGTGGAAATCTATCACTGTTCGTTTCCAGGGTGACACAAAAGAAGTAGATAATAATGCGACAATGCTTAAAAATTGATGAGAGCGTATTTCAGGTTGTGCCGTGTGTTATTAATATGGGATTATATTTATGTGCATCATGCGGTGTGTACATATCCTTAAGAAAATGTACAGGGCTGCCAATGTTTAAGCCATTACATTCTTGTTTATTGTTAGTGAAAGTGCTTTACTATAATATTTTGCCATGTCCAGCAAAGCTGCTCAGGAATCGAAACTATTTCCTAACAGCCGTATGCTAAATAAAGTATTTTTTAATTAAAATATTCATCGCTCATTTTTTATATATTTACACTTTTTGAGGCTTCCTGAATGCAGAAGTCAAATTTTTAACGTTTGATCTTAGTCCTTGTCTCTTAGAAAAAATAAAAAACCAATAATTTCAGAATGTTCAAGTGTTGTGTTTTAAAGTTAATACATTTGTTGTTAGGAAAGTTTGATCAAAATTGACAAGTTTCAAGGAATGTTGCATGGGAAAGTTGTCTGGATAATGGAGTTAATAATAGATTTGGAGTTAATAATAGATTTCAATTCTATATAAAAGTAGGTAGAATAATGAAACGGGGGGGGTAGCCCCCCTTCACACAGAATTATTTGGCAAATAAATCTGTTGCGAAGCCTAATTTAAATTGTTATAAGTTTACAAAACGGTACTTGTTATCTTACCCCTTAATTTCCAACTTGTATTTATTTTAAATAATTCCAACAATTATTTTAAATAATTTTTTCTTTTTCTTTACTTTTTTTTTTTTTTTTAAGGGGAGTATTGCAAATATTAGAACATTCCTAATGTATATGTATATTACTAATAAGGAAAGTATGAATATTTAATTTATTAATAGAAAATAACTAAATATGTATGTATATATATATTTCAATTGTAAATAAATAAATAAATAAAGTAAAATAAAAATAAAGTTTAATAAAAAAGCACCACAAAACTGGCGTTGTAGAAATTATTACTTACAAACTTTGAATAAACCCCATAAAATGCAATAAACTCGCAACAATTGTTTGGGTCGAAAAAACACACGACCCTTCATCAGGCGAATAAAGTAAGCACGAGTGCTGCAGTCAAAGCGGCAACGCTTTAATGAGTGCATAATTCTTAATTTGTTTTAATCTATATATTAATTTGAAACATGTTTTTGTCTGTCTCCACTATATTGAGAGAACTACCTGGTGTAAAAATTTGGTTGAGGTGTCTAATAAAAGGTCTTGGTCTGTAGATGTGCTATGAGAAGAGAAAAATAAAAAAAAAGTCGAACGGTTTCCCCCCTGGGGAGGGAAACCGTTTCTCCCCCGGGGGAAACGGGTGGGAAACCGTTTCCCACTCGTTTGGGTTAAAAACACGTTTACGAGCTTAACTAAGCTTCAAATTACTTCACGGTGAAGAAATTGTACATATGGGGACTAGAGTCGAATACTAAAAAATCAATATCTGCGAATTTGGAATTTTCGATTTTAAAGGGGGGGGGGGATGGGAAAGTAGATTTGGAGGGGAAGGGAAAGGGGGAAAATTAGTTTGAGAGGGAAATCTGTTCTAGACCCACACATGTAGCACCTCATTTTAAAGGTCTTGAAATTTCATGTTGATTGGGGATGTTTGTATACAGCATAGTGCGACCCCTGGTGGTGAAAAATGGAACTAAGTGATTTTTCTTTAGACCATATCATGTTGCACCTTATTTTACAGGTCTTGGTATTTCCTGACGGTTGGTGATCTTCGTACAGAACACACTGTGCCTCCTGGTGGTGGAAAGTGCAACTAAAGGATTTTGCAGTTGACACCACCATGTGACACTTTATTTGAAAGATCTTGGAAATTCAAGGCGAGTGTTGATAGAGGTCTTGAAATTTCATGTTGATTGGGGATGTTTGTATGCAATATATTTCTTCCCCTGGTGGTTAAAAATGGAACTAGGTGATTTTGCAGTAGACCCTACCATGTTACAACTTATTTTAAAGGTCTTGATATTTCCTGACCGTTGGTGTTTATGTATAGAATACGTTGCACCCCCTGGCGGTGGAAAGTCTAACTAAAGGATTTTGCAGTTGACACCACCATGTGACACCTTATTTGGTAGGTCTTGGAAATTCAAGGCGATTGGTGATGTTCGTGTACAACATACTGCGCTCCCTGGTGGAGAAAAATGGATTTTGCAGCGCGTGCGTAGCATGCCTGGTGCTGCTGCCACAGGCAGCGGTAACACGAGTCAGAGGTTTGTTCGGTTCAAGGTTAATTTTTGAGAATTTTTCCATGTTATTAGTGGCCTGCATATACGCGCCGCAGGCACTGGGTCACGAACCCGAGTTCCGTTCTGTTTGAGGTAATTTTTTTTTTTTGTTACAGATGATTATTTATTTTGTGACGTTTTCATTTAAAAATATACATTCAAAGAAAATCGAGTTAAAGATATAAAACCATACAAATTTAAGGTTCATTTAAGGTTATTACCAAGGGCCCGGGCATTGCCGGGCGGTTTCCTTCGGTTCCAGGTTAATTTTTGGGAATTTTTTTTATGTTGTTAGCGGCCCGCGTACGCATTGCCGCAGGCACCGGGGTCACAAGGCAGAGTTTCGTTCGGTTCGAGGTAAATATTTTTTGTTACAGCTGATTATTTTTTTTTCGCAATGCTTTTATTTAAAAATAGAATTTCAAACAAATTCGAGTTAAAGATATAAAATCTAACAAATTTAAGGTTCATTTAAGGTTATTATCACGGGCCCAGGCATTGCCGGGCTGGTTCGTTCGGTTCCAGGTTAATTTTTGGGAATTTTTTTATGTTATTAGCGCCGTGTATGCGCTACTGCAAGCACCGAGGTCACAAAGCAGAGTTTCGTTCGGATCGAGGTAATTGTTTTGTTACAGATGATTATTTTTTTCGTGATGCTTTCATTTTAAAACAGAAATTCAAACAAAATCGAGTTAAAGGTATAAAATAATACAAATTTAAGGTTCATTTAAGGTATCATGGGCCCGGGCAACGCCGGACGGGTCAGCTAACATATAGTCTTAGTATTAAACGAAATAGAAAATAAAAGATAGCATCTATTTATTTGAAGTCAGTTTGACGTCACATTGAGAGTACTTTGTAGAAAGTGATGTCACACATAGTATTTCGATTTATAAGCATTTTTCCGACTTTCATTTTTTAAGTCAAATGTAGTAAATTATGTTAGATGATTTAACATGAAATACATTTAAATAATGATGCGACGGTTTTTGAAACATTACGGTCAATAAAGTGATCGTCGAATTCGACGGGTTCCAGCTAGTCACTATTAATCAGAAAATAAATTATAACTTTTTAACTTTAAAAATACAATTTTTTAAATTTATTTATAATATTTTGCTAAAATATTACAAAGAAAATATTACAAATATATACATATATATAAATATATATATATTTCTAGTTGATACTATAAATACTTCCTGGTAAATTAATAATTAAATTTAATCCTCCTCCCCTTAAAAAAAAAAAAAAGTAATAAAATAAATAATTAAACATTAAAAATTCCGGTAGAAATAAATGTTTTTATAAATGCTTGATTATTCTTCTGCTGTTAAAAAAAAAAAAAAAAAAAAAAAAACATTATTAGTCAAATATTAAACTTTTTACCTTAAAGATTTTTCTTTTGTAAAAATAAAGTAATAATTACTTAAATTTTAATATTTTTATTCCTTGCCACTGAGTATCTCTGTGTAATTCCTGATTTAATTTAGTAATTATTTTCTAGTTCATAATTAATTAAATTTAACTTATTTTTATTTATTTATTTATTTAATTTAATTTAATTTAAATAAGTATTTAAAAAATAAAATATATGCTTAAAAAATAAACATTTAAATTTTGTTGACAAATTTATTTATTTTAAACAATCATTCCACGTTTTTTATTAAAAAAAACAGAAAAAGAAAGAAAGAAAGAAAGAAGAAGAAAGACTAAACGGGGATTGAACATGGGAACTCTTAGGTAGCAATGTAAGGTAACTCTACCACTGCGCTACTGTCTACCTGTAGAGACTTCACCTCAGTCTTATATTTTAAAGTCCTTAAATTGAATCTTCACAATTCTTTCATTATAAACTATGAAATTACATGGTTTAGCTTACAATTTTTACCTCTGAATTCTTCAAAAATTTATTGTTTTATAGTAAGCTATTCTTTAGCCTTTAGTTTCTTTCGCTTAATAATGCATTTGACAAAGTGATATATCTCTTGTCACTCGTGAAATTTCTAATCGAATATCTTTAAAAGTAATGATTAAATGTATATAGTATTAAATATATTTAAAACCCTTTAAACACACGTAAATATAAATTTATTTAAAAGATGTTAAAATTTTTTTATCCAAAGCTTTTCGCTTTAATAGTAAAGCATCATCAGGGATTTATGATTCGTTTCCATTGCGCAGTTTTAAATATGTTTTCTTTTTACAGTCAACAGTTAAGTCTTTTAATAAGGTGATATATTTTAAATATCAGCAAAAAACAATATGAATTCCGGTAGAGGTTGGACCAAGGAGTTAAGAAAAGTGAGAGAAGCTGGAACTATTGCATATCATACGAGGTTATTGTAGGAGAAAAAACATCATGAATTGGCAGAAATAGACAATTAACTATTTTATAATATTGTGCCAAATTATTGGTAAAATTGCAGCATCTTTGGAATTTATTGCATTTTTGCATTTAATTATATGAATAGCTTCGGAAATGTAAAGTTCTTGGATAGTAGATGGTGCTGTAATAATTTTGGCTTTATCCCATATAGGGTTGGCGTTTGCGTAAAAATAATTGTAATGCAAACCAACTTCTTAGGTAAATAATACCTTTAACTCTTTATTTTTTAGAGATTATTTATAAATGTACATAGTGTTCACATAAAAAAATAATAGTTTTGAAAGTTCTTTCCAAAAAGTATAACTTTGCTACGTATTTTTTACTTTTTTTTTATTTCATCAGTTCTTATTTAAAAATGGCTGACAACGTTAGTACATATTCACTTTTGACCAGCTACTCACTGTGAATGGTCAATAAATATCCGATGCCGACAGAATTTCAGTCTCGACATTCGGCTTCCGATATCAACTTCCGTTACGTTCGTTGTAAGCAGGGTTGGATTTAGGCTTAGGCTCGTGAAGACTGGGCGTAGGGGTGCTAGCGTTTTGGGGGCGTCAAATTTTTACAAGTGATTAAAATTTGATTGATGGAGGCGAATAAAATTTTAAAAAGTATTTTGACTTGGGAGATAATTGAAATCTAAAATTAACTGGAATTTCAACGACTATAAGAACACCTTTTTAAATCTTTTTCAAACATTACTGATTTTTTAAATGCTAGTTTGAAACGCATGGATGTAGGCTACAACTGTATGAATAATCAGATGGTGACTATAACTACAAAATGCTGCGATTATGTTAGAGCGATAGAACGGCCGTGGCAAAATTTATGCTTAGATCCACGAAGTGATATTTATAAGCTTATTAAAATTTGAAAAATGCGTTAATTTTAAACGTAAATTTAAATATAAAAACCATAACTAGAATTCGAAAGATATTAGGTTATCGTTTGATGATACAAACAAATTTGAAAGATCCTTGTTGCGATTCAAATATATTTTCATTTCATGAGTAGAGTTATTTTGTTAACATAATTATAGTGATTTCTTTCATTTTTTAATAATGAACTGAGGATATATGCAATGTTGCACAACGATTGATGCGTTGAAGAATAATGTGTTTTTTCTTAAATATATTATATTTATAATACATATGCGTAATGTTTCAAAATATGAGGGGCGGCGTCACGGTGAAATATGGGCCTAGGGCGCAATCTAACTTAAATCCGCCTCTGGCTTGTAGGGCAAAATATGAGTCTCGAAAACGTGAGTGCCGAGATCTTAAAAATTCGGTATCGGAAAGTTTCCCCCTGGGAAACATCTCGGCATGTTCGTTGTAGGTCCCCTGGCCCTCTACACTGCGGGGCCGTGCACCGTGCACTTAGTGACCGTGCCTTTAGCGTAAATCTATAAAATCGTATCCTTAGCGTAAGTATTATACCTTCGGTGGCGTGCTTTTAGCATGAGTGCCATTAGCGTAAATCAGTAATAAGTCAAATAAATAAATAAATAAATAAAAATAAGCATTTCAACTATCCTTCACACTATATCCAGACTTAGGATCGGCTATTTGGAGTAAACTATTGCAAAATTGGGGCATTTAAAAATTGAAGGAATGTTTTTTGTTGTCACATTCATACAATAAAATAATCTGATGTGTCATTTACACGAGTTTCTCTTACCCTGTATTTCGATATTATTAAAATAGATTGCAGATTAAGCCTTAAGATCAATAAGGTGAGATTATAAAATTCAATGTACTTTAAAAATAATCTAAAATTGGTTTAAGAACAGTTCTATTTGACATATAATTCTGTGTACGGGGGCATTTGAATTTCCTGCAGTTATTTGTTTTTAAGTTACGCTCATAAGAGATATACAGGCCAACCGCGAAAAATTGCACTTTCGTAATCAGGGGTCCTCAAAACGTGATAGTATATAAAAACCAGAGTTGAAAATAAAACTTAAAAAAATACTTTGTTTACAGTATGGAGAAGGACTTTTCCTTCCAGAAAAGTATTCGTTGCCATAATAAAATGTAGCAAATCAATTACATTCAATAGAAAAGAACGTTTAGCTAAATTTTGAGAAGCCTTGTATATTGTCTATAAACAGCATGCACTTAAACACGCTGAGCGTCACGCGAATTCTCAGGGAAATCCCCGTCAGGCCATGCGCACTGCTTAGAAGCGTGTTATGGTTACCATGTTTAAAAAAAAATCCATTAAAATACGTTTTTGATACAGTAAAAAAAATAAAAATTAAGTAAATTTTAAATACATTTTCAGTAATTACTTAAAACAATGTGATTTGTTTTAGTTTTATATCATACTAGCATGATAGCTATCCAAATCAGTGAAGAAAATGTTTTAAAAATGCCGAATTCTGAGGTTTGTATTCTGGTTTCTTAGTCATTAACGTAAAAGAACGAATACCAAAAGGATATGTGAAATCCACAAACTGCATTATTGTCTCGTCCATAGGAAATGAATGTGCATAAATGTCAATTTGGGATTGGTATACTAATGCAGATGCGACTGACATAGAGTCGTTATGCTTAATAAATGCTTCATTACCAGCACGAAAGAGAACTTTGTTGATTTTTGTTAAATGTTTTAGAACAGGCCTATCCAACCCAAAACACTAGATGGGCCACATTGGAAATATTTTTTACTCAGGCGGGCCGCACCGTATGTATATATGTGTAACTGTTTATATGCTCGTAAGTGTATAAATCATGTATGTACTCGCATTGCCATAAAAATTTGCGCACCAAGAAATAATTATTGAACCGTAACGAAACTTGGCATGAAAGTACGTGCCAGGCAGATATGCAAATGATTAGAAATGCAGTGTGATTGTGCATTGCGTAATGCCACCAGAGGGCGTTGTACTTCGTTTTTCTTGGATTATAAAACAGGTAAGCAGAGCTTGCTTGATGTGCATGATCAGTTGCAGAGGGACGCTGTTAAAATAGATACGCCGCCATCGAAGGCAATACGAACAGCTGTCAGAGTCCGATAGGGAAAGAATCAACGGTGTGATGGAATAAGTGTGATCAGCTTGGTAAGTAGCCAGCCACTTAGGTCGTTCTGATTTTACTGTGAGGAGGTGTTGTGACTAATGGACAAAAGAGAGGTCCCTTACACGGCAACTAGGCTCAGGACGTGCTCGACAGATCAATAATCGTAAAAACCCTCATATTATACGAAACATACGCATAGCGCCAACTGTCTCGTTGTCCGATATCCGGACATATGCAACACCTATTCCTATATGATCTGTTCCTATGTCTGTACGTACCATCGCAAGGTCCCTGGCTGATAGGCATTTACTATCGCGACGCCCGTTACATATGTTGCCAATAATACCCCTCTAGTCTCCGTTTGGAGTGGTGTCGCGCTCGACGGGGTTGGATTGCAACCGAATGGAACCAGTTCTTCGTCAGCGACGAATTCAGATTCAATTTGGGCAGTGATGACAAACATATACAAGTGTGGAGGCATCATGGTAAACACCTGAATCCTGCCTTTGCTTTACAGCTGTACACCTTACCCACAGCTGATGTGAAGGTATTGGTATGGGATGACATTGCATACGATACACGGTCATCCCTAATATTGATCCACGGCACCATGACAGACCATCGGTACGTTCGTAACATCCTTTAGCCATAGGGGTTGTCACTTATTACAGGGCTCCCAGGAGCCATTTTTCAACAAGACAATGTTCAGCCACACACAGAAAGGGTGTCACAGGACTGCCTCCGTCACAGTACCACCCTACAATACCACCCTTTCCTGGCCTGTTCGATATCAGATTTGTCACCAATTGAACATGTCTGGGATAGCCTGAGACTGCAAAGTTGGCAGCCGACGAGTTTAGACGAATTAGCGGCACGTTTATAACAAATGTGGAACGAGATGCCGCAGGACATCATACGGGACTTGTATGTCACAAAGCTTGCCCGTATCGCATCGTGCATTTACGCTATAGGTGGTTCAACAGAGTATTGAAACCTCCATTCTTTCGTAATTTTTCTTGTAACAAATGATCATTTCGCTTTGATTTTGTAATCATTTACTTATATCAACATTGCACTTAGGTATATAAAATTTCGTTTCATTCTGACAACTCTTTCTTGGTGCGCAAATTTTTATGGCAATGAAAGAATATACTTTTTTCGGGGGGAGGGCAGGGTGAAGATTCGGACAGAACACTTTTTTTTATTTATAAATTATCAACATATTCGGGAAAAATTTATGACTATACATTAAGAAGTATAATAAAAATAACAAATACTGGATCTAATAACAATTTCATTACAACAGTGTGATTTAGCTACCATGATCGTTGAAAGGTATTTTTACTTCGAAAAGTGAGAAAGGGTTTATTAATTTTTAAACTTTTAACCAAGTTTACCAAAATTTAAGTATCGTTAGGCTCCTCGCGGGCCGCACGAAACTGCACGGAGGGCCGCATGCGGCCCTTTAGAAGATAAACAGCAAGCGCATTTGCTACTCGAGCGAAGGGATGAAAATAGTAATCACTTTGTTTTCTTAACTCTGATGGTGAAAGAAAATGTCCAGTATTATTGACGTCATTTGGAAATTGGAATAAGTAAATCCGAATAATTGTAATTTGTGTAGTATTCATATTTTTTAATTTTTTCTTTTTAATAGTTTTACAGGAACTCAATAATTAGATTTTCTACACAGAATTTTTATTTAATGTTTAGACAAAAGTTTGAGAAAATATATATGTTCATAAATAAATCTCCCCTTATACATTAGTTGAAATTACTTTTTTTTTTTTTTTTTTTTTTTTTTTTTTTAAACTTGTAGAAAAAAAAAAAAAAAAGAGCGAGAGAGAGAGAATGGTAATATGATAAAAGACTTTATTTAAAAGTTTATCCTCGAAACGAAGCTTTAATGAAATTATAAAATAGAATATATTTTGCAGATTTTCCTATAGTTAAAAGATTAAAACAAAACAAATAAAATAAATTGCAAAAAACGAAATTTGAACCAAACATTTATAATTTAAAGTAAGGTGTTAGTTGGTGTTAGGGATTAAGGCCGATTGACAACACTGGGGTCCTAGGCCTGAGGGGGAGGGCCTTCCGTGGAGGTCTTTCTAAGGGGTCCTAGCCCGTATTTACGCAAGTTTCGGAGGAAACCACGGAAAACTCCGAACGGCTAGGTCGACGAGCGCGACCGGGGATCGAACCCGGCACCTCACGTCTACCAGCTTTGAGCGCAGAACCGCTCGGCCGCTGGTGGGCTTTAAAGTAAGGTATATCGAACTAAAATTGTAATCACATTTTTTATTCTGTATTTATAAGAATATTTGATTCAAAATTAATCTGATTAAATTTTTTTTCTATGAGTCTTTGCAAACATATATTTTTTCTTTTTGTATTCGAAAATGAGATGAAATTTATATGTATATACATATGCATAAACAGCTTTTCAGATTAACAAACGAAAAGTAAACATTCAGTTAACATAAAGTGTCGAAACATTGTGCTATTCAGCCATTTTTCAAATTAGTTTCTCGGACCCAAAAATTGCATGGATCAACACACTACATATGTTTAATTTCGAATGTAATTTCAACGTATTTTGATGAAATTTTTTTCCTCCCGTTAATTTGGAATGCTGCTAATTTTAAGTTTAAAAAAAAAAAAAAAAAAAAAAAAAAAAAAATATCTAAAATTATATTCCTAAGTAAAAATCTGAAGAGTTTGCAATCACAAAATTATCTCACATAGTAAACACCGCCCCAGCATTAAAACAGCTGCGAAACATTTCATGGTTTTCTCCAACAGATACTTTGAAAATGTAACAAGGATTCCTCTCACGGAATAGATTTTTGTTCTTTCCAAGCAAATATTTGTTTGTACCTGGAGCAGGTTATACTAGGTACTTTTATAAAACGTTCAAATTACTTTATATAAACACATTTATATAACAACATTTTATAAAATGGAACTTAATTTCGATGAACGGATTGTTTTGTAAAACATTCAGAATTTTTATTTATTTATTTATTTTAACTACAATCGATTTAATGAATTTTTTCCTTTGGTAGCGGATGATTTTAAAAAGTTTTTATCTCTAATGACATAAAATTATGCAAATATTGCCTTTGTTAATATTTCATAGAGTTTCTGCTGAACTTTTTATCAGAAATGCAAATTTTTAAATTCAAGAGGTTTGTTATTCAAATCATATAGATTTTATTAAACTATGAAAAATGTGGAAATTTCGTAATTGCTTTTATTTATGTCTGAATATTATACTATAACTTATTCATGTTTTTTTTCTTTTTTTTAAGCTTTTTATATAGAAATTTTTGTTGACACTAGAGTTAATGCATCATCACAATAATTTAGGATAATATAACCCATTATTACATCAGCAAACATTTTTGTATTCATATTTTTTTTAGTCAAAATAAGCAGGAATGAGGTGGTGATGTCTCTTATACGAAATACAACACGCAGTTTAACAAATAAAATGTAAGGTTAAAAAATATCAATAATAATAAAAAAAAAGATATCTGTGTGTGCCTGTATACGTGTGTATATCACTCAAAAGCTGTCACGAAAATCATCCGTTTGAGTTGAAAGTTAGTAAAAATCTTCAAGAGCGCCAAACTGTACAGTTTTGGTGTACGCAAGGCCTGATTACTGCTCACGTAAGAAGGCCCGAGCCTAAGGCCCATTGGTTTAAGAAGGCCTAAAATTACTCTCTAATTTTATTCTAATTTATTCTTAAAATTTATTCATTGTTTATATATAAACATCCAGTTAATATTATTATTAGAAATCTGCATTTAGTAAGCTTCATTAAGACCGGAATCACAGAAGGGCACAATTTTCTAGGCTAACATTTATTGTCAATACTGAAAATGCGCATCCGTCTTAAAAGTTAAGAGTATAAAAAATTGTTCATTGAAAGAAGATGAAAAATGAAATTCCCATGACAGGAAGACGTCAGAAAACTTATTTCACACTAGGTACAAGTAAACACACACGGCAAAAAAAAAAAAAAAAAAAAAAAAAGGAAAAGAAAGAAAGAAGAAACTCGAATGGTATTTTAAAAATATAATTGCATCAGTTTTGTAACTTTAATGATAACACAAATAATTACGGAGGAGAATGGAAGACTGAAATGTTGCATAAGAAGTTTTTTTTTTTTTTTTTTTTTTTTTTTTAATGTAAAGATAAAGGGTCCCCTAGAAATAATATTTTGACTTGGGCCCAGGTTAGACTTATTGAGTCCTTGGATGGATGTCGTGTATGTGATTGGTGTACAGAGGCATTCCAAAAAGAATTGCTTATAATTCAGATCTATAAATAGATTTTCCTTCTTTTTTTTTTCTTTTAACTCATCAAACCATTTACTCCACATTTTGCTTTGAAAATTGCTGAACTAATTAAAAATAATAGTAAAAAATATAGGCACAATTGCATCATTCAAGCAAGAAGGTGCCCTTGCGCCTATACTAAGAAATTTACAGGGATTTTTGCATTTAACTCCCTCTGAAATGTCATTTGCTACATTTCGGAGTAGTGCTGCTGCTTACTGAAGAAAAGGAAAAACAAAAGTTTAAAAATCGATGTAAGAAGTAAAAAATATGGAAAAAATTGCTACATAAGAATTGTTACGAAAAATTAAACATTAAAGAGTTAAACGTAGTTATACTAGGCAGCACATAATCAAACTAACATACATTAATAAGGTGTTTAAAACTATGTTTTCTAGACAAAAGGTGTGAATGGGACTTTTAATTCAAAGTTCCATACAAAAAAATTACGGCACGCTATAAAATCACCCAATTGATATGAAATTTGGTACACATATTTATAACTTACGTGGAATTAGCGGTACACATTTATATTTTATTTTTATTTTATTTTATTTTTTGCGCCGGGAGATCTACTTCTTCCAGACAAAATAGACCGAAATAAAAACGATTTTCCATGAAGTATGGCAACGGTTACTCGGTAAGTTTCAAGAAGTTTCGCCGTGAAAGTTTGTGTAAATAATTTTGAATGAACTTCAACGTTTGATAATATCCTTGTTTTCTTCAAGATGTGAAAGTATTAACTGTAAATACTATATTTAAACGAAACTAAATAAGGGTGGTTGCCCCCTCTTACACAGAGTTATACAGCAAATAAAACTGTCCCTAAATCTATTTTAAAGTAGGTTCATATTTATATGCAGTACTTTGTTATAGCGAAAAATGGCAAAATTTCGCACAAACATCCATTGAAAGGATTAATTTTCCACTTAGAGTAGTCAGACCTATTTTAAAATATCATTTGTGATATTGTGCAGAACCCTATTGAATTTCAACATTAACTTTTAAAACTTCAAATTTAAGTTTTTTTTTTTTTTTTTTTTTTTTCTTAAACTTTGCAGAATACTTAAATTTTTTTTTCACCTAGTAAGGTAAAGACACCAGTGTTCACCACCCCTAAAATTTGCGCCAGTAAAAGTCGCCACTCTCGTAAAAAAAATTGTTAAAATAAGCGTTTAATAACAATTGCGAATTTGAATCCGCCCGCACTAGATTATCAAAAGCCTTCTGTTTCTTATCATGGAAATAGTTCACTTATAAATGTTTGGAGAAGATTGGGGAAAGAAAAATAAAAAACCTATGCACTAAACGACAGTTGGACGGACTGAACGTAAAGAAAATGATTAAGGACGCTGAATGCATTTGTTGACATATTTTAATGTTTGTTGTGTTTGACATTACTTATAAAGCACTGCACGGGATGTATATGGAATGTAGAATACGATTTAGGTGAAGCTTTTTAAAAATTATCATAATATAGCGATATTTAAGGTATGGCGTCTAGTGGTTCCTACTTTGCACATTTTACCAGTGTTCGCCACCGCTAACGAATATTGGTGTTTTACATTTTTTTTTTTTTTTTTTAACTGAGTAATTTTTTTGATAAAAAATATTATATTTTCGTTTAGAATTGTAATGGTATGATTTTGACTTCAGTTGGACTAACGGAACCAAGTAGTCGCTAGGGGTATTCTTAAATGTAAACAAACACATTATGAACCTGTACTAAACTTGTGACTTTTCTTTAGCCTGTTTAATTACAGTGAATCAGGAATATGTACAAAACTTTAAATAAACTCCATTGAATGAAAGGACTCGCAACAACTGTTTCGGGTCAAATGAAAACACGACTCTTCGTCAGGCGAACAAAACAGGCACGAGTGTTGCAAATAAAGCGGCACTCGTTCCTACTTGTTCGCATGACGAAAGGTCCTGTTTTCTTTCGATCCGACACAATTATTGCGAGTTACTGCAATTTATGGTATTTATTGAAAGTTTTGTACTTATTACTTTTAAACGTCAGTTCTGTGGTACAGTCAATCAGAGTATTTTTATTCTACTAGTATTTTTATTCTAACAATGAACCACGTATAATTTTCCATTGTATTTTATTGAGGAAATTGAACTACGACACATAATAATATTTAGTTATTGTGAGACTGTTTACAGTTTTGCTATTTATTTTCGAAAAAAAAATGTTGTAATCAATTTGTACATCTAATTCTATATTGTAAATTTTTGTTATGCCCTGTTACTGCCAAAATGCATTTAAACAATATTTTAAAGTTTATTCATATTAATTAGTTTCCTCAAATTGTAAACATCATTTAAATACATTATTATGCATTTTACAAATAGAAATGTTAATTTTTGATTGCCACAAATTAATTTTTTATTCATTTGCATTTAGAAAATAATAAAATACAAAGGCTTACTTCAGCATAACTTTGAGCCGATTCAAAGTCATACCAAGGCTTCTTGTTGTATAAAATACTAGCAGGCTTTGCCCCCTTCGCTGGACAATAAACTTAAATAAGTTGTCAAAATCCCATATCTTTATTAATAACCTAAGGTCTCGTTGTGATTGGTAGAGGTTTTCTCGCTCGCAACGTGAGGAGTCTGGGTCCACACTGCCTTCGGCATCAACTTACCAACTTCTTACTTCCCCTTCCTCAGCGGGTGAGTTCGAAGTTTTGTAAAATCCCACTTATGTACATAATACGTACACTTAATCAATATCCACACAGCGAAATTCGCCATTCTAAGATAATTCAGAGCGAATTCAAACAGAAAAACATGTTTTTACACATGTTTATTGCCCTCCGACTCCGAGAAGGAGGGGGGGGGGGATTTCGAATTTCGTGAAATCCAGTTACAATAAGTGCCGGATGCATACAAACAATTTACGCACAAAATTTCGTGACCACAGAAGTCTTTAATAGAAAATATTATAAATAAATAAATACAAAAAGCACAGGTTTAGTATCGGACCACTTTGGTGACTTTAAATATTTTAAGCCATTTTTGCAATGAACTGAATTGGCTATCTCAATTGTGCAATTAAAGATCTTGGCGAGAAACGTCCGAGCTACTCCCTGTGTCGAATTTCAACTTTTGCCAAAGGGATCCGATACTAAAGCTGTTCCATACACAAAATAAATAAATAAAATAAAATAAAATAAAATAAAAACTCTTTTCTGATATTTACAAAATAAAAATAAAAAATCTTAATAAAATCCAAATTATAATCATTTACAATTAAGGAGAGAACATAAAAGAACCTCATAAGGTACATAATAACAACAAAAAATTTTGTTTTTACTGCAGAAAAGAAAAGTACTGCTTAATTAAATAAAAATATTAAACTAATGCCAAATATATCTATGAAAATATTTATCCAGATGCAAATTCCTGATAAAAAAAAAAAAAAAAAAATCACCAACTTTTGTAGGTATTTTTCTCTTTAATTTTTATTATTATTCACGTGAAATTAAAAAGATATCATTTTACTTCTGGAAAATAAAAATATATATAAATGCGTATTTATAAATATAAAACCTTCTACCGAATCTGGGTTGAAAACGGAAAAAGTGTAAAATAAATTAGAAATATCAGACTTATATTTATAAATTTGATACCAAATGAAAGGGGCGATTTTTCTGAATTCAGGGGTGCAAACAGTTTTTCGATGCGACAGTTAGATTTTTAAAAAATAACAAAAGTATTAAATTTAAGTGGCAACGGAAGAACGGAAAAAGGAAAAAATAAATTAGAAATATCAGACCTATCGTTGCAAATTCAGTACCAAATGAAAGGGGTGATTTTTCTGAATCCTGGGTTGTAAACAGTTTTTCGATACGACAATTAGATTTTTTAAAATTAACTAAAGAATGGAATTTAGACAGCAACGCTTCATTTCAATCTTTTCATAATTTGTAGTGCGAATCACGCGAATAAAAAAGTCTTTATCTTAAAAATATATTTTTATATTTTATTTTTCCATTCAAAGCGTTTTAGTGAAAATATATTTATGGCGCATGCGCAGGCGTTTTTTACCCCCAATTTAAACATTAATCATAATTTTGAAAATTTCTATAGATATAATTTTAAGTTGGGTGAAGACCTAAGTTTCTCCCAAGCGCCGTTGAATTCCGTCCAGCCGTTCTCGAGTGATGCCCGGACAAACGTGTTTTTATCTTCTTCCTCCCCAGGGGGGAACGAGGGGAATATCTGAAAGTTTACAGATATAATTTTAAGTTGGGTGAAGACCTAAATTCCTGCCAAGCGCCGTTGCATTCCGTCCAGCCGTTCTCAAGTGATGCCCGGACAAATAAAGCAATATACAGACACGATGACACACACACACGCACACACAGACATGCAGACACACACAGACTAACCGCTAAAAACTTGATTTTCTGATTCAGGGGACCTCAAAACGTATAAATATAACAATAAATTCTTTTTCAAAAATTTAACCCATAAACGATTCTTTCTCTATCATATATATGGATAAGAGAAAGTAAAAATTGAAGCAGTGCTCTTTGTTATACGTATACAATAACAAAACTGCAAAAATGTTTGTCGTTGTTATGTTATATACAATTAAAAATTTGCAAGAATACTTTTCATTACCGCGTTAATATTGATATGTAATAAAAAGTGGATAGACTGACAGTTATTATTTCACTGCGACTTTTATGTATATGCAAGTGTTTTCAAACATTTTCCCAAATCTTCATTTTCTTCCCATTTACTGAATATTGTGTGTTTTTTTTTTTTTTTTTTTTTTATAGTCTATTACTTAATCTGCATATCCCGCCTCTTGTTAAATGGGATTACTTAAGCAATTAAACATAAAATGTTTTTATTTTCAAGGTAGTGTTAACCTGCAATGGATGATTAGTGCGATGAGTTTGCCCCTATACACTCCATAAATGTAGAGAAATTCTGGGATTGTTCAACCATTGTTCATTGAAATAGTCGTAAGTTTTGGGTAATTATTTATTTATGCTAAGGGCACGGCTTCTTCTATTCCTCCTTTCTTAATTACAACCTCTTACGCTAGCGGCACGTTACGCTAAGGGCACTATCGCTAAGGTCTTTTGTGAATTTTCAAGATGGGGATCTTTCGAAATGTCTCGTCAATACCTTTAAAACGAATGGTTGAACTATAGATCTGTAATAATTCAAAAAAAAGTTATCGATTTTTTTTTTTACTTTTAACAAAAAAAAAAAAAAAAAAAAAAAAAAAAAAAAAACTTTTTTTTTTTTTTTTTTTTTTTTTTTTCAATGTTATATTGAGAATAAAATGGACTGTTTTTGGATGTTTAGTGTTATACTACTTCTCTAATACGGAAAGCGTCTGCATTATCATGGAAGATAATTTTTTTTTAAATAATAATTTTAATAAATTATTTTTACTGAGTGAATTTGTACAGGAAAATATAGAAGAAAGTCATGTGGTGGCCACAACATACTAGTTTTAAAACGGAATTATTTTTTAATAACCGAATTAAATTCTATATAAATGTAGGTGTATTAATGAAAAGGGGGGGGGGGGGTGAGGGGGCGGTAGCCCCCCTCACACAGAACTAATTATCATATAAAACTCTTCAGAAGCCTAATTTGAATTGTTTAACATAGGTTTACATAGCAGTACTCTTTATCTTACCTCATAATCTCCAACCTGTATGTATAGAATTAAATTTCAGGGTAAGAGAAAGTCGTGTGAGTGACGCACCAGATTATTTTTGTAATAGAGATAGTCAACTGAGGAAAAAAAAAATTGTGTGTGTAGGAGCCTCGCCTCCTCTCCCATAGGAGGGAAGTCCCCTCTCGAGGGGAGTAAATTTTCATGTTGGGTATCTTTCAAAACAGCTAGATCCAATACCTTTAAAACGAATGATCGAACCATCGATCTGCGATAATTTAAAATAAAGTTATCGATTTTTTTTTTTTTCATATTTAACAAAAAAAAAAAAAAAAAAGTAATATTGAGACTAAATTCAACTTTTTTTGGATATTTAGTGTTATACTACTTCTCTAATATGGAATTATCATGAAAGATAATTTTTTTAAATAATAATTTTAATAAATTATTTTTACTGAGTGAATTTGTATAGGAAAATAATTAAGAAAGTCGTGTGGTGGCCACAACACAGTAGTTATTTGTTAGTGGATGTTCTTTACTAATATCATTTTACCATTTCCAGGAAAGCTGTTCGGGAACTGAAATAAATTCCTCATAGTGATATGATAAATGATGTATGTTTTAAGCTAAATATTCGTCGCTTGTTTTTTGTATATTTACACGTTTTGAGGCTTCCTGATTACCGTAGTCAAGTTTTTTAATGCTTGATCTTTGTCTGAGTCACTTAGATAAGTTAAAAACGAATAATTTTAGGAGATCCAAATGTTGTATTTTGAAGTTAATATAAATTTGTTGCTGGAAAAATTTGATCAAGATTGATAAGTTTCATTGAATAATGCTTGTGAAAATTGTCCTTATAATTTTAAGTAAACTTTAAATTTTAATAACAGAATTAAATTCTATATAAATGTAGATTATATTAATGAAACGGGGGGTTGAGGGTTGCGGTGCCCCTTCCCCTCACACAGAACTAATTAATTATTTATAAAAACCCTTCCTAACCTAATTTGAATTGTTTAACATAGGTTTACGTAACAGTTTACCTCTTAATCTCCAACCTGTATTTATAGTATTAAATTTCAGGTAAGAGAAAGTCGTGTGAGTGACACACCAGATTATTTTCTTTGTAATAGAGAAACGTATCAGCAGCCATATATAAAAAGAACAGACTCATGAATGGACAGATGTATTTTCACAAAGTCTTGTCTAAACAATTGTCCGAAGGGTTTTTGTTTATAGAAAGATAAAATAATAATAATGATAATAATAATTAAAAAAAAAGAAAAAAATTGAAAGTTTGTTTTGACATTACAAAGGGTCAAAACAGAATTAACAAATGTGTCGAGTTTTAATAATGGTTTTAAAGCTATTCGTTATGAAAGATAAAATTGAAGCTAATATAAAGTTTTATTTTCATATTTTAATAATTTTTTTTTAACTAATTAAAATTTTGAAAATTGAGCTTCGAGGTGCACTCAGACTTGTGTCGAATCACGTGACTGTTCAAGTTACTGTCCTTCGCTACGCTGTCCACAGGCATACAGACATTTGTTTTATTTATATGAAAAGGTTTAAAAAGAGAAAAAAGGTTAAAAGTAAAGAATATGAAAGCTACATAAATTTTAATGATTGGGTTAAGTCTAGCCAAATTTTCAACTAATACAAATAATACCTAGAATTTTATTTTTGATTCAGTCTTAAGAAGTCCAAATATCTATTTGTATCCCTTCGCTCGAGTAGCAAAAGCGCTTTCAGACTATCTTCTCAAATATTCAAAAAAATTCGACACAGTTTTATTTCATCCTATTCATGAACCTTGTATATTGCTTGACAATAACACTAATGCAGGCGTATGTGGATTATTAAATCAATCAAAAATTGATATTCATGTACATTCATTTATTAAGGACGAGATAATGACGCAGGTTATGGATTTCACTTATCCTTTTAAACTCGTTCATTTTACGTTCATGACCCAATATCCCGAATACAAGCCGCAGATATTCGGCATTTTAAAAACAATTTCGCCCTCGATTTCGATAGCTACCAATTTTTGGTTATAAATACCGGTTATGCATTCCGTTCTAAAATGGAAAAATCAGCTCGAAAAAATTTTGCTCCTTTTTTTAAACAATATTATTAAACAAAATTCGATTTTAAGTCCTACGCCATTGCTAGAAAACCTACTCGTTGACTCCTGGGTTGTTGGGGCAATGTTAAAATCTAATTTTTATGTTATAGAAAATTATAAAACTTTGTATTTTTTAAATTCACAAAAATTAAATTTTCAAATTTTGAATTTAATTATAAAAGAACGTAAAAATAAAATGTTTAGTTAAACAGGAAATTATAAGAATTCCCTTAGGTAGCATCGAACTCTGTATGTCCGCATTACAGACGAAATAACTAGTAATTAAGAAATTACTGAAACTTTAAAGACTTTTTTCTCAAGATTGTGTGGCTAGAGCGAGCTATTGCTATAATGTGTTGTTACCTTCATAATGCACTACGATTCTGTTCAATTTCGTCCCTATCTGAATTTTTCATGTCGTGATCTCTCTTTGTAAGAGGGAAAGGAATTCTCTCAATGGATGTTTATGCAAAATTTTGCCCTTCTCTTCTATCTTAACAAAAATCATAAATTTCGAATAACTTGCGACGTTTCAAAAGTAGGATATAAAAACTGAAAAGAATTCTGACCGTTTTAGCAAATGAAGTTTCAAAACTAGTCCGATTTCTTTACTTTTTCATTGATTAACAATCTAACTAACTCACAGAAGGATACGGCATTTATTTTATAATTTTAGTAATTCTTAAACTTCAAAACGTGCAGAAACATAATAATAATAATCTGGTGTGTCATACACTTGATTTTCTCTTACCCTGCACTTCAATACTATAAAGACAGTTTGCAGCTTAAAATGTAAGAAAGTACTGCATATAATTATGAACCTATTTTAAAATAGATTTAGGGGACAGTTTTATTTGCTGTATAACTCTGTGTAAGAGAAGGCAATCGCCCTCCTTTATCCTCGTTTAAATATAGTACTTACGTTTATTACTTTAATACTCCAAAGAAATCGAGGCTGTTATTAAACGTTGAAGTTTATTCTAAATTATTTACGCAAATTTCACCGCCGAACATCTTTAATCTTACCGAAAAAACTGTTTTCCAAACTTCTTGGAAAACCATTTTTCATTTCAGTCTAGTTTGTGTGAAAGAAATAGGTCTTCCCTCGTAAAATAAAAGAAAAGAAAAGAAAAGAAAAATCTTAAAAAAAAAAAATCTGTACGGATAATTCTACGTAACTTATTTTCCCGTAACTTAAGTATTTCTATCAAAGGATGAGGATGAATAAAGGGGTTTTTGGTCCTGAAATCGAGGAAAATATCAGCTTGAGAAGACGTGTAATTTTTTTGGATTTAATTGTTTTAGAACATGTGCATTTTAAGTTTCATTTTAAACGTAACAAGCGAAGTATCTGAGGAAGTCAAATGCAAAAATAATTTTAAATTTATTAGTATAGGCTCGAGGGAACCTAATTGCTTGGATGATGCACTCGTGCCAAATTTTTCACCTGATGAAGAGTCATGCTATTATTTGGACCTGAAACAAATGTTGCTAGATTTTTCCACTTATAGCGTTTTTCTTACAAAGTTATTTATTTATTAGTAATTTGAATTTAAACTGATGGATCTGTTTTAAACTTTTTGTTTTCATTTGTTATATATTTATGATGAGCTATGCATCTAATAGCCATTTCTGAAATTAGTTTAGTATTTTTCAAAAGAAAATGGGGAGTGAACGGTTTAAAGAGAAGAGTTAAAAAAAAAAAAGTTTATCGATCGTTTCCTTTTTTCCGTATTCCTTTTGGAATGCCCCTGTACACAAATCTCATACACGATATGCATCCAGGGACTGATAAAAACTAACGTGGGCAATAGTTAAATCATTACTTCTGGGGTACCTTTTATCTCTAAACTTTTTTTTTAAACCACCTCTTATTTCTAAGTCTTCCATTCTCCTCAGAATTATTTGTGTTATTATTAGAAGTTACAAGAATTATGCCATCCTATTTTTAAATACTATTCGAGTTTCTTTCTTTCATTCTTTTTTTTTTTTCGTGCGTGTTTAGGTGTACCTAGTTCGAAATAAGTTTTCTCATGACTTCATGTCGTGGGAATTTCACTTTTCATCTTCTTTCAATGAACAATTTTTTTCTACTCTTAACTTTCAAGGCACATGTGCATTTTGATTACCGAGAATAAATGATAGCCTAGAAAATTTTACCCTTCTGTGATTCCAGTCTTAATGAAACTTACAAAATGCAGGTTTCTAATAATAGTATTAACTGGAAGTTTAAACATAAACAATGAATAAATTTTAAGAAGAACTTAGAATAAAATTACAGAATAATTTTAGGCCTTCTAAAACCAATGGGTCTTATTAGGCTCGGGGCTACTGCACCTGAGCAGTAATCAGAATCTGCGTATTCCAAAAATCTACAGTCAGTTTCTTGCAGCTCTTGAAGATTTTTACAAACTTTCAACTCAAACGGATAATTTTCGTGACAGTGTTGTGTCATATACGTACGTAAATAGGCACACACAGACACATTTTTTACTTTCCGAACACTATAGTGAGGAAAGTATTGTAATCATGTCAAAAATCCGAATTCGAGATTTTGATGTTTCTATACGTTTCGAGGTCCCCTGAGTCCGTTTTCACTATTTTTACGATGATGTATGTATGTGTGTGTGAATGTACGTGTGTGTGTATGTCTGTGAGTGAACACGCTAGCGTCTAAACGCATTGTTCGAATAAGCTGAAAATTGGTACGTATATTTTAAGTCACCATAGTACGAACCCTATAGATTTTGAAGAATCTAGCACTTATTTTCTTTTTACAGGGACACAAAGAAATATTCTTTATCATTATGGTCTATGGGACCAAAATCTTAAAAGTGCGATAGCATCTAAACTTATTTTTTTGTTGAGCAAAAATGTATGCACATATTATAGGTCACAGTTGCACGAACTGTATAGAATTTGGAAAATCTGGCACTTATAAGGTTTTTTACAGGGGCACAAAAAAAAAAAAAAAAAAAAAATCTTTATCATTATGGCCTATGGGACCAAATTTTAAAAAGTGCGATAATGTCAAAATTCTTTATTAAACTGAGAAAATAATTTGTACACATATTATAGGTAATGGTTGAATGAACTGAAAAGAGTTTGGTAAATCTAGATCTTATACTTTTTTTACAGGGACACAAAGAAAAATTCTTTATCATTACGGCCTATGGGACCAAATTTTAAAAAGTGCGATAGCGTGTAAACGCCTTATTCAATTTTACAAAAAAAATTACACACATTATATAGGTCACAGTTTCACGATCTATATAGGTTTTGGTGAATCTAGCACTTCTAGCTTTTTTACAGGGACACAACAAATAATTCTGTATCATTATGGCGTATGGGGTGAAAGTTTTTGAAGTACGATAGCATCTAAATGCCTAATCCGTTTGAGTGGAAAATGTATATAAGTGTTATAGGTCACCATCACAGAAACTGTATGGATTTTGGTGTAGCACTTAACGAGTTTTACGGGGACACAATTAAAAAATTGTTCATCATTAAGACCTAGAGACTTAAATTATTTAAAGTGCGACAGCGACTAAACTCCTTATTCAAATTAACTGAAAATTTATGTACATGTTATAAGTCACCGTCACACGAACTGTATGAACTTTAGAGAATCTAGCACTTATGTTTCTTTTTACAGGGACAAAATACAAATTTCTTTATAATTGTGGCATATGGGTTCAAACTTTAAAGTGCGATAGAGTCTAAATGCCTTATCCGATGGAGCTGAAAATTTATATAAATATTATAAGTGGCTGTTGCACTGACTATAAGCATTTTGGTGAGTCTAGCATTTGTAGGTTTTTACAGGGACACAATGAATTATTCTTTATCATTATGATCTACGTGTTTGGTAAAATAGCGTTAAATTAGACATCGTGTACTATATAAAGAAAAATACCCAATCAACCTATTATAATTTTCTCTTTTGTTTATTTAACAACTCCTCTTACTTTACTTTATCTACAAAACCGTTAATTACTCAATGTTCGGAAAGTCGAGTGGAGTCACTCCAGATTTTTTTATTTATTTTTTTCCCAGACCGAATGGAGAGATCACCACTAACGTTTCAGAAATTAGCTAAAAGTTTTATTTATTTATTTATTTTTTTTTTAACCTCACTTTTTATTTGATAAACTGCGTTTCGTATTTCGTATATAAAAGATCACTATTTCATTCCTGCTTATTTTGACTAAAAAAGCAAAATTATGAATGCAGAAATAGTTATTGATGTAGTAATGAGTTACGTTTTCCCGAATTATTTTTATGATGAAATTTAAAATTTGCATTTCTAATGAAAAGTTCTGCAGAAACTCCATGAAATATTAACAAAGATAATATTTGCACAATTTTATGTCATTAGAGATAAAAGGTTTTTTAAATCATCCGCTAAAAAAGAAAAGGAAAAAAAAAAAAACCCTCACAATTGGGAAAAATATTTTCATTAAATCGATTGCAGTTCAAAAAAAAAAAAAAAAAAAAAAAAAAAAAAGAGCGAGAGAGAGAGAGAGAGAAAAGCTGAATGCTTTACAAAACTTTCCGTGCATCGAACTTAACAATCACTATATAAAAAGCAATTATATAAAAGGGCTGATATAAATTAACTGAAACGATCTAGAAAACGATCCACCATAACCTGTTCCAGGCACAAATAAATATTTGCTTAGATACAATAAAAATCTATTCTGTGAGAGAAATCCTTGTTATAGGTTGAAAGTATATGTTAGAGAAAAGCAAGGAATGCTTATCAAATTTTTTAATGCATAGACCGTATGTGCTATGCGACATAATTTTGTGATTGCAAACGCTTCATCCATTTCCTATGGAATATAGTTTTCAATTAATTTGATTTCTTTCAAACTAACTTGAAATTAACAGGATTCCGAATTAAAAGGAAATAATAAATAAATAGCATAATAGTGCGTTGAAAGTTTATCCTTGCATTTTTGGCATAAGTATGTGATATACTATGCGAGAAAACATCGTGATTGTGTACGTTTCAATATTCCATCTAGAAATCCTGACATTGAAGTAATGACCTTAATAATACACGCAGTAACACAGTCTAATACTGAATTATGAGTAAGTTGCTTTAATGCTTCATTGAAATCTGATCCGTGGACTTGGGATATTGATATATATACCATGATCGCAGAAACTAATTCGAAAAGTGACTAAATAACTCAATATTGCGAAATTTTCCTTTAACTGAATATTAACATTTCATTTATCAATCTAAATACTAGTTTATATAAACAAATGTTTCATTCTGGTTTTAAATTAAAAAAATATATTATACATGCATGCATTTAATGCCAAGAAAGTTTTAATCAAATTATTTTAAAATAATGTATTCTTATACACAAAATGGAAAATAAGACTTGATAAAGTCATATTTTCACAGTTTCAGTTTGATAAATTCTCTTTAATGAAATAGTTTAATAATATAGGGTTTAAAGAATAATTTGAATACCTCTTTGGCAATTTGTTTACTTCTTTTTAATTCTAAAACTATGAGAAAATCTGCAAAATAAATTTTGTTTTGTGGTTTCATTGGAATTTAATATTCAAAGATAAGATGCTTCGAGGATGAGGTTTTAAACAAAATCTTTTATCACACTACTGTTATTTCTCTCTCGCTGTTTTCCTCCAACCCCTATCCCCCCACCCCCCTTCTCTCTCTCTCTCTCTCTGTCTCTCTTTTATTTTTTAGCAGAAAAATGTGAAGGTCAAAAAAGGTAGATTTATTAGTAAACCGATATGTTTTCATAAACTTTTGCTTAAATAGTTATCCAACAGGTTAGTTTTGTAAAAAGATAAAAAGTTTGTTGCGAGATTTAAAACAGTTAAAATAATATTTAGAAAATGCGTAGTACCTTAAATAAAAATGCTCCGTAAAAAGTTATAATTACTTAATAACTATAAAACGATTCAAAACGGAAAAGTGAAGAATATGAATGCTACGCAAATTCTAATTATTGGGATAGCCATATCTCCATTTCAAAACACAAGTAATTTCCTTTCAGGTTCAGAGTTAAGAAGTCTAAATAATTATTTATACAAACCCTTCGCTCGAACTGCAAATGCGCTTGCAGATTTTTTTCTAAAAAGTTCAAAAAAATTCGACAAAGGCTTGTTTCGTCCCGTTAAAAATGAACATTGTTGGCCGGGGGATAACAACACTACTACGGGCGTATGTGCATTATTAAATCAGTCAAAAATTGATATTTATGCACATCCATTTAAAATGAATGAGCTTTTCAATCAGTTTAGGAATTTCTCTTACCCATTTAAATTTGAATATCATACGTTCATGACTAAAAAACCAGAATGCAAACCACAGATATTCGGCATTTTTAAAACATTTTCTTCTTCGATTTGGATAATTATCATGCTAGTTGTAATTATTATGTCGCTCATGCATTATATTCTAAGGTGGAAATATCCTATTAATAAAATTATGCTGAATGTTTTAGCAATATTTTTGAGGCAAAGTTCGATTTTAAGGCCTTCGTCATTGGCAGAAAACCTGCTCATTTACTCTTGGGTTGTTGGGGCGATGTTTATTTGTCTGGCTTACGATTCCGTATTTCTGTCGTTTTTGGCGATTCCTCCTGTCAATAGAATCAAAGACGTGTCACAGTTGGCCACAGCAGTATCTAAAGGAGAATATCAGTGCGTAGAACTTAATATAGAACCTAAAAGTTACCTTTTTTTATCAAAGAGTAATCAAAAAGAATTGAGGATAATCGCAGAAGACCTCAAGAACAGCAACATAGAAGAAAACGAGTTATATGAATTTGTACTTTACGGTCGAAGCAATAGAAATCTTGCTTTCGTGGGACAAATAAATATTATTGAGCTTTTCAACGACGGTACAAAATTCTCGTCTGAAGATCATTTTTTGGAATTTATGAGTGCATTTGCAATGCGAAAAGACTTTTGTTGTAAAAAGCTAGTAGAGACTTTCATACATAAATTTATGGCTTCTGGACTCTATTTTAAACATCTCAGTGATACGACATTTTTGATTCAGTTGACATTTAGATACGATTCTTTACAAAATGATACCAGTAAACGGATATTAACACTTATAGATGTAGCTCCTGCGTTTATTATTTTATTGACAGGCTACTTTCTTTCTTTTTTTGTTTTTCTTGGGGAGATATTTTTAGGTCATAAGAAGGGAATGAGAGTTAAGAAAAAGAAAAGAAAAGTGATAGTAATGCATGACGAAGAATCCGTCTAACAAAAATTTGATGAACTATTTCACTGTAACATTATTTTTTTATTATCATCCGTTCTTGTTTTTTCGAAATTTATAAGTTGCTTTGCAATTAGCAATGCTGTATGTATTTTTAAAGTGGAAATAACGCTTTCAAATATCACTTTCACAATGTTACCTCTTTTGATACTTATAATTTAAGGGGTCGTTTTACACCCTTTCAAATTTAAAAAATATTTTACGACGGAATCATTCCTATCAAATTGTTATTATTCGTAGGCAGAAATTTCTATTTTTGGGGGGAACGAAAGACATCTTTTGCATTTAATTATTTGCCTGTGGTCGAAATTACTCATCATCCAAACTTTATACAAATTAACTCGTACATTACGAGTGCAAATTTTAGTTAACTAGAAATTCTATTTGGCTAGCATATTGTGAACTATTTCAGATTAACATAATTTACGGATAGTCACAAATGTACACATCATTTATATTTTAGACGATAAATTGAGTTCGAATTTTTGAAGTCATTTGAATTATATTTATTTATTTATTTACTTTCTGTATTACTTTCGTGATGTTACTCCTTTTCGATGCTTGTGATGTCGAAATTCGATAAAGGACATTCACAGTTGGAC
Organism: Salticus scenicus; assembly: GCA_963930645.1. Lineage (NCBI taxonomy): Eukaryota > Metazoa > Arthropoda > Arachnida > Araneae > Salticidae > Salticus > Salticus scenicus. The sequence continues at coordinate 288,929,860 of OZ005655.1, forward strand.
TTAAGTAAGTTGTTTTTGTCTCAAAAAAAAAAAAAAAAAAAAACCTTTTAACAGAAATCGTGAAATCTTCTAAATTTTCTCCTTTTCCAATTATACAATTACTGTTATTTGCTCATAATTATATGTTTAAGACAAAAGATTAACTACCCGCTCATATGCCACTTAAAAAAAAAAAAAATCAATACTGCTTGAACATGATAAAGTACATGTAATTATTAGTTCGATGTGAAAGAAGAGTAAATATTACAATTAAATTTTAAGAAGAAAGTATGATACTTATTCAACGAGTACAGTTCATTCGCAGTATTTTACTATTACAACCTTATTATTAACTAGTAATTAAAAGAAATAAATCAGATTACTAAAATTTACAAATCAGAATCGCGCGCATCTGAATCTTCTCTTGATGCTTTTTATAATTAAGAATTTTGTGGACTAGGTCTAATTTTTTAGGCTTATCACACAGCAGTCTACAGTGAAATCAGGACTTGCAGCGTCCCTAAAACTTTGTGCACTTTTTATTATAGTGTCGCAACTATTTTATTACAATGTTTCTTTTATATGGTATTTTAGCATTAAAAACTGAAAAATATATTCAAGAGAAATTTCTCATTCACGATAGTGCTGGCAATATAATAAAATGCGAGTAACATTTTAGGAATGACGCGAAATTTGTAAAATTTTGAATATACATGTGTCTATTCTAAATTTTCTTTAGGTTAAAAAGCGTAGATGTTCCCTGCAGCGCAGTCGTTATTTTGGTTTAATTATTCTCTTTATACAAATATATAACTATTTTGTTTTACTTAATTTCTTTTGTTGTTTATGCCTACGCGTAAAATTTTAATATTAGGCAAATTTGTAAGATTTTTTACATTATGATTTTGGACACATATCTCAGATGTCTCATAACTTGGTTATTTGTTGTCAGAATTTTATAACAATGATTCTCTGTGATTTTTTTTTTCTATCGAGTATTTTTGCTGTGGCTTCTAAGCATGTTTTGCTTTTATTTATGAATCGTCATTTATCATTTTTGACAATAACCATGAAGCTGTTTTTGATTGCTTTTCTAATGTACAGGATGTTAGTTTCTATATCTTGTACGCAGACGCAGGAGACATCCTGTTCTCTTATTTTCTGCTGTTTTCCCTCTATCATTTTACTCTTAAAACAGCCGTTGGAGATACATTTGTACGTTTACCATCTTTTATAATGCATTCAAATAACTTTGAATTGTTGTTCATTAAATCTATAAAATTTAAAAATGAGTCAATTTCCAAAGTTTTTTTTTTTTTTTAAATGTTGAATGAGCTGAGCAGCTAATCAACCTATTCGAAATTTTACAAAGAACTTTGACTTTCCCATTTGCGGAACGTTTTCAATAAACGCTTTATATCTGGAAATTGCTCAAATTCTCAATTACATCATTTAGCAGCAATGAGGATAGATGTATTTGTCTGTGTTAAATTTTAAAGGGTGAAAATTGTACAAGCTACTGTTTGCTTTGTCAATAAGGACTAGACCTACTTTTCGTGCCCTGAAGATAAGCGTTAAATTACCTTTTTTGGATTTTTTAGATGAGATATAAGCAAAACAATTTCATACATGCTAAAGTCAATATTGTCTATGAATTTCAAGATTATCACATCCTAAAAGTAAAATTTCAAGTCCTGGAGAATTAAAAATGTTCTGTTTTGAGCTGATATCTCTTAAAATATTTTTTTCCACACACATGACGCGTCAACTAATCTTGCATTTGGCATAAAATGGTAAAGAAGTAATTTTTGAAATTCGTGTATTATTATTATTGATTTCAGAACTCATTGTGTTTCCGCTTGTAGAATAATTTTTACCCAACATATTAAAAAGATCAGTTTGAGAAAAAACATACTGTAGCATTTGTTATCTGTGGCAGTATAAACCTATTTTCGTTAGATTTTATCAGTTGCGAAGCATTCATTAACTTCACCAACATATCGAATAATCGTCCTATTTGCAGTTTAATTCATTCTCGGATTTGTATAACGAACTCATAAACCATATCTTTCTAATTCTCTTTTTATTCATTCTTTTTCTTACTTTTGTACTTTTCGCTTTTAGAGTACAATGCAAAAATTTTTCATTTTAAAATTTCTCTGAAAATAAAAAGTATTTTCCGTAGCGATCTGTGCACATATGTTTTCTTATAGTATTCAGAATCTGTAGCATTAAAAAAAAAAAAGTTTTCACGAATATGTCATACCTGCCTATATACTAATCAATATTTCACATAAGTGTTATCACTCACCCTTTTTCTGACATTAAACAACAGTCCTTTTTTGTAATAGATTTTTTTTTCTTCGTATTCAATCCTATTTATATTAGCAGAAGTTTGTTCTGAAAATAAAGTAGAAGGGAAAAGTTGCGTAACTAACAATAGTAAGGATTATTAATTAGAAATTTGCAAATATGATAGATGTAGCAATAATGTGTACTCATCCACTTACCAATAATAATCTTAGTAGTGTGGATTTCTTGGTAATGTATTTCGTTTTTATTTAAATCATGATTCATTAATATTACCTCATTTGAAAGTTTTTACACTTAAATCGGAATTACTGGAACTTAAATGTTTAAATTTTAGTGCTTTTCAGCATTTCTTTATCGATCGTTTGCGAAAGAATGGTTTTAGAATCGAAGAATTTTGAAAATTTTAAATCCTACTTTAAGCTTTTGGTAGTTTTAGCGGTTTAAAGAAATAATTGCTTTATAACTAAAAAATTTTATTTTAATAAATTCAGAAAAAATTAAATAAAGATCACGTGCATTCGTATATTTTTAATGTCACTAAGATAATCATTGTACCATCGAAACAGAATTTAAAACAACTCATATTTTGTGTAAGTAACATAGTTCTCATGCAGAAATAAAACTAATCCCATACAGCACAGAATGTTTCAGTTATGTTGCAAAAAGCTTACAATCTTTCAAAAACGTAACACGTTTTAGTATGCTCTCTGATACCTTTCTGAAACATTCGCCCTTTTTGATTTTCTATCTGTTAAGTGATTGTAACGTTTCTGTTACGTATCTGATTTTTTGTTACGATCGCGGACATTTCTACGTTTTTGAAACTAATCGGAAAGTAATCTGAACGGTTTTAAACGTTTCGGAAGGTTTCATAATGTTTCAATGTTATATGATTGTTACGTTTCTGGAATATTTTATGCTGTTAGGGATATATACCGGTATTATTAAATACACTTTGAAAAGTATTCGAAACATTATATTAATAAAATGAAAAAAAGAAAAAAGGCAAAGAAAAAAGTGAGAGAGAGACTATTGTTGCATAATGCACATTTAATTTTATTAGCATCTTGTTGGAGAATAGTATGATTAATGGGATCCGGGACACCAAATTATTGTTTTTATTATTTATTGATGAACTGCCGTAATTATTTTTTCTGAAATTGAAGCTTTTTTTACGATAAATTTCAGCAAAAAAGAATCTTGAAAAAAAAATAATAATAAAATAAATAAATAAAAAAAATAATAATAATTTTAAAATTTAAATAAAATTTTAAATTTTAAAATTTTCGATAAATTTAAAATTAGTTATATCTCATGAACCAATGGTTCAATTTACAAACTTTTTTCATCTTTTTATACAGAAAGGATTTATCTTCAATGTGTCTTCTGATTTTAATAATAACATTTTTAAATATTAATTTTAATTTGAAAAACGTACTTATTTCATACATAACTTTTGGATTACCAAAAAAGTTTTGGTCCTAATTAAAAATCCCGAAGACAAATTGAAGATAAATCTTTTCTGTAAATAAGAGTAAAAAAAGTTTGTAAATTGAATCATTAGTTCATGAGATATAACAAATTTTTAATTTATAAAAATTTTTAAATTTTTTAAATTTTATTTAAAATTTTATTTAAAGATTTTTAAGATTCTTTCTTGCTCAACTTCATCGTCAAAAAAGCTCCAATTTCAGAAAAAATAATTACAACAAATCATGAATAAATAATAAAAAACAAAAATTTGGTGTCCCACACCCCCTTAATGTTCAGTTGTCATGTGGCATTAAATTACCTGTAGCTGAAAAAGTTGGGTGTTGTTCTTGGCATCAATAATTCTGTGGTTTTGTGTAATGTATCCAGCTAACAATTTTATCACATGCTGTAAAGACGTCTTTTTTGATTGCTTCTCTCCCCGTGTCCATCCCGTTCATTTTCATGCATTCATCTATTTTATTAGAAAACGAACATTATCTTGATTTTTTCAAAAGGATACTTCTGATGTATCTCTATAGTGTTGAACTATTTAATTATGAGTATTATTGTTACGATATTGAAGATAAATAAAACATTTTAACGTCAGCATCGATTCTTGGGTGATTGTGTTAACAGTGCAATGTTTACGGCCAACCACTTCAATGACTTTGATCCTTCATCACTATTCCATCAGTGTATTGCTTCATAATAACATATGAAATTTAAGCATCGTCAAAAAGTGCTAATATCGTCAATTCATTTCTACAAAAATAGTGCAACAAACTCTATAGCACAAATATGTATTTAGAAATCTGTTTTAATCCGTTTGCATCATTATTAGAGTATATATACTCTCAATTTTCTTGATTACTATCAACAAGGCGTGCACATACGCACAATTTTCGAAGTCACTATCATCAGATTCGTATGCATACGCTCAACTTTTTTTTTTTTTAAATCACTATCATTATTCCTTAGCTTAAAAAAAAAAAAAAAAAATGGATGTTTTTTTTTTTTTTATATTTCCTTACGATGTACATGTTCGTCTGGAACACTCTGAAAGTAATAAATAACACTTCTAACAACTTTTATACATATACTTTCTGAAAAAGTCGCTATTTGATTATAAGTGTCATCATTTAAAAATTTAAGAAATAGATGAAAATACCTTCTATAATTTAATTGGTACTAATGGGATTCGAGTGTTTAATTCAAGCTTTGTGAAATAAATAAAAAAAAATGTTTCTTCTTTTTGAAAGAGAGAGACTAACTGATGAGAAAATTACTCAACAAGAAAATTATTTATTAAAATAATTTCGACTATTCTAAGAAAAACTCAGCTGTCATGCGTGTTATTTAACATATTATTGGTCAACGATTTAAAACTAAAACTATAAAAATGACAAACATCAAAATAAAATTCTATAATTTCCAATAAATAATATATTAAGATACAAAATAGTTCCCATCCATGATATTGGATACATGTCTACGATGATCCTCACTGAAGCATCGGATGAGGATCCTAAGGCAATAACTGATTGTAGAAAATTACATGAAACAAAGCGTATAAGAACGTAGATCACTTTCGAACGTGAAATGAATGATACATTTTCGATATCTCACTTTCATGGAATCTACAAAAGGCTAGTGGCAAAGTCCACCTGAGTCTGAAACATTAGAAAGCTGTTGTTGTAACAGAATATTTCGGGTTACACACAGATCTCTGCTTAAATCTCTTAGTCTAAGAAAAGCACCCTATATTAATTCAAATAATTGATCAATGAAATTTTAAATGGATGAAATCCAATTTTCTCTCGCTTATGTATACGACATAACACTACCTTGGCGAGTCTGAAGTTATGAATTAAGATATATACAGGATAATTTTGAATATTTAAAAGGTTCAATTATAAAACCGGTAAAATGTGCACATTTAAGTAAAGATGTGCAATAAAAAAAAACAACGCATGTACTTGTTCGGGGAAAACATCAACTGGCTCATCTCAAACCAAAAGACTAAAAGCTATTAAAAAACTTATTAATCCTTTCTAATAAACTAAAATTGGAGTATTATTTGGATCAGCAGTTTACAGCCATCGATTTATTGTTATCTTTGCTGAGCCAAATTTACCATTTACAGAATTGTTAAAATAAAAATAGATAAAAGAGCAAAAATTACCTGTAAAAAAGAAATCAAGAAAAAAATCTGTTATGTGCACATTTTTTTTTTCTTTTTAAAATATTACATACGCATTTGGTACAGCAAGATAAAAATGAGAAGAAACATATGTTTTTTTTATGTAGTGCATTACTTTGGCTGAAAGGAAATGCTGAACAACGGAAAAGAGTGCACTGAAATAGTATAGTGTATGAAGAATCGAATAGATTATACTGATGAACAAACACCAATTTTTCGTCCAGCTACATCACTACCTTCTTGAATTGTCATTGTAATTTACTTTTATTCATTTAAATCATACTGTATATATTTTATTCACATTAAATTAAAGCATCAGTGTTGCGTAAATGTGCATAATATATATATACGTGCAATGCATAGTGTTCTGTTTTATAAAAAAGAGTACATATTACATCAAATCAAATTTTTTTAATTATGTACTCAAAATATGTATGTGTGTGTGTGTAAAATACATAAAGTAGCCTATAGATGTGTAAAAAACACTTTATACATGATTTTTAAATTTTTTTTTTTAGAAAATTGTTAATTATTAACAACTCTAGACTGTCCTCTGTATGTTTTATAATCTCTGCTTTCAAAATAGCAAATTTATCTCTCTTCACATTTGTTCTGAAGATTATCTCCGGGACAAGCACAATGCCTGAATTCGTTTCCTTCGTGTACCAGAAAGACACCACTCACTGTAAACATTGGTTTCTGACGAATGTAACTGTGTCAACCTAAATCTGTCCGGAAATACTCATGATAAGATGATTCATCAAGGAAATAGGTGGAAAAAGTCTGAAGTTTTCAGGATACGGAAAGAAATGACAGTTTTATACAGGCACACTGTATTGCACGTCAAAAACATTTTCTTCTTAATTATATCTAACTCACTATGAATGTTTAATATTTGTTATGTCAGTATGTACTTGTACATTGTTGTCATGTGTAGTGAATCCTTTAAATAAATATGCATACTACCAATTTTTAGTCTTTGTCGTCATTTCTGCAAGCAAAATCATCGGAATAATAAATTTAAGAAACAGGCACAGATACTTATCATATGTCTACGAAATGTCACCTTGTTTTCATATACTTTACCTTATATCAGGGCATTTGTAATTATTAAAAATGGAGGCAAATATATTTTCTAATTTTATTCTGAAAATATGTATATATTTGTTAATTTCTTTATTAGAGACACAAATATGTCCTTAAACGAAATAATTAAGTATTTAAAAATAAGTTGTTGTAATTTACAACCCCTTATTGCCCAATAATATTTGAAAATTTCATAAATATATGCATTTAAAATAATTTTATAAAAACCCAAAGTATACAATAGCGAGCTTTACTGAATACGTAAACATGTATTTGCAGTATACATTTTAAAAGGGTAAATCAACATACCTTTAATACAATCTCTAATACAATTAAATAGAATATTACTAATGTAATTGGGTGCTTATACTTTTAAGTTTTTTATTTAACTACCAGGCTTTGACCGCTTCACTAGTCTCTATCATTAAGTGAATTCTCAAAATTACATATCATTATTAATAAAATCCAAAAGATCGAAAAACGGAAATCAGTCGAAACCTTAGTTAATGTTCCCGCAGCGTTCGGTAACGATTTTCCATTTTGCAACGTAAGAAGTCCGGATCACAACTGCCTTCGGCAGCGACTCACCTTCATTTTACTCCCCCCTCCCTCGCGAGAAGTTAGAAGTTTCGCGAAATACCACTAATGTGTATATTGCGTACACTTAATAAACAACCGCACACCAAAATTGATTGGAGCAGATTTACTCTTGAAAACGTGTTTCCCCCCCACTCGCGTTTAAAAGGAAATTTCGGACGGAGGAAATTTCATAAAATCCCTTTATACTGCGTATTGTATACACATAAACAACCCACACATAAAAAATAATTTTACTTAGATAATTAGGAACAAGGTTAATTTTGGAAATGTGTTTATTGCCTCCCCTTTCCCCACTCCCAAGGAAGAAAGTCAGGAGTAGAGTAATAGTGAGAGTGACATGCCACGTGGTGGCTGTGGTGGAGGGATGGAATTTTCCTTCTGATATTTTACGAGGGTAGAGCAGAGCTTTCGCGATGTGTCATCATCTTTGAAGAGGGTTCTATTTTGTATGTTGCCACCAGGAGAGTATAAATTATTTCATTGCTGCCCTCTACCGATGAGACTTTTTTGGACTTTGCACTCTCACGCGATTGAAATGTATTTTGAAGACTTAGAATTATTTTACTGAATGAAACAAAGGGTTCATGAGTGCTTTGTAATTAAAAAAGTAATAATTAATGAAAGTTTTAAGCTTTGAACTTAAAGTTTTTGATGTTGCCCAACGGAGATTATAAATTATCTGAGTGCTGCTATTCTACCGGTGAGAATATTAATGAGAGTTTCGGGATTTAGCATTATTTCTCAATTTAAGATCTATTTCGGAGACTTAGAATTTTTTTTTCTTTAATTATTAAATGCTTTTTTTTTTTTTTTTTCATTTTTCAAAGTTAATTTTTGTAGAAAAGCAGGAATCCAAGAAAGGTATTCTGGTTCTTATAAAGCTATTTAAAAAAAGAGAGAGAGAGAATAAAGAATATGAAAGCTAAACAAACTGTAATTATTTTTTTGCTACCCCAATTATTAACTAACTTAACTAATACTGAACAGAGACTATTTTAGATTTAGAGTAGATGAGTGCCATTTATGTCCCTACTCTCGAGCAGCAAATGCGCTTGCAAGTTATCTTCTAAAGCATTCAACAAAGCTCTCTTTTTTCCTGTTATTGTACCATGCATGGTACATGATAACGTCACTATTATAGGAGTGTGCAGACTAATAACTCATTCGCAAATTGACATTTATGCACATCCATTTATTCTGCATGAGACCATGATGCAGTTTGTGGATTACACTTACCCATTTCAACATATTCACTATGTATTCATGACTCTGAAACCAGACTGCAAACCGCAGATATTCGGCATTTTAAAAACATTTTCTTCATCGATTTGGATAGTTATCATGCTAGTTTCGATTATTATATCGATTATGCATTCTGTTCTGAAATAAAAATGTCCGCTCGATAAAATTATGCTCAGTGTTTTAGCAATATGTTTCAGACCAAATTCGATTTTAAGGTCTTTGTCAAGAAGAGAAACATTGCTCGTTTACTCTTGGGTTGTTGGGACGATGTTACTATGCCTAGCTTACGATTCCGCGTTCCTGTCGTTTCTCACGGTTCCACCTGTCACTAAAATCAATCATATGTCGAAGTTGGCTATAGCAGTATCAAAAAGAGAATATCATTGCACTGATAATCCTGGAAAGCCGAAAACTTAACGGGTGTTGCTAATATCTAATCGAAAAGAATTGAAAATATTCGGAAAAAACCTCAAGAGAAACAGCATAAACAAAAAACAAATTAGAAGAATTTGTTATCTATGGACGAAGCAATAAAAATCTTGATTTCGTAGGAGAGACAGATCTCATTGAGCTTTTCGATGAAGGAACAAAATTTACATCTGAAGATCATTTCTTGGAATATATGAGTGCATTTATAATGCGGAAGGACTTTTGTTATAATAAAATCTTTTTGTTAAAAAATAGAACCTACTCCAAAAAGCAACTACTATTCAAACAACTAAAAAAAAAAAAAAAATGGATATGAAATGAAACTGTAAATTGCGTCTAAAAATATAAATTAATTTCCTTCGCAAACAACCTATAACAATACAATTAATCATAACTATTGAAGTCGGCGCAAAATTAAATAAAATTTAATTAGTTTTTAAAGGTTTGTTTTTAGATCGGTAACAACAAATGCTGTCTTCTCAAATGATCCATTTTCATGTTTCCTTTATTATTTTATCCTTGTATACAATTGGTCCATTAGTAGCATCTACATAGAACAGTGAACATTCTTCACAATGTGATATTTATGTTTCTACGAAGTTAGAGTTTCCTTTGGCAATTTGGTATAACTCTGATAACTATCATCCTTGGTGGCTTTTGGATTTGGCGATCAAAACGTAAAGAAAAATATACACTCAAGATGTATATTTTCATAATATATACTGTAGGAAGTATTGTTTCATATTCTTGATTACTCTCTTAATATACCTTATTAAAATAATCATGATATACCAAAGAAATTAAATATGTTTGCCAGATAATTTTTCGATTTCTCTTTCACCAAGGACGTGGACACCAGCATCTTTGCCAACTTTTGCTGCTTACGAAATCTTATTTGTTTTCTTGAATAAAAGTAGTTTTCGGCTGCGTTTTCCAGGTGACAATGTGAGATGTGTATTTTGAATAGGATTTTTTTTGTATTGAATAAAGGTATCAATTTTTATTTAATTTTGCGCCGACTTTAAAAGTTATGATTAATTGTAGTGTTGTAGGTTGTTTGACGAAGGAAATTATTTTATACTTTTAGACGCAATTTACAGTTTCATTTTATATCAATTTTTTTTTAGTTGTTTGAATAGTAGTTGCTTTTTGGAGTCGGTTCTATTTTTTTACAAAAAGATTTTATTTTTCTCTTTTCAGTGAAAACTTATTAGAACATCAAAAGACATTCGACGGCAGTTTCACACATCACAACTTCCAAGAAAAGTGACATAATTCAAAAAATGTTTTATGTCACTGAAAAATACATGAAATGCACACAATGTGAACAAAAATGTTTTATCTCCATCTAGAAAGTTATCCACTTGAGAGACAGTTGTGCCAGTTTTATTCTAGTCAAGTTATTTTTCAGTTGATTTTTCTCAAATGCTGCATTTTTAAGTTTTGTCACTTTTCTTTCCTTTATCGGATATGAGCTAAACACTATCTATTGAATGAACATACGTTCAGTTAAAAAGTCTTTAGAAATGTAAAGAACGGATACGCTGTATTCGTAACCAAAAATTCTGTTAGGCATTTACATTGAACTTTACATTGAATACGCGCTGGAAATTGCACAGCGTAAAATTCAAACAAAGAGTAAAATATGCATTGCAGCTAACGGACAGAAGTTTCAACATCGATACTTACATACTGTTTTTACCAGTGTAGCTGCATGCGTTCAGCAGTTAGAGTGAGAACAGACTTTTGTGAGTATCCTGTGATTTGTTTATCTCTTAATGAAATCCTAATGAAACCTATTTCAGCCAAGATTATTACGACAACAAAAAAAGTATTAAAATTAAATCATCTCTTACGAAGTTATAAGCTAACAAATTTCAGCAGCAACAACAATACGAAATATGGTTTGCAGTGCCTGAAATTCAACTATTTGGACATGACGCCTGTCAATTTTCCTAAAGTAACCAACGATATCATTCGAAAGGGCATCTAATACAGTGTTTACACAGTAAATTCGACGAAAATCGTTAGAGTCTTTTTTGAGATACGGACTTACTTCCCCACTTCCAGTTTCGGATGTCCCACTTCCGATTTCTCAATTTTCACCAAAATATAGAAAATTCATCTGTACACAAGACCTGTCTCAATCTTTAGTTTCGTGGTTCTATCTTTATTAGTTTCGGATGTATAATAGACAGAAAATTCCCCACACACATGCACAAACAAACACAAACACCCACTGACCAATTGCCAAGACCCACTTTTTTTTTTTACTCAGGAGACCTTAAAACATGTAACTGAGATGAAATCTCGATATCGAACTTTTGGACCAAATACATTACTTCCATTACCCACGATAGTCGGGTAATCGAAGTAAAAAAGTAAACAAGAAAAGAATAACTGCTAATTAATATAAATTTCTTAAATAATACTGTATGAAAATTCTGAACCTTTGAACTATTTCAGATTTACCTTATTCCTCAGTGGTAAAACATTTCATGTCATTTAAAAAGGAGCCCCCCCCCCTTTTTTTTTATTGCTTAAATTATGGCACTTCCTTTTGGTGCTTATAAAATTTTCGATAAATATATGTGTTTTCTTGTGGCATTCACAATATGTAGTATTTACAAAAAAGTTTTATTATTATTATTTATGAATAGTTGCAGCAGTAAATTACTTTATGAAATTAATCCACTCATCCATTAACCAAATTAACTAGTTGGCATAGGTGGACTCTGCTCAGTTCTCCATCATATATGTGTTTTCATAAATTTCTAGAACAGGACATTATCTTAACATAGTTATCATGTTAAGAGACGCTTGACACAGTGACAGAAAAAAATCCCCGCGTAATAGGCTATCCACCGTTCACTTTGATATATTTATCTTATTCTAATATATTAATTTATTTTATTAGGGTCAATTTCGTAGTTTAGTTTTCATGCTACTATTTCCAATGCAACAATCCTCAAAATGCCTATTTATATGAAAAATTTTCAGTTTTGTTATGTTGATAAAATCTTAAATAAAAAATAGCTTACGAAATTTTCCTATTAATATATTTGAAGTCAATCATGTTCATACAGGTATCATAAGTGTTATTTTGAAGTTTTCTGATATATTTATGATCCTCAAAATGGACGTTTGTGCTCAATTTTGTATTCTTCTGCCATTTTAAGTAGATCGTAAATTCCAAATAACTTACGAATTTCTTAAATTAGAAAATTAATACTCTATGGTGTTTATGTCAGTATCCTAAATAATATTTCAAAAGTGGTCTGACACCTTTACGATGAAAATATCCCTCAAGATTGACGTTTGAGTGAAATTTTGCCCTATTCGGCCATGTTAAGAAATTCGTAAATTTCTAATAACCTACGAAATTTTTAAACTGGAAAATTCATAGTCAATGATATTCATGCCAGTATCCTAAATAATATTTGAAAAGTAGTCTGACATCTTGACGATGAAAATATCTCTCAAAACTGACGTTTATGTGAAATTTTGCCTTATACTGCCATGTTAAGAATTTCGAAAATTTCCAATAACTTGCGAAATTTTCAAAGTAGCATATTTATAGTTACTGATGTTCATTCCGGCATCAAAACGGATATTTTAAAACTGGTCTGACATTTTTACAGTAAAAAGTTTCCATTTAATGCACGTTTAAATGAATTTTTGTCCTATTCTCCCATGTTAAGAAAATCGTAAATTTCTAATAACTTACGAAGTTTTTAAAATCGAATGTTGCAAATGAATAGGGTTCTTGCCAGTGTCGAAAGTAATATTTTAAAACTGATCTGACCTCTCTGCGACAATTTGTTCTTGAGATATCGTGTACACAGTCTAACAAACTAACGGACTGACCCACTAACAGACTAACAGACTAACAGACTAACAGACACCCTACAGACGGACACCACAGAAATTTTGTCATTTTCGGATTCCTCACACCTGAAAACGTGTAGAAAATTTAAAAAACCGAGGTCGAAAATTTTTACGATTACCTAAGTTCCCCATACCTATAGTATGATGGGGAACTAAAAGTCAAAAAACCAAGGTCGAAAATTTTCCCGATAACCAGAATTCTTTTGTGAGTTTTTGTACAACTAGTATGTTGTGGCCACCACAAGACTTTCTTCTATATTTTCCTATACATATTCAATCCGTAACAATATTTAAAAAAAAAAAAAAAATACATTTTTTTTGTTGTTAAAAGTAAAAAAAAATCGATAACTTTGTTTTAAATTATCACAGATTTATAGTTCAACCATTCATTTTATAGGTATTGAAGAGATCTTTTGAAAGATATACATTGCCCCCACGTGGACATTTTTTCCCCTAGTTAACTATTACTATTATCAACGAGACCTTTCGAAAGATACCCATTTTGAAAATTTACTTCCCCGGGGGGTGTTCTTCCCCTCTAGGGGGGAGAACCGATGCTCCCACATGCACAATTTTTTTTTCCTAGTTAACTACTACTATTATCAATAATTCATATCAATTTTACAATCGCAAGTTTAAAATAACGCTCATTATGTACATTTATACGAAATTTTGTCTTATACTGCCATGTTAAAAGTTTACATAAAATACGATCACAGTGCCATCTGCTGGGCGATTGATCTCAAAATCTAATCAGCACCATTCCATGTCAGGGTCCAACTATATACCAAGTTTGGTTCAATTTCATTCATTGGTTCGTGAGATACGGTGAAAAATACGAAATTTTGCGATCACAGCGCCACCTACTGGGCGATTGATCTCCAAATTTAATCAGCACCATGTACCGTCAGGTTCCAACTATATACCAAGTTTGGTTGATTTTCATTCATTGGTTCGTGAGATACGGTGAAAAATAGGAAAATTTGTTCTATACTGCCATGTTAAAAGTTTACATAAAATGCGATCACAGCGCCACCTGCTGGGTGATTGATCCCCAAATCTAATCAGCACAATGCCCCGCCAGGATGCAACTATATACCAAGTTTGGTTGAATTTCATTCATTGGTTCGTGAGATACGGTGGAAACAAGAAACCACAGACAGACAGACATTTTTTAAAAACTATCAATTCGTGTTCAGGACATCCCAAAACGTGTAGATCCGTCAAAAAACGGAGGTCGAAAATTTTCGCTAATCCAATACTTTCTCCATATTACATATGGAAGAAAGTAAAAAACTGTTGAGATATTCATTTTTAAAAGAGAACATACTTTAGGTAACTCGGATAACATTATTTTCAATGCATGATAAAAATATTTATGGAATTTAAAACGCAAATCTGTAGTCAAGTGGGCGAACCGTTCTCGTAAACATTTGTTCGAAAGCCTTAGTAGTTTATACTTTTAGATCCTATTTCTAATGAGTGACATTTTATCTAAATTAGAGCCTAATTTTTAGAAGACAAAATTTTTCTTTTCTGATAAAAAATAAATAAATAAAATAAAATAAATATAAATTGTATTTTGCGTCCGCGTGCGATCGTTCCTTTTTCACCTGCCTAAGGAAGGCCGTGAGCACCCTGGAAAATATAGTTTTTGATTTCCGAAAAACAATCTTGCGACTAAATTAATAATAATAATAATAATAATAATAAAAATAATCTTGCAGACCTATATAGTTAGTAAAGTTTTTTTTTCCTTACATTTTGTTTGTTAATATACTGTTCATTCTATTTCATATATTAAAAAAATCTTTTTAATTCCTACCTATTTTCATTTAAGAAGAAAAAATATGAACAGAGAAACTTTTATTAATGTAATAATGGGTTATATTTGTGAAAATTACCAATAGAATAAAATCAACAATGGAGACTGATACGTATATACACAAAAAATCCAAAATCACATATATATATAAAAAAATAACTTTATCGATTAAGTAAGAGTGAAGTGCATAGTAACAAATCAAAGCAATTTTAAAATTGCCACATTTCACACAGATTAACTTTAGAATGACAGGAGCGTGTCATTTTGAATATAAAGATAATTACAAAATCAGTAATTTTGAGTACTCTAATCGTTCTAGTCTTAATAAAAAGCTATATACGTTGCATAAACGTTGCACAACAAACCATTTGAATTTCGAAAATGGTATTTTTGATTAAAAGTTCTGCTGAAACTTTATTAAACATGAACAAAGTAATATTTGCACTTTTTTTTTTTTTTTTTTTTTTTTTTTTTTTTTAAATATCTTTAAAGATAAAAAGTTTAAATGTCATTTGCTATTGAAAAATTGACTTTCACAATTAAGAAAAAAACTTTTCATTTAATAGATTCGCATTTAAAGATAAATTTTAAATGAAGCAAAAACTTTGCGTGTATTAAATTCATTACATAAAAGTTATTACTATATGAAAATGTTTATTACAATAAAATTAAAGCGTTGTAGAAAATTACCCCAGACAATCTGCTCCGGGTACTAGAAATAACAAAAACTTGTTCTAGGAAAAGAACCCTTGTCTTAGTTTTATAGTATGTGTTGGAGAAAAGCATATGAGAATTGTTTGGCTTTTTTTTTTTTTTTTTTTAAGTGCATGGACTATATCTGTAATGATAACTATAAAGGATTTAAGTCCATATTCTTGATTTTTCAGAAGACGAAAATTAAAATCAAACTAACTACAAAAAAATCAGAAGAATCGATTAGGAAAAAGGGATTTCGTTGACTTATACCCTTTATACCATTCAGTGATTGTCAACCTTCATTTAATAACAGGAAAAATTTGAATTAAATATTTTATACCATACACCGAATGGTAAATTTCTGACTTGAACCTTTTTTTTTTTTTTTTTTACGAATGGATTTTCTCAAAGACTAAATGACATAGATTTAAATCCTTTATACCAATCGTTTGAGAATTTTTTTCTGAGTCTGACTATGTACTTAACTGAAAATCGACATTTTTGGACTTAAAACCTTTATACTTATCAGTACAGATATACAGTATGAGATAATTGTGTGATTGTAAAGCGGTCCACATACTTTTGCTGTTGATTGTGACTTTGAATTGATTTTATTTGCAGCCGAATTAAACTAGGAAAAAATAAATTAATTGCATATAGTACGTTGAAATTTGATTATTCACTTGTGGCATAGCTCTGTGCAAACGATGCGAGCATTATGATAGCACATGGCTATCTGAATTAGTCAGGCTTTGAATTAGTTGCCTTGAAAACATAAGCAATAACTCTGTCGAATTCTGAGTTATAAGTAAATTACGTTAATACTCCATTGAAATCTGATCCATAGATATGTATCCCATGAAGTAACTATTTTGAAGAGAGCCCAAATAGTGATATGTATTCATGTTTTACACTTTAATTAAACGTTAGCATTTTTTTTTTTTTTTTTTTTTAATTAATCTAAAATTCAGGTTTTATTTTTTTCCCCCTTGTGAATTTTATCCCAGTCTAAAATATAAAATGGAAAACTATTATATATGTATAAATTGGTGGCAAGTAAATTATAATCAGTCTTTTTTTTTTTTTTTCATCATATATTCTTACACGCGGAATTGAAAATATGACATATACATACGTTCGGTTTTATAACTCCTACTTCAAATTAAAAGCACTTAGTTTACATTTCCTTCCTTGTAATTTGTTTACTATATTTTTTTTTCTTCTATTAACTATGCGAAAATCTGCAAAATAAAGTCAGTTTTATAATTTCATTAAAATTTATTATTCAAAGATAAGAAGAGTCGAAGATAAACTTTTAGAGAAAATTCTCTAGCATAGTATTGTTATTTATTTCTCTCTACTTTTTATTTTCGATTTTGTAATAGAGAGACGTATTTTTAACTACTATAAAAAGGCAGATTTATTAATGAAAACATTTTCTAAAAAATTTTCTAAACAGTTGGTAAAAAAGGGTTTATTTTATAGATAAGTGGAAAAGTAAAACAAAAAAAAAAGTTGTTCTAAGATTTAAAACAGTTTACCATTAAAAAATATATGTAAATTTTTACGATACTTTAAATAAATATTCCCTGTAAAAAATTTGTAATTATTTAGTTTGTGTAAGACTGTCAAAAAAGCACAAAGATATGGGCGGTACACAAATTGTAATTATTGGGTTATCCCTACCCCCCTACACCCATTTATCAACTGATATAAATAATTCTGGACATCTTCTTTCAGATTCAAACTTAAGAATTCTAAATATCTATCTGTATCCCTTCGTTCGAGTAGCAAAAGTGCTTGCAAGACAACTTTCTCAAATATTAAAAAAAAAAAAAAAAAAAAAAAAATTTTTTTCGTTCTGATAATGAACCTTGTATATTGCTTCAAAATGGCACTATGACAGACGTATGTGGTTTATTAAATCAATCAAAAGTTGATATTCATGTACACCCATTTATTATGAGCGACGCAGGAATGCACTTTTTCGGATTTCACTTTCCCTTTCAAATTTGCTCATTTTATGTTCATGAATAAAAAAAAAAAAAAACAGAATGCAAACCTCAGATGTTCGCAATTTTAAAAACAATTTCGTCATTTATTTGGAAAGCTATCATGCTAGTCTTGATTATTATGTCGGTCACACTTTGGATTACAAAGCATAAATGTCTGCTCTATAAAATTGTGCTTCCTCTTTCAAGCAATATTTTTAAGGTAAAATTCAATTTTAAGGCCTTTGTCATTGGCACAAAACTTGCTCATTTACTCTTGGATTGTTAGGGCGATGTTCCTTTGCCTACCTTATGATTCAGTGTTCCTGTCCTTTCTGGCGTTTTCTCCTGTTACTACAATCAAAGACGTGTCATAGTTGGCTACAGCAGTATTAAAAAGTACATATCATTGCATTACATAGTACGGATCAAAAGTCCAATGTTTACTGTATATTAATAAGCATTAATCGAAAAGATGTGAGAATAATAGCAGAAAACCACATGAAGACTAACATAATAGAAAAACTTATTAACGAATTTATAAAATTTGGAAGAAGCAAAAGAAATCTTACTTACGTGGGAGAATCGGATGAGATAGAATTTTACAAAGAAGGTACAAAATTCACGTCTGAAGATCATTTTCTAGAAAATATGAGCACACTGATAATGCGGAATTAATTATTATTATTATTATTATTTTTTTTTTTAATAAAAACCTAATAGAAACTTTTGTATATAAACTTAGGGCTTCAGGATTCTATTTCAAGTACTACAGTGATTATAGATTCTTGTATCAGTTGCCGTAGCAACAAGATTCTTTGATAAAGGATACCAGTAAACGGAAATGAGCATTTATAGATGTCACTCCTGCCTTTATTATTTTACTAACAGGCTACTTTGTTTCTATTCTGATTTTTCTTGGAGAGAGATTTTTACGTGATACAAAAGGATTGAAAATTTTGAAGATAAATGAGAAAAGCAAAATGATAAAAATGCATGACGAACAGTCTGTCTAACATTTTTGTGAACTATTTTGCAGTTACGTTTTCTTTGATAATCATGCGTTTTTCGAAATCTATAATTTGGTTTGGAACTGGGTTGGCGAAGGCTTATGTTAAATGAAGTGCCAAAAATGCTTTTAAAGGTCACTTTCAAGATGTTACATCTTTTGATGCTTATGTGTTATTATGCGTCGAAATGTATAAGTTGCTTAACCCTCCTACTACCAGACTTTTTTTGTTACTCTGAATGCAAATGGGGTCAAATTTGACCCCAGTAAGATTTTTACATTGTTTCTGTACACTTATGTTAAAAAACGCTATAAACGGTTGTTAATTGTATCATATAAAAAAAAAAAAATTAAGGTAAAGCTAGGAGAAATCGCACGGCAGGAGAGATTGCGCACATAGGGGATAAGAGGGAAAGAGTAGAGTGGGCGAATTGAAATTTTAGGTGTTATACAACAACAATAGTGAATTTGGTGTTGTATGACTTGAATTTGAATATTGATTGCTTCAAGAGTATAAGTTAAAACGTGGATATTTTGTCTCTTTTCTCAAAAATAAATGCTTGAATTTTCATAACCCTTCCTAAGAATTTTAATACAATGGTAGTAGTACAAAATATTTTTTAATTAAACAATTTCTCATAACCTACTGAACTAGATGAACGGTACAAGAACCACGATTTCCACTAAAGGTGAGTAATTATTTAATAAAATACATCCTACGAAAATGGGAGAGTTTGCGATTTTGCTGTTTAGGAGAGATTGCGCATTTAAAATTCTATACTAACAGAGATTTCGCAGCTTATTCGTGCTAACAGGACAATGATGATGAGTTTGTTCAATGCCTGGGACTATACCAAAACATAACATCCATAAATCATTAGACTAGTTCAAACCATTAGATGGCGCACCACATTTATGGAAACTATCCACAGAATCTGAAATTGAACGTTGTTTAAGAGTGGCACAATCGACAAAAGCCACACGTCTGATGGGATTTACCTCTAGAATGCTGTTAGACTATGAGAAATTTATCGCAAAGGATTTAAATGTTATCGTAAATTTAATTAGTTTTGCAATACTTTCAAGTATGGTGCTCAAGTTTTGTGCAGCTGTCAGCTGCTTAAATAGAAGAGAGAAAACTAAATGCAAGCAAAAATATCAGTCTACTCAATCTTCTTTTTAAGGAATGTAATCGTCTGAATTTCAATAAAATAAAATAAACAAAATAAACGTAAAAGATTTTAAAGCATAATGGATTTGAAAACGTAAAGGATTTTTTGGAGAAAGATTTTTGACAAAAAAAAAAACTTTAGTAAATAGTGGGCGTATTCGGCGCTTAAAAATATTGGCGGGACTGCTCTCGGATTTGCCACATATCATTGCACGCACGGTGTGCTTTTTTTTTTTTTTTTGCTCGGAAATGTCGGTTTTTACACGGATACACCGTCTCGAACATGTTCACTTGTGGCAGGTGGTTGCACAATAACTTTAGATGTGCAGTAATAAGTGCAATTATTATGAACAATGAGAGATTCGGTCAGCAAACAAGAAACCATCCTAGCTGAAAAGATAATGTACTAATTTTAAGTTAAACGTGTTAACTAGTAACTTAATATTATTTTCTGGTCTTTTTCTTTATCTAATTTTGCTCTTTTTTCTTATTCTTTAATATTTTTCCTATAAATAAATTTTTAAAGTTATTTTTATAGTTCTTTTATATTTATGATTATTTTTTTAATTATGGAATTAAGATATCCACTCCCAATGCAAAAATATTTGTTTATAAATATCTTATAATAATAGTATTTAAGCGAATTATTATTATTGATAATGTAATTGTAGTTATAATTAAGCGCAATCTCTCCTACCCATGTGCGCAATCACTCCTACCCTATAAGGAGAGATTGCGCAAAATTGCTCTCTTGGTTTTATTATTACTGTTGTTTTAAATTACAAGAGAGCAACAAAATAGCAATGGAAATGCATAGAAGAAGGATCATTTCAAAGTTATTTCCCAAATTTTAGGAAAAAGTTAATATTTGGATTTTTTTATATAATTTTGTTGAATTGTGCGCGAACTCTCCTAGCTTTATTTTATATATTTGCTTTTAAAGAGTATTTTAGATATGGAAAAAAAAATTATATGAAACTTATTTTTTGGATCTTTATATAGTCCCATCCTATTTTTCTATTTATGTTGATGATATTTCGGCCAAAAACACAAATATGTCATAAAGTATTATGACAGTTTAATTATTAGCATTTTTTTTGTTATTATCAAATATATATATATACATATATAATAAAAAGAATTTAGAAGATTAAAAATTAAATATAGATTTGTGGGGAAATAAAACGGTTAGTCTAATTATCTCCATTTAATTCAGGTGTTAAAGCTTTTCACATTCATTAAGAAAGCAATTTTTCTGTAAATTACTTATTTATCTAAATTGGATTGTCAAAAGTGTGTGTAAATGTTTTTTTCCATTTGTCGATAAAGAGACATCTGGTCTAACGGGCCGTATGTTCAGTTCCTTCTAGCCCTGTCTTTGAAATAGGCCGCTTCAATCGATTTTCCTTAAAATGTCAACATATGTTCGCATTTTCTCCTCTTCTGGCGTAAGAGGCCTTTCTGGGTTTTGTTGAGTTCTCCGTATTCTCTTATCGCTCTGAAAAACGGTAATGAAGCAGATTTTTTGAGTGGGCGGTTTGCAGATAAGAGTGTAATGGCTTTCAAACGTTTGTAAATAATTATGTAGGTGTTCGTTAAAATTGGTCTGTGGAAGGTTTCTAAGATAATTAAAAGTTTTAATGGGGCTCTGGTACATTTATGTTATGGGAAAAAATTCCTGTGTACTGGTTTTGTATATTTCATTAATCTTGTCATGAGGGCGCTATTTTGCCACGGAGGCTGATTAGTTCGCAACAAGTAGGAGCGTACCCCTATTTATCTTGGATTACTGGAAACACGTGGAATTGCTGGAAGCTAGAAGTTTGAAGGGCGTGTTTTGGTTCGATGAAGTACGCAGTTTATTTGTGGGATGCAGAAAGGATAGTTAAATAATGTAATTAACAGAATTGTCAGTTTTTCGAGGGGGGATGGAGTCAGAGGTTATCTCTTGATCTCCCGAAGTTTTTTTTTTTTGATAAGGAGTTCTAAGTATTTGAAAGATGGTTGCAAATATTTCTTTTCTTTCCTGATTGCCGAGGGACACTCCAGTTCTCTCGATGCGATATGTTACGGAAGCACGAAGCTTCTTAAGAATGCACTGTACTATCTGATGTTGTAGGAATGCCGATGTCGTCATTTATTCAGCGGTAAGTGACTGCCAGAGGGTTTTTCCCGATGATTACATTTCTTCGTTGTCTGCCGATTAAGCTGTATGATTATTCGCTCTAATGTTTGATGATTCGGTGGAGCTGCTATGAGTGATGGGAATGAATGAAGTCACCTATGTCGGTAATGCAATTTAACAGTCAAAGAATGCATTTTTTCCAAAGGCTAATAACATTGTCATTGTCTCTCCTTCTGATTGCCCGTCTTTATGAATTAAGGAACTCCTGTTGACTAAAGAGAAATGCTATGTGATAAGTATTTTTTTTTTTTTTAGACTTCAAAGTATGTAATCATTTCCTTCTTTTTTGTCATGTAATGCTAAGAGTAAATTCAAAAATGTTTAAGCAAAATTATTTTTGTAAAAGTTAATAACTTGTATTACAGCACAAGGTGTTGCTGATGTCAAGTAGACAAAATGAATGCAAGATAAAAGTAATTGATTTAAATTGTTAAATTTAGAGGAACTGTAAAAATTTTCAGTTTAATGTGTAGTTGCATACTTAAAATAAATTTAATTTTGTAAATTCATTTAACTTTTGTCCTAGTAAATTAATATTTAAAATTTTAATGTGAAATTCTTGTCTTTAAAGGGAATTTTAGTAGTCAAAAGGCAAAAGAAAAATTAATAAAATTTTGGTCATTAGTTTGTATGAATTTGAGTAGAAAGATCAGTTTGTTAAAATTTTTCTAATGAAGATATATCCTTCTACCGAGACGGGTTATTGCATTAATTTACTTCAGCCAGTTGAGCAACAGATCTTTTAGCAGAGTTATCTTTAGTTAGTTTAAAATTTCAAAATTGTGGAAATGATAAATCTTCAGTTTTATTTTGTTTTTTTGGTTGGTGAATGTGCACTCACTGGAACGATTCAAATTGTGTTTCTTACCTGTAAATGTGATTGAAGTTTAGATTTATAGAAAAAGAAAAAAAATAATAATCTTTGTGAAAGTTTAAATTTTTGAGTAGTTAAAAAATTAGATTAACTGATTGTTTTTGTAGCTGAATAATTCTTATTAATTAGTTGTTGAAATCGTGACTTACAATTTTTTTTTTTTTTTTCCAGAGTGGGTATATTAGATAATGTTGAATTTTCGTAGCTTGATTCATGGTTTTTTTTTTTTTTTTAATTATTATTACATTTCTTGTTATGCAAAGCAATTTTCATCTGGGGAAATAACTTGTATGATCTTTACGAGATCTGGTAATTGTAAAAAAATTACAATTAAATTATTTTAGATCTTTTAAAGTCATGCAAGTTAGGAATGAGTAGATAAATTGCTTTAATTATTTACCCTTTCAGTTTAGGTTAAATTATTAACTTTGCATACGTCTTAAAATCTCAAATTTATTTGGTGTTAATATTTTTGTTATTTATTATTGGTAAATTTAAATTTATTCACTAACTTGCTTTCAAAGTAAAAGGGAAAGGTTTTATTCTTCTGTTAGGGAGTTCAGAATTTTAAAGTAAATGACTTGTCTGGCTGAAATTGACTTTACAACGCTAATTGCAAAATTTAAAATCTACATCGTCACTATACTATGATCCCGTTGTTTTGTCAGTTAAGCAGTTGACTGTTGTATTTGCAAAAAATAGTTTTCTGAACTTAGTAAATGTATATGAGTTGGTTCAATGGGTAGAGCATCTAATTGTTGGTTGGTAAATATGTTCTTTAATTAACGATAAACGGCATTCAAGTGTTTACCTGAGTGATTTTTTTTTTAGGGAAATTAAAACAATTTCAGGGAATTGAAGTTTTAGAGTTAAAGTTTTTAATTAGTTGTTATGGTAGTTACTATTAGTAACAAATTTAAACACCATAAATAGTATGTCATGTATCATATGAATAACCTTTCTTGCACACCTTTATAAGGGTTTATTTTCACGATTGATTATTTAGTTAAAAATTTATATTGGAACTGTTAACGACTTTTGTTTTATTTCATTGAAAATAATGGTATGTAATTATCAAAAATTTAAATACAAGAAGCATGATTGAATTAAGTTACACTAGTTTTAAATTTATTAGTGTTTTAGGTTCTTAAATTTGTAACACAATTATATTAATTAATGTGTCATAATAGATCAGACGTTATACACATTTCTGGCAGAAATATTTGAATGAATTAAAAAAAAAAAAAAAAAAAAAACTGAGCATTTCCACGCAAAATTTACAACATTTTCTATCAAAAGATCTGACACAAGAATGCATATCCCACACTTTTTGCTTTTAGTAAGGTACCTGTACCCAGTATGGACACCCTAAGGAAAATTTATTTTTTTCACCCCCGTATACACGTCATAGGATTCCAAAAATATATAACCACTATCCCTGGACTGTTGACTATCATTATTAAAATTAGCGATCTCGCAATTACTCTGGTTTAATTTAAATGATAAAAACTGAAAATGTTTACAAGTGTCCATATGAGGAACCACCTGTCCCTATTATGGACATGCATGTTCATATTAGGGACAGATGGATCCTTATTGACCTACTACACAGGGTGTATGGAAAAGCCACTCTTCCAAGGGATTTTATAGGAGAGGGGATAAAAAAAATACATCTCAAAGTATTGCGGGGGAGGGGGGGCACATCTTCAGAACATGCACTTTAGAAAGGTGGGGGGGGGTCATTTTCGGTTGTGGTTCTTCGAAGACTCATGCAAAGTAGCTCAGTTACTACAAAATATTATGAAATAATATAGTTGCTTTTGCTTAGCTTTATTGCGTCTGTCTGCAGAATTTACATCTGTTATTACTCAGTCCTCAGAGAATGGGCAAATAAAAACTTCTTCATCATGGGCGCTAAGTCCCACACAGTCCTCATGGACATATCTGCCGCATTTGATGTATGGCCGCATGTCTGCAACCGCATCAATACTGCATAAGACACAGTACCAGTTCTTATTTGTTGAGGAAGTGATACCGCTGGTACATGCGATTTCGCTAACAGATGCCCTACTAAGGGGAGGCTTCTTTTGATTTTCTGCTTTTTGGAGGATTTTTTTCTTGGAGGAGGTTTTTTGGAGAATTGTTAAGATAGCATCTTGTTGAACAAGGATTTTACCACTTTGATGCCTTTTGAGTTTATCGCCTGGCAACGTTGTGTCTTCTTCCTTCTTACAGTTGGAGTCGATAACACGCTGGTGAAAGAATTTTCCATGGAAAATGATCTCGCAGGTTATGAAGGTGGGTCAATAACAGAAGAAGGCATGTTGTTAACAGATGCTTCAACATCTGTTGCAAATTCCAAATTTGGTGCATTTTCTTCCCCTTCTGCTGCTGGTTCCGGAATTGTAGTAATGTCACAAGGCTCGAAGTCTTTATCTGGAAATAGTTGGATCGAAAGGAAAAATTACAGTTGCCTGAAAACCTGAAGTTATGTTCGGCAGAGTCATCGAACGATTCCAAACCTTCCTAAATATTTCCTCAAATCTAAGTCGAGTGATCTGTCTATCAGGGTGACGAGTGAAATGGAGCAATACTTCATCACCCCAGTATGATTCAAAAGCTTTAAAAACAGCTTTGTCCAAGGGCTGCAATTCATCAGTCGTGTTGCTGGGCAGGCAGTAGAGTGTTACATTGTGCTTGTCTGCCTTTGCCACGTTTTCTGCGTCCAAATGAGAATTGGCTCCATCAAAAACATGAAGAGTGGGGCCTTCAGTTTTGAACTTAGCGAAATGTTCCAACCAAGGGCAGAATACCTCTGTGCTCATGCTTCTTTAGGGGTCATCACAACTTCTCTTCCTGGAGGCATGTTATCCTTCCATTCTTGTTTCATCCTCTTTCATCTGAAAAGCACCATGGGAGGAATGATGGGGCGGAGGGCATTACAGCATGAAACAATTGTTGCATTTTTTGCATGCTCTGGTGCAATAAAATGTATCATTTTTTGTACAAGAACATTCTGTTGATGGTGGATAGTTAGCCGGCACCCTTTTACATCCATGTTATAAATGTGCTGCGGTTGATTTACAATATCCAATTCTTCCAAGCACGCTTGTAGTTTCTGAAAATCATCAGAAACATTTGCCCGGGTAAGCTTCTGGGCTCTCCTTGGATTGAGGTTCTGAGACTTCCTTTTAGCAACAAGTGGGTTGTATTTCAATAAAGCTGCCAACCACTTCCTTCTAGCCATATTGGGAATCGGGCGTAGTTTTACTAAATCTTGTTATAAATAAACAAAGAAAACATGTTTAAGCAATATATTTAATAGCAATCGAAAATATGTTTTATCACTTTTCTAAAACACTCCACTTTTCAATATTTAAAGTAATTTTACCATATCTAATAAGAATTTAAACTTACCTATAACTACGATCAGCACACCATTGGTATTCATATGCAGAATATTATTAAATATAATTATTAGAAAGCATTCTACATATTATTTAACACATATACATTATTTTGTCCATTATACGATCAATGGAACTCAATTTACACATTTATTTAAAAAAAAAAAAAGTAATAAAAATATTTATTTGAAGTAATCTTACTTAAATTATTTGACTTTGAATAGTATAGAAAAAAGTTTTTCTTAAAGATTACAGTAAAAAAAAAAAGTAATGGAAAAGAAAAAATATTTTGTTTCTACTTTTTTTGTGTCGCCAATGAGCAGTAAATAGCCAAGAAACGAACATTTTCATTATTTGTTTTAGTATAGCCTCCTAAACTAGATCCCTTCCGCGTGGTTTGAAAACTTGGCAACAGTTCAAGCGGTAAACAGCGTCACCTAGGTGAGATTGCGCGATTTGTTTTTTTTTTTTTTTTTTTTTAATTCAACAGCCACCAATAATTTTAAGAAGTGGAAATTAATTTATATTATAAAAGGCGAATAGAATCAAAGAAACATCGTTTACATATATCATATATCACTTCTTAAAGTTATTGGTGACAGTTGAATAAAAATGTCGCGCAATCCGTACCAGTTGGTGTTGTCTACCGCTTGAATTGTAGCACGATAATGCACGACCGCAAATTGTTGGTATTGTCTGGACCTTCGTTGAGGCCGAATGTGTTCGACTGTTGCTCTGGCCAGTGCGTTCTCCTGATCTCGCACCAATGAAAATGACAGTTTAATCATTGAAAAGCGACTGGACCCCACTACTCACCAGTAACTTCGATCGATGAATTATGGCATCGTGTTGAAGCTTCAGGAAGTGCTCTACCCGTACATGTCATCCAATCGCTGTTCAACTCAATGCCTAGGCAGATATGTGCTGTTATTGCTCACAGAGGTTGCTGCTTTATTTACTGTTTTCTCAGTACATATTACTCCAAATTTCTTGAAATTTTAATGAATTGTTCTTCCTACTATAATGTATGTGTGCAAGAAATTTCATTCCGTTATTATCATTCCTTCTTGGTGTTGCATTTTTAATGTAGAGCAGTGTATATGAGTTGGCTCAATGGGTAGAGCATTTAATTGTTGGTTGGTAACTATGTTCTTCAATTAAAGTTAAACGGCAGTCAAGCGTATAACTGAGTGATTTTTTGTAGGAAAATTAAAACAATTTCAGAGAATTCAAGTTTCAGAGTTAAAGTTTTAATTTGTTGTTATTGTAGTTACTATTAGTAACAAATTTAAACACCATAAATAGTATGTCATGTATCATATGGATAACATTTCTTGAACACGTATATAAGGGTTTATTTTCACGATTGATTATTTAGTTAAAAATTTATATTTGAACTGTTAACGACTTTTGTTTTATTTCCTTGAAAATAATGGTATGTAATTATCAAAAATTTAAATACGAAACGTATGAATGTATAAGTTACACTTATTTTAAGTTTATTAGTGTTTTAGTTATAAAATTTGGAACACAATTATATTAATTAATGAGTCATAATAAATCATATGTTATACACATTTCTGGCAGAAATATTTGAATGAATTTAACAAACAAAAACTCAGCATTTCCACGCAAATTTTACAACATTTTCCATTAAATGATCTTACACAAGAATGCACATCCTACTCTTTTTGCTTTTAGTAACCTCACTAGAATGTTCTGCCTGCCACTGAATTTAAAGTATCGGAACGTTTCTCAGGAATTTTCTGAACTAAACATTTCCCCTGCGTCAAAAGAAATGTTCATATTTTATAATTGTATTTTTGTTCACAAATGAAATTCTGATATAAATTTAGACATAAACAACTAAATTTTTCAAGGAGAACGTGCAGAACATTATCAAATATAATTATTGGAAAACATTCTACATATTATTTACACATATATGCATTATTTTGTTCATTAAACGATCAATGGAACTTAATTTACACATTTTTTTTTTTTTTTTTTAAGTAATAAAAATGTTTATCTGAAGTAATCTTACTTAAATAATTTTACTTTGAAGAGTATAGAAAGAAGTTTTTCTTGAAGATTATAGTGAAAAAAATAAAAAAAACTAAGTTAAAAAAAAAAAAAAATATTTTGTTTCTACTTTTTTTGTGTCGCCAATGTGCAATAAATAGCCAAGAAACGGACATTTTCATTATTTGTTTTACCATTGCCTCCTGAACTAGATGCTTTCCGCGTGGCTCGAAAACTTGGCAACAGTTCAAGCGGTAAACAGCGTCACCTAGGCGAGATTGCGCGATTTTTTTTTTTTTTACTCCACAGCCATCAATAATTTTAAGAAGTGGAATTTAATATATATATAAGGCGAATAGAATCGAAGAAACGTTGATTACATATATCATATATCACTTCTTAAAGTTATTGGTGACAGTTGTATAAGAAAGTCGCGTTCAATCTGTACCAGTTGGCGCTGTCTACCGCTTGAATTGTTCCAAGTTTCCGAGCCACGTGGAAGGCATCTAGTTTAGGAGGCTGTGGTTTTACAGACAATCTACTCAGATTCTGCCGATTTATTTATTTATTTATATGTATATATATATATTTTTTAACATTCCATTTGAAAATCTTTCTTTCTTTCTTTTTCTTTTCCCCCGTTTGTGTTTGTACCTAGAGTGAAATACGTTTTATCATGATTTCATGTCATGGGAATTTCATTTTCATCTTCATTCGATAAACAATGTTTTCTACTCTTAACTTTTAAGACATGTGCATTTTGATTATCGACAATAAATGATAGCCTAGAAAATTGTACTCTTCTGTGATCCCGATCTTAATAAAACATAATGCAGATTTCTAATAATAATATTAACTGGATGTTTACACATATAGTTATGAATAAATTTTGAGAAGAATTTAGAATAAAAGTACAGGGTAATTTTAGGCCTTCTAAAACAAATAGGCATTCGGCTCGGGCGTACTTGGCCTGAGCAGCAATCAGGCCCTGCGTGCTCCAGTCAGCTTCTTGTAGCTCTTGAAGATTTTTACAAACTTTCAACCCAAACAGAGGATTTTCTTGACAGCTTTTGAGTGATATACACACGTATACAGGCACAAACAGACACTGTTATTAATAATATTTTTTTATTTTTATGTCCGAATGGAGAGGTCACCACTGATGTTTCGCTAATTAATTAGAGGCTTTATTTATTTATTTATTTATTTATTTATTAACCTTACATTTTATTTTTTAAAATGCTTGTTGTATTTCGTATATAAAAGATCACTATTTCATTCCTACTTATTTTGACTAAAAAAGAAACATTATGAACACAGATATATTTATTGATGTAACAATGAGTTATATTCTACCAAATTATTGTGCTAATGCTTTAATAATAGTGCCAACAAAAGTTTTTATATAAAGAGCTAAAAAAAAAAAAAATCCCTGGAATAAATTATAACGTAATATTCAGACATAAATGTAAGGAATCACGAAATTCCCACATTTTACATAGATTAATAAAATCCATATGATTTGTGTAACAAACTTTTTGAATTTTAAAAAAGTGATGAATTTCTGATGAAAACCTCTGTAAAAACTCTATTAAACATTACCAAAACTAATATATTTGCACAATTTTATGTCATTAGAAATAAAACGTATTTTAAATCATCCGCTAGAAAATTAAAAAAAAAAAAAAAAAAATAAGAAAAATGTTTTAATTAAATCGATTGTAGTTTAAAAAAGAAAAACTGAATGCTTCAAAAACTTTCCGTGCAAAGTGTCATTGCGTAAAAAGTCATTATATTAAATGGTTTGGAAGTAATTGGAACATTGCAGAAAACTATCCTGTTATAACTTGCGCCAGGCACGAATAACTATTTCCTAAAAACCAGTAAAAATCTATTCTGTGAAAGAATTCTTGTTGCAGTTCGAAAGCATATGTTAGAGGAAAGCAGGGAATGCTTGGCGAATGTTTTAATGCGTGGACCGTGTGTACTATGCGACATAATTATGCGATTGCAAACGCTTAATACTTTTACTATGTGGAATATGGTTTTGAATTAAATTGATTTTTTTTAAACTAACTTAAAATTAACAGGATTCCGAATTAAAAAAAAAAAATAAATAAATAAATAGCATAATAGTGCGTTGAAATTTTACCCATGCATTAATGGCATAGATATGTATTATACTATGCGAGGAAATATTGTGATTGTGTACATTTCGATGATCCATCTAGAAATCATGACTTTGAAATAATGGCGTTGATGATATAAGCAGTAACACACTCTAATACTGAATTATAAGTAAGTTGCTTTAATGCTCCATTGAAATCTGACCCGTGGACTTGGGATATTGATATATATAGCATGATCGCAGAAACTAATTTAAAGAGCGAGTAAATAGTGCTATATAGCAAAACTTTACTTTAACTGAATGTCAACGTCTCATTTATTAATTTAAAAGCCAGTTTATATATGCATATAAATTTTGTCCTGTTTTTAAATGAAACAAATGTATGGATACGTGCATGAATTTTATGGCAAAATTTTTTTAATCAAATCATTTTTAAATAATGTATTCTTGTACCCAGTATAGAGAGTATGACGTACAGTTTAAGTTTGATAAATTCTCCTTAAATGAAATAGTATAATAATAAAGGGTTTGAAAAATAATTTGAATATCTTCATGGCAATTTGTTTACTTTTTTAAAAAATCTCAAAGCATAGGAAAATCCGCGAAATATATTCTCTTTTGTAATTTCATTAAAATTTATTATTCAAAGACAAGATGCTTCGAGGAAGACCTTTTAAATAAAGTCCTTTATCACATTACTATCATTTATTTCTCGCAGTTATCTCCCCCCCCCCCCAAATCTCTAACCCTCTCTCTCTCCCTCTTTTTTTTACTAGAAAAATGTATATGTAAAAAAGACAGATTTATTAGTAAACCGATATGTATCTTTTCCCTGAACAGTTATCCAACAGGTTAGTTTTGCAAAAAGATAAAAAGTTTGTAGCGAGATTGAATAGAGTTAAAATAATATTTAAAAAATGCGTCAAGTTTTAATGTACGTTAAATAAAAATGCTCTGCAAAAAATAATAATTATTAAACAACTATAAACTATTCAAAAAGAAAAAAAAAAGGAATATGAATGCTACACAAATTATAATTATTGGGTTATCCCTAGCACCACTTTCTTCTTTCACACAATACTATAACACAAGGCATTTTTTTTCAGGATCAGACTTAAGAAGCCTAAATAGTTATTTAAAAAATCCCTACGCCCGGACAGCAAATGCACTTGCAGATTATCTTCTAAAAAATTCAAAAAAAATCGACAAAATTTTCTTTCGTCACGTTAAAAATGAACATTGTGCTGCGTGGGATAATAATAACGGCACTACAACGGGGCCATGTGCATTAATAAATCAATCACAAATTGATATTCATGTTCATCCAGCTGCTATAAACGAGCTATTGATGCAGTTTGTGGATTTCACTTATCCATTTGAATTTTCACATCATACGTTCATGACTCTGAAACCAGAATACAAACCACAGATATTCGGCATTTTCAAAACATTTTCTTCATCGATTTGGATAGCTATCATGCTAGTTTTGATTATTATGTCGCTCGTGCATTACATTCTAAGGCGTAAACATCCTATTAATAAAATTATGCTGAATGTTTTAGCAATATTTTTAAGGCAAAATTCTATTTTAAGGCTTTCGTCATTGGCAGAAAACTTGCTCGTTTACTCTTGGGTTGTTGGGGCGATGTTTATTTGTCTGGCTTACGATTCCGTGTTTCTGTCGTTTCTGGCGATTCCTCCTGTCAATACAATCAAAGATTTAACACAGTTGGCCACAGCAGTATCTAAAGGAGAATATCAGTGCGTAGAATTTAATCAAAATCCTAAAACTTATCCTGTTTTATTATTAAGTAATCAAAAAGAATTGAGAATAATCGGAGAAAACCTCAAGAATAGTAAAATAGAGAACAACGAGGTAGATGAATTTATATTGTATGGACGAAGCGATAAAAATCTTGCTTACGTACAACAAACAAATGTTATTGAGTTTTTCAATGAAGGTACAAAATTCACGTCTGAAGACCGTTTTTTGGAAAGAATGAGATCACTAAAAATGCGAAAAGACTTTTGTTGTAAAAAGCTAGTAGAAACTTTCGTACATAAGCATATGGCTTCAGGACTCTATTTTAAGTACTATAAGGATTTTATATACCTCTTACAATTGCCAAGGCGACTAGATTCTTTAGAAAAGGATACCAGTAAACGGAAATTAACACTTATAGATGTGGCTCCTGCGTTTATTATTTTACTGACAGGGTACTTTGTTTCTTTTCTGTTTTTTCTTGGGGAGATATTTTTAGGTCGTAAGAAGGGAATGAAAGTTAAAGAAAAAAAAAAAAAAAGCAAAATGATAGTAATGCATGACGAAGAATTAGTCTAACAAATATTTAGTAAACTATTTCCCAGTAACATTATTCTTCAATTATCATGCATTATTGTTTTCCGAAATTTATGAGTTGTTTTGCAATTAACAATGCTGTATGTTTTTTTGAAGAGGAAAAAAAGCTTTCAGAAACCATTTTCACGATGTTACCTCTTTTGATATTTATAATTTTAGGGTTCGTTTTACACCATTTCAAATTAAAAAGCATTTTACGTCGGAATTATTCATATGAAATAGTTATTAATCGCAGGCAGCAACTTTTGGATGAAACGAAAGATATTATTTGTATTTAATTATTTGCTTAAGGTTGAAATTACTCAGCGTCAAAACTTAATCCAAATTAACTCGTACATTACGAGTGTGATTTTCAGTTAAATAGAAATTCTGTTTGGCTAGTATTTTGTGAACTGTTTTAGATTTACCTTATTCATCGAGAGGCACATATGTACACGTCAGTTATATTTTAGACGGTAAATGGAGTTCAAACCTTTCAAGTCATTTATATTAGATTTTTTTTTTTTTTTTTTTTTTAATTACTTACGAGATGTGACTCCTTTCCTATGTTTGTGATGTGAAAATTCGATAAACAACATTCACAGTTAAAATTATGTAAGTTGTCTTTGTCTCCAACAAAAACTTTTAACGGAAATCTGATAAATTTTCTCCTTTTTCAATTATACGGTTACAATCATTTCCTCTTAATTATATGTTTAAGACAAAGAATTAACTACCCGCTCATATGCCACATTAAATAATAATAATAATAATGCTGCTTGAAGAGGATAAATTACATGTAATTAATTAGTTCGATGTGAAAGAAGAATAAATATTACAATGAAATTTTAAGAAGAAAGTATAATACTTATTCAACGAGATTAATTAAATCACCTTATTTTACTATTACAACTTTATTATTAACAAGAAAAAAAAAAAAAAAAAACTTAAATTTACATATCAGAATCGCGCGCATTTGTACATTTCCTTGATGCTCTTTTATTGTTAAGAATTTTGTGGATTTGGACTAATTTTTTAGGTTTATCACACCGCAGCCTACAGTGAAATCAGGGTTTGCAGCGTACGTAAACTTTAATGCATATTTTATAATATTGTCAAAACTACTTTATAACATTGTGTCTTTTATAGAATGTTTTAACATTAAAAAATGAAAAAAATATCCAAGGAAAATTTCTCTCATGGACGATAGCGGTGTCAATATAATAAAATGCAAGTGAAACTTTAGGAATGCTGCGAGGCTTGTAAAATTTTGAATATACATGTATCTGCTCTAAATTTTTTTTAAGTTAGAAAGCGTAAATCGTTATTTTAGTTTGATTATTCTACAAAACAATATTCTTTGTACTGTGTCAGGGCCATGGTAATAGAATATCTCAGGTATAATCACTGCGTGTTGAATTTTTGGCACACGGAACTAGCTCGGTCGTACATCAATCGGAATTTACGCCATCTATCGCGTACATTAGAAAACGCTTGCTTGTTAATTTCATTAAAAGTATTTTAGCAGTATATTTTTTAAAGTACTGTAATTTTCGCTATCTCTTTTATTTATTTACTAGCAGGCTTTGCCCGCTTCGCTGGACATTAAACTTAAATGATTTGTCAAAATGCCATATCTTTATTAATAACCTAAGTTCTCGCTGTGATTGGTAGAGGTTTTCTCGCTCCCAATGTTAAGAGTCTGGGTCCCCACTGTCTTCGGCACAACTTACCCACTTCTTACTTCCCCACCCTCAGCGGGTGAGTTCGAAGTTTTGCAAAATCCCACTAATGTACATAATGCGTACACTTAATCAATATCCACACACCAAAATTCGCCATTCTAAGATAATTCAAAGCGAATTCAAACGGAAAAACATGTTTTTACACATGTTTATTGCCATCCGACTCCGAGAAGGGGGGGGGGGATTTCGAATTTCGTGAAATGCAGTTTACAATAAGTGTAAACTGCATTGTGTAAACTGCTGTAATAAGCAGTTTACAATAAGTGCCGGATGCATACAAACAATTTACGCACCAAATTTCGTGACCACAGAAGTCTTTAATAGACAGTATTATAAATAAAAAAAAAATAAATAAAAAATAAAAATTATACAGACACAACATTATTTCATTATTTAAAACATGAAAATCTGACACTAACAGATTTTAATTTAGTGCCAGAGGCCTACTGCTAAACTTATTAATATCGACAAATTCTTCTTTAGTTAATTCGTGACGATCTAAATTTCATGATAAAGTTTTCATTAAATCAAACCAATGTGTTTCAGCTGCAGATATTGTAACAAATAACGTTGGAAGTCCAAACTGTCTTATAGCCGCAAAACAACGTTTTTTCTCTTTTCCCAATGAGGGGGAGGTGTGCCTTGGGGGGACTCATGTCAAAGGTGTGCCTTGGGGGAGAACTCATGTCAAAGTTGTACCTTGGGGGGGACTCATGTCAAAGTTGGGCCTTGAGGGGACTCATGTCAAAGTTGGGCCTGGGGGGGGACTCATGTCAAAGTCGGGCCTTGGGGGAACTCATGTCAAAGGTGTGCCTTGGGGGGGGACTCATGTCAAAGTTGTACCTTAGGGGGGACTCATGTCAAAGTTGGGCCTTAGGGGGACTCATGTCAAAGTTGGGCCTGGGGGGGACTCATGTCAAAGTTGGGCCTTGGGGGGACTCATGTCAAAGTTGTACCTTGGGGGGGGACTCATGTCAAAGTTGTACCTTGGGGGGGGACTCATGTCAAAGTTGGGCCTGGGGGGGGACTCATGTCAAAGTTGGGCCTTGGGGGGACTTCATTCAATAAACCCCATTCAATAAACCGACTGAAATAGGCCTTTAGCACTATTAAGAGTGTATTATAAAAATTCGACAACGCTGTACCGACTGAAATAGGGGTACCTTGGGGGGGACTCATGTCAAAGTTGTGCCTTGGGGGGACTTCATTCAATAAATTCCCATTCAATAAACCGACTGAAATAGGCCCTTAGCACTATTAAGAGTGTATTATAAAAATTCGACAACGCTGTACCGACTGAAATAGGGGTACCTTGGGGGGGACTCATGTCAAAGTTGTGCCTGGGGGGGACTTCATTCAATAAACCCACATTCAATAAACCGACTGAAATAGGCCCTTAGCACTATTAAGAGTGTATTATAAAAATTCGACAACTCTGTACCGACTGAAATAGGGGTACCTTAGGGGGGACTCATGTCAAAGTTGTGCCTTGGGGGGACTTCATTCAATAAATCCACATTCAATAAACCGACTGAAATAGGCCCTTAGCACTATTAAGAGTGTATTATAAAAATTCGACAACGCTGTACCGACTGAAATAGGCGTGCCTTGGGGGGAGTCATGTCAAAGTTGGGCCTGGGGGGGGGGGACTCATGTCAAAGTTGTGTCTTGGGGGGACTTCATTCAATAAATCCCCATTCAATAAACCGACTGAAATAGGCCTCTAGCACTAATTAAGAGTGATCTATAAAAATTCGACAACTGTACCGACTGAAATAGGCCTCTAGCACTAATAAATACAAAAAGCACAGCTTAAGTATCGGAACCCTTTTGTGACTTTAAATATTTTAAGCCATTTTTGCGATGAACTGAATTGGCTATCTCAATTGTGCAATTAAAGATCTTGGCGAGAAACGTCCGAGCTACTTCGGTGCCGAATTTCAAATTTTGCCAAAGGGATCCAATACTAAAGCTGTTCCATATCGAATCTGGGTTGAAAACGGAAAAAGGGTAAAATAAATTAGAAATATCAGACCTATATTTATAATTTTGATACCGAATGAAAGGGGCGATTTTGGTGAATCCAGGGGTTCAAACAGTTTTTCGATGCGACAGTTAGATTTTTAAAAAATAACTAAAGTATGAAATTTAAGTGTCAACGGAAAAACGGATAAAGGGAAAAATAAATTAGAAATATCAGACCTATCATTACAAATTCAGTACCAAATGAAAGAAGTGATTTTTCTGAATCCTGGGGTGTAAATAGTTTTTCGATACGACAATTAGATTTTTTAAAATTAACTAAAGTATGAAACTTAGATGGCAACACTTCATTTCAATCTTTTCATAATTTGTAGTGAAAATCACGCGAATACAAAATTCTTTAACTTAAAAATTTATTTTTATATTTCATTTTTTCATTCAAAGCATTTTAGTGAAAAGATATTTATGGCGCATGCGCAGGCGTTTTTTACTCACAATTTAAACATTAATTATAATTTTGAAAATTTCTATATATATAATTTCAAGTTGGGTGAAGACCTAAGTTTCTGCCAAGCGCCGTTGAATTCCATCCAGCCATTCTCGAGTGATGCCCGGACAAAAGTGTTTTAGTCTTTTACCCCTAGGGGGGAACGGGGGGGAATTTCCAAAAAGTTGATAGATATAATTTTAAGTTGGGTGAAGACCTAAATTCCTGCCAAGCGTCGTTAAATTCCGTCCAGCCGTTCTCAAGTGATGCCCGGACAAACGTGTTTTAGTCTTTTACCCCCTAGGGGGGAACGGGGGGGAATTTCCAAAAAGTTGATAGATATAATTTTAAGTTGGGTGAAGACCTAAATTCCTGCCAAGCGTCGTTAAATTCCGTCCAGCCGTTCTCAAGTGATGCCCGGACAAACGTGTTTTAGTCTTTTACCCCCTAGGGGGGAACGGGGGGGGGAATTTCCAAAAAGTTGATAGATATAATTTTAAGTTGGGTGAAGACCTAAATTCCTGCCAAGCGTCGTTGAATTCCGTCCAGCCGTTCTCAAGTGATGCCCGGACAAACGTGTTTTAGTGTTTTACCCCCTAGGGGGGGAACGGGGGGGAATTTCCGAAAAGTTGATAGATATAATTTCAAGTTGGGTGAAGACCTAAATTCCTGCCAAGCGTCGTTGAATTCCGTCCAGCCGTTCTCGAGTGATGCCCGGACAAAAAAAGCGACATTCGGACACGATGACACACACACAGACACACACACACACACACACACACACAGGCAAAATTTTCTGAAGTCATTTTCGGCTTTCATGGGGTGTGAAACGTGAAGATATCGCAAAATTTTTCGATTCCGACAAATTTACAGACAAAACTCTGATTTTATTAATATAGATGTTTTCAAATTAAAGAAAGATATATATATATATATATATATATATTATTATTATTATTATTATTATTTTTCAAATAAAAAAAAATGTGTAAATATACATTTTATTTTATTTTATTATTATTATTTTTTTTTATTATAAAAATATATAAAAAAAAAATAAATTCAATTTAAAATTTTTAAAATATTTGTAATAAAAATTACAAATTGTATTAATAACTAACAAACATAATTTAATTTTAAAAAAAGTCCAAAAAGACAAAAATTATTTATTCTTTGATAGGATAAATATCGAAATTCACTTCAAATTTCAGATTTTTAAATTTTCTTTGGACAAATTATTTAAAATAAGTGAACTTTAACTTAAAGATAAAAATAAAAATTTTTCTTTTAATTAGAAATATTTATGCTTGTATCTCAATATCTATTTAAATATTAAGAAAAGAAAGGAAATGGTAATTATATTTTTGATGTTTTTAACAAAATGCAAAAATAAAATCAACTTTTTCCTGGAAAATCAATTTTTACAGATTTTCTTCTTCTTCTTCTTTTCTTTTTTTTTTTAATTACTATATCATTTTTTCATCAAATTTATTTCTGGTTCAAAACCTAAATTTTATTTCCTTAAAAATGCGGATTTTTTCCTGATTTTTGTTAAATTTTGTTAAATATAAATTATAAAATTATTTTTACGATTAAAATGAAATATGTAAAGGAAATTAAATAAACCTCTTTCCTAAAAAAAAAAAAAATAAATAAATAAAAAAAAAAAAAAAAATAATAATAATAATAAAATAAAAATAAAAAAATAAAAATAAATAAGTTATAGTTGTGCGGGTTAAAGCCGATTGACTACTCATTATGGTACTATACTTAGATGGAATGTTTTTCGTGGGTTTATTTTTTAGGAGATCCAAGCATGTGTTCACGTGAGTTTCGGAGAAACCCACGGAAAAGTCAGAACAGCTAAGGCAACGAATTGTGATATTGGATCACAATAGGGAAATAATAATAATAATAAATAAATAAATAAGTAAATAGATACACACTGGAAATCGCGAATTTATAACCAATTCTGACGAAAATTAAAATTTTGTTAAAAACAAGCGATTATGGGTTTAGTCTAAAAATCGCTAAATTTGATAGATGTTTTTAAGGATTATGGTCAATTAACTATGTTAGGATCCTAGTAGTCCTGGTTAAAATACTTTTCACGGAGATCTAAAGAGATCTAAGCATAAATTCACGCGAATTTCGAAGAAAACCACGGAAAACTCATAAAGGCTGATACGAAGAATTGTGACATTGGATCGCATTAGGGAATACACACACACACACGCATATATATATATATATATATATATATATATATATATATATGCATGTATATAAATTATGACGTATTGTAAATCGCGAAATTTATAACCAATTTTGACAAAAATTATTATTATTATTATTTAAATAGCGATTATGAGTTCACTCAGAAAATTGCTATTAAGTTGATATTTTAAGTGTTTAAAATCGATTGACTGCGCTAGAATCCTATCGCCTGGTTATAATGCCTTTTATTTGTGTTTATGTAAATAGATCAGAGCATCTATTCATGCGAGTTTCAGAGGAAACCACGGAAAACTCAAAATGACTAAAATGACGTATTGCGACATTGAATCGCATTAGTAAAAATACAAATAAATTGTGATATATTGTAAATCCGGAATTTAAGAATTTTTATAAAAAATATAATTTATTTTAAGATAGAGATTTAATTGAGCCTAAAAAATCATTACATTAGGTTAATTTACTGCGTTAGGATCCTAGGCCTGGGTGGAATGCCTCCTGTAGGTGGATTTTCTAATGAAATCTTATTCGTATTTACGCGAGTTTTGCAGAAAACCGCGGAAAATTCACAACGGCTAAGATGAACAGCTGTGACATTGGAGTATTGCGATATAGAATATATATATATATATATATATATATATATATATAAGTTGTTACATATTGTAAATCGCGAATTTACAACTAATTTTGGCAAAAATTAAAATTTTGTTGCAAATAGTGATTTTGAATTGAGTCTAAAAATAGCTAAATTAGGTTAATGATTTGTGGGGGCTACGGTCGATAAACTACATAAAGATCCTAGGCCACGTT
Source organism: Salticus scenicus (assembly GCA_963930645.1). Taxonomy (NCBI): domain Eukaryota; kingdom Metazoa; phylum Arthropoda; class Arachnida; order Araneae; family Salticidae; genus Salticus; species Salticus scenicus. The sequence continues at coordinate 288,969,979 of OZ005655.1, forward strand.
GAAATGCCCTCTGTGCGTGAATTTTCTAAAGAAATTTAGCTCGTATTTATACGAGTTTCGGAGAAAACTACGGAAGACTCAGATCGGCTAAGATGAGGAGTTGTGACATTGGGTTGAGAAAAAAAAAAAATACAAAAAATGATAAATTTTGAGATATCCTAAATTGCGAATTTATAGCCAATTTTGCGAAAAAAAAAAAAAAAAAAAAAAAAAGAATATAAATTATGAATTTAGAGTCTAAATTAGGTCGATAGTTTTTTTTTTTTTTTTTTTTTGGGGGGGGGGATATAGTTAAGATTCTAGGACATATTTAAATGCCTTTCATGGATGTTTTTCTAAGATGATCGAAGCATGTTTTCACGCGAGTTTCGAAGAAAACCACAGAAAATTCAGAACAGCTAAGATGACAAATTGTGATATTGGATCGCGTAGAAATTAAGAAAATAAAAATAATAAATTGTAACACACTATAATTCGCGAAGTTACAAAAAATTCTGAGAAAAGTTAAAATCTCATTAAAAACAGCGATTATAGGTTTAGTCTAAAAATCGCGAAATTAGGCTGATGCTTTTAAGAATCACGGCCGATTAACTTGTTATTATCCCAATCTTTAGAAAGACACCCTTACATCAGTGTTTTTCTAAGGATATCTAAATATGTATTCACTCGAATTTTGGAGAAAACCACGGAAAACTGATAAAGGCTAAGATGATGAATTCTGACATTAGATCGCATTAGGGAAAAGTTTTCTTTTTCTTTTTTTTCTTTTGGGGGAGGGGGTTACGGTCGTTTGATATAGTTAAGATTCTCAGCCAGATTTAAATGCTTTTCATGGATGTTTTTCTAAGGTTATCGAAACATGTATTCACGCGAGTTTCGAAGAAAATCTCGGAAAACTCAGACCGGCTAAGATAGCTAATTGCACTGGAAAATAATAATAATAATAATAAAATAAACAAATTGGGATACATTGTAATCGTGAATTCGCAAAGAATTTTGACAAAAAAATTAATTTGGTTAAAAGCAGAGATTGTGTTCAGTCTAAAAATTGCTAAATTAGATTGATGGGTTGGTTTGAGGGGATTACTGTCGTTTGATCACGTCAGGATCCTAGGTCTTTGGTGAATGCCCTCTGTGTGTGTGTGGGGGGGGATTTTCTGAGGAAAACTAGTTCGTATTTACGTAAGTTTCGGGGAAAACCACGGAAAACTCAGAACGTCTAAGACGTAGAACATGACCTGGGAATAATCACAGCATCTCTCATCTTCTAGTTTCTGAAGCGGAACCTCTCGGCTTCTTGTACATTAAATTCGGATGAAAATTTAGAAATTTTAAAGAAAATAATGTTTAATTAAATTAAATTATCCGATGAAATTTTATAATTTTTGAGCTAACATTTCTCTAACTGAAAAATCACAAAACTCATAGAAAAATAATATTTAATTAAATTTCAGGTCAAAAAGCTGATTAAAAAGCTAGATTTACACTTGTTAATAACATTTCAATGATGTTGCTTATCCCTGACTTAAATTGCATCACTTTTTTAAATGTACGTCTTAAGATTTGCTAAATGTAAAGTTTTAATTTTCTTTCTTTATATATATGTATCATGCATATTATATATATATTACAAATGAAATAGTGAAGCCTTGTTACTCTGACAAACTCAACTTAATAATATTTAATAAAACTTTTATAAAATTAAAAAAAAAAAAAAAAAAAAAAAAAAAAAAAAAAAAAAAGAGGCCGTTGTTAAAATTTTGTCATTCATAATTATTAAGAAAAATTTAATTTTAAATATAAATAACTTAAATGTTAAATTAACAACGTATCATGAAGCATATGCACCTTGACAGCAGAAAACTATGCCGGAATTCTTGAAAACAGGTCTTTATTTTGTTTTTAGCTATTGCATAACCCGAGTCACATCCAAATACAAAACAGCATCGAGATTTAGAGATATTCATCATAAAATAAAACAATAATTAGAAAAATAATGATGCGCGCTCACTGTACTCAGTGTTAACGTGGTACATCAAATACAGTCAGCGCCACTTTGCGGCCAGTTCAGCGCGAGGTCCACTTTTGAAGGAGGAATCCCGTAGAAGAAGTTCCTCCTTTCTATAGCTTCATGGTCAGGGCTATTTAGTTTCATTTAATTTCTTATCCCGTTTAGGCCGATGTGTAAAATTTACGTGTTAGGCAAATTTGTAAAATGTTTCTATTCTAATTCTAGACACAAGTCTCAGAAGTCTCAAAATTTGATTGTGTGAAGTCAGAACTTCATAATGACGATTCTCTGTGGTTATATATATATATATATATATATATATATATATATATATACAGCCTTTTTTTTTGCTGTGGCTTCTAAGCATGTTTTGCCTTTATTTATGAATCGCCATTTATCATATTTGATAGTAACAGTGATACTGTTTTTGATTGCTTTCCTAATGGACAGGAGGAAATGATGTTAGTTTCTACTTCTGGTACAAAGAGGCCGAGGACGACATCCTTTAGGGTTATGCCTGTTCTCTTATTTTCTGCCGTTTTACCTCTATCATTTTACTCTTAAAATGGCCGTTGGAGATACATTTGAACGTTTACCATGTTTTATTTATGCATTCAAAGAGCTTTAAATTGCTATCGATTAAATGCTATTTATTGCTATCTCTAAAATGTTAAAGATGAGTCAATTTTCAAAGTTTTTTTTTTTCCCTAATATTGAATGAGCTGAGCAGCTAATCAACCTATTCGAAATTTTACAAAGAACTTTGACATTCCTATTCGCTGAGCGTGTTCAATAATACTTTATATCCAGTAATTGCAAAAATTCTCAATTACGTCATTTAGAAGCAATGAGGGTGGATATATTTGTCTGTGTTAAATTTTAAAGGATGAAAATTGTTCAAGCTACTGTTTGCTTGTCAAAAGTGACTAAACCGACTTTTTTTGCTCAGATCACCGTTTTCTTACACTTTTTGGTATTTTCATATAAGGTATAAGCAAAACGATTTCGCTTATACTAAAGTCAATATTGTCCATGAATTTCAAGATTATTACATCCTAAAAAAAAAAAAAAAAAAAAAAATTCAAGTCCTAAAGATTTCAAAATGTTCTATTTTTAGCTGATATATCTTCAAATATTTTTTCTACACACGCGACACGTCATCTATTGTTGCATCTGGCATAACATTGTAAAAAAAAAAAGTACTTTTTCAAATTCGAGAAATAGTATCGTGGATTTCAGAACGTATTGTGTTTTCGCATGTAGAGTAATTTTTACCCAACGTATTTTAAAGATCAGTCTAAGAGAAAATGTGTAGCATTTGTTATCTATGGCAATATAAACTTATTTTCGTTACATATGAGCAGTTGCGAAGCATTCGTTAACTTCAACAACGTATACAATAATCTTCATTTTTGCAGTTTAATTCATCGTCGGATTTATGTAACGAACTGATAAACATATGTTCTTTCTTTCTTTCTTTTTTTTTTTTTTAATTCATTCTTTCTCTTATTTTCTTACTTTACGCTTTTATGTTTTCATTGGCAGAGTATAATGCACTAATTTTTTAATTAAACATTTTTCTAAAAATAATGAGTATGTTCAGTAGCGATCTGTGCACATATGCTTTCTTATGGTATTCAGAATTTATGGCAAAAAAAGTTTTCAAAGCCACTAAGATAATCATTCTACCATTGAAACAAAATTTATAACAACTCATGTTTTGTGTAAGTAACATAGTTGTTACGCAGAAGTCAAATTATTATTTACCGGTATTATTAAATGCACCGTGCAAAATATTCGAAACATTATATTAATAAAATAAAAAAGAAAAAGAGTGAGAGAGAGACAATCGTTGCATAATGCACGTTTAATTTTATTAGCATCTTGTTGGAGAATCGTACGATTAATGTTCAGTTGTCATGGAATATTTCAGTTTAGAAAGTATAATTTTATTTAAATTTTTGAACAAGTGTTTGGAAATCTCTTTTAACCCATTTGCATCATTAGCTTATGTATAATCTCAATTTTCCTGATTACTATCACCGAGGCGTATATATACCTCAATTTTCGTGGTCACTATCGCCCTATTCGTATGCATACGCTCAATTTTTTTTTTTTTGTCACTGTCATTATTCGTTAGATAAACAATAGAAATGGATGTTTTGCTTCTTTTCGTATTTCCTTACGATGCACATGTTCGTTTGGAACACTCTGAATGTCTTCTGACAATTTTTATTCATAAACTCTCTGAAAGAGTCGCTATTTGGTAATAGGTATCAATAACTCATTTAAAAATGTAAGAAATAGATGAGAATTTATTATATATTTTAATTTGTACTAATGTGATTAGTGTGTTTAATTCAAACTTTGTGCAATAAATGAGAAAAAGAAAAAAAAAATTGTTTTTCTATTTGAAAAGAAAAACTAATTGATGAGCAAATTTCTCAATAAGAAATTTTTTTATTAAAATAATTTCGACTATTCCAAGAAAAACACAGCTATTATGCGTGTTATTCAACATATTATTCATCCACGATTCAAAACTGAAACTATAAAGATGACAAACATCAAAATGAAATTCTATAATGTGTCATAAGTAAAATATTAAGAAACAAAAGAATCCCATCCATGACATTGGATGCATGTCTTTGACGATTCTTACTGAAACATCGGGTGAAGATCCTAAGTCAATAACTGATTGCAGAAAATTTCATAAAGTAAAACCTATAAGAACGTTGATCACTTCCGAACGTGAAATGAATGATACATTTACGATATATCACTATCGGAGATCTGACAAAGTCTACTGGAGTCTGAAATATTAAAAAGCTGTTGTTTTTAGTCCAAGAAAAAAAAATTGCCATATATTGATTCAATAATTTGATGAATAGAATTAATTTTAAGTGGATGCCACTATCATGCTCTCTCTTATACATACAACATAGCACCTTGGCGAGTTTGAGATTATCCTTTAAGATATATACAGGATTATTTTGAACATTTAAAATGTTTGAACTGAATTATGAAAACGGCAAAATGCGTGTTTTTAAGTAAAGAAGTAGAATATACAGCGTATGTATTTGTTCGAGGAAAAACATCGACTGACTGAACTCAAACTAAAAGCTATTAAAAAACTTATGAATTACTACTAAAAAAACTAAAGTTGGAGCATTATTAGACTCAGTCAGCAGTCTACAGCCATCGATTTATCATTACGTTTTTTGAGCTGAATTCACCTTGAACAGAATTGTTAAAATAAAAAAACATTAAAGAGCATAAATCACCTGGAAAAAAAAATCTTTTAAAATTCATTTACGTGCATTTTTTTTTTTATTATTATTACATACGGGGCATGCGATTTACTATAAACGGGTGCATTGGCACAGCGAAATAAAAATGAGAAGAAACATACTTCTTTTATGTAATACTACATTACTTTGGCTGAAAGGGAATACTGAACAATGGAAAAGAGTGCACCGAATTAGTATAGTGTATGAAGATTGTAAAAGATTATATTGATGGACAAACACCATTTCTCATACAGTTATATCACAACCCCCTTGAATTGTCATAAAAAGGGGTGGGTGCAAATTTGGTATTATTTTGCTGTGTTTGCTTTTATCATTATAAACGCATAAACATACAACAGAGCACAATAGAGGAAAAAATAACTTGATTTTAGATTTTTTTTTCTTTTAGTTAAATCATCAAAATGTTAAATAAATGACACAGATCTATTCGTTTTATAATTTTTTTTCTTCTGATAATATCTTCAATCATACACTGCTTGTAATTTGCATTTATTCATTTTAAACATACTGCATATAATTCATACTGCACATAATTTACTCACATTAAATTAAAGCATCAGTGTTGCATAAATTTGAGCAATGAATATATGTGTAATGAATATTTAATATTGATTGTTCTGTTATATATAAAAGCAAATGTTTAACATCAAATCAATTTTTTTTTTGTTACGTGCTCAAAATATGCATATGTGTGTGTGTCTAAAATAAATAAAGTAGCCTGATGATGTGTGAAAAACACTTAATAAATGATTTTCAATTTTTTTTTTTGGAAATGTTTAATAAAGTTAATTAATAACAATTCTAGACCGTTCCTCTGTGTGGTTTATAATCTCTGCTTTTACAATAGCAAACTTATCTCACTTCGCGTTTTGTCTGAAGATTATCTCCAGGACAAGCACAATGCCTGAATTGGTTTCCTCCGTATACCTGCAAAACATCACTTACTGTAAAAACGGGATTCTAACGAATGTAACTATGGTAAATACTTATGATATCGGATATACTCATGATAAAAGGATTTATTAAGAAAATATGTGGAAAAGTATGGAGTTTTGAGGATACGGAAAGAAATGACCGTTTTATCCAGGCACACTGTAGCACATCCCAAACATTTTCTTCTTAATTATGATATCGAACTCACTATGAATGTTTAGTGTTTGCTATGTCTATGTGTACATTGATGTTATGTGTAGTGCATTGCGATAAATAAATATGCATTATGTCAATTTTTAGTCTTTGTTGTCACTTCTACAGGTAAAATAATCGTAATGATAAATTTATGAAACATATTATAGACAAAAATATTTAGCATATGTTTACGAAATGTCACCTTGTTTTCACATACTGCACCTTGTAACAAGAAATTTTTTATTATTAACAATAGAGGTGAATGTATTTTCTAATTTTAATCTGAAAACATCTATTTAATTTTGAATTTGTTCATTAGAGAAACAAGTATATCCTAGAATTAGAAAAAGTTCTTGAATAAGTATTTAAAAACAAGTTGTAATTTACAACTCCTTATTTCCCCATAATGTTTAGAAATTTCATAAATTTTAACATTTTAAGATAATTTTATACAAACACAAAATATTTACTAGCAAGTTTTCCAAAATACGTACACATGTATTTGTAGCATATATTTTAAAAGTGTTAAATCAACAAACCTTTAATACAACATCTAGCACAATTAAATGGAATACTAATACAATTTAGATACTTATTCAGACTATCCTTTTAAATTTTTTATTTAATTTTTACTGAAAGTAAAAATCTTACAAAATATACTTTCATAAAATTGAAAATCCAATGTGGACACCGAATGAGTTCCTTATACCACAACTGAAATACACATGTTATTAAGAAAACATTGGCATGTTTGTGTGGGGTAACTCACTCCTACATAAACATGCAGGTTCTGATACATGAACTTTCCTGAAAACAAGCCAAGAAAAGTATTTTAACCATAACTACAAGAATTCCAATAATAAGATGATATACATCGCAGAGAACAAATATCGCTTGCTCATAAAGAGTACTGCTCAGCTTATTACAGACTCTCTCATTGGCAATACAAAGCTTAGAGTATAATGGAATTCACTCTAGAGTAGATGGTCTACTTTTGCTCTCTTTGGCGGAAATTAGTGACGAGAAACGATACATTATAACAATTAACTCCTTTAAAATTGAGAAACGGCTTACTGACTCTGGAAACTCAGAAATTATATTTTTAAAAAGTTCGTTCTCTAATGCCGCCAAGTCACTAAATTTGTCGCCAACACAGATTTTTGTCTCAGTAGAGAGTTTTGCGTTTTAGGCTGTTATTAACCAATAAATTCAACTCCCGGTTGAGCACGAAAATCTAAAAAGCATATAAAGGCGGGGGTGCAAATTTTCAGCAAATTTTGACGCGTTATTTCTGCCATCTAGCGGTATATTTATTTTAAGATTTTTCAGGTGAAAATAACCAATAAGAGATTATATGAAATCTTCAAATCTAGATGGCAGAAACTGCCTGCGAAATTTTGCTGGAAAGCTTGTAGTGAATGTGTCGAATTTGGTGACCTGGCGACCCAATTTGACGAAAAATCGTAGTTTCGAGTTCCCAAAGTTTGGATGCTCTAACTTAAATAAGAAGAGGGCTTTGGAATTTTCTGAAATATTTTGTTGATTCTAGCGCAGAACTAATTTCCTTCAAAATTTGATAAATCATTAGCGAAACTATAAAAGTAGAAGAGTCATTATGGACAATTGTACACTAGAACCTGAATATTTCTTTACTTGCCACAATCTAAACAGCGCTATAGTAAAAGTAGAAACAAATGGCTTTTAAATTTTCACTTCCACATAGGTAGAAATTGATGACAAACTTTGTGACTTACTGTCAAATATGCAATCTGGCAGCAAGACTTGGCAAAGAGTAGTAGTTTAGATTTTCAAAATTTGGAACCTCTAACTTCAATAAAAGCCAAGTTCTAGAATTTTCCTGAGTGATTATTGGTTTCTAGCGCACTAAATCCCCGAAAAATATATGAACGACTGACAACGCTCTCGATGAATTCAAATTCTATTCGGCCTTCAATCTGGATGGTTGACTATTATGCCTAAATTAGCCAAATTCCGGCTCTGTGGCGTACTTCAAGTTTTTCACTTGATATTTGTGGTACGAATGACTAGTGAACAACTTGAAGTATAGACAACTTAAGATTCAAGTGAACAACTTGATATATGTGGTACGAATTGTTTCGAGAGTATTCGTTTAATATTGGTTTTTGCAGTGCAAAGAGCAGTTTTATTCGTATGTTTCTAAACTATTCATTGAATAAAGTGCATTCGTCAGCTAGAACCATAACATTCTACAGACAGAAACGTCGGCAACTTTCATAACAGTATCATAACGGGCTCTGTCATTAGCTTCTGTTCCAATCTCTATGACGTTAGATCATACAAAATGGGCAAAAATTTTGTATTTTTATTTATTATGAATAATTTTTTTTAAATATATCTAAAACGAAAAATACAAAAAGATTAAAAAGAGAGGTACACAACTAAATGTGACATACAAATACATATAAAGCTACATAGGATACATACAAACCTACATACGTTACATACAAACCTAAACTGAATTTGCAACGTTCTACGTCTAATCATTTTTGAGTTGTATCGTTATGTCAGATACAGACACAAACACACATACACACGTACATACAGACGTCACGAAAAGTCTTGAAAATCATAGACATCCCTAAAACAGGAACTCGTGTCAAGACCAAATTGGAGGTGTAGAACTAGGCATGTTAATTTAGATATCATCGAATGGCTACAACCATGCGAAATTGAGCTATGCGAGATAAAAAATCTATTTCACAAATCATGATTACAATACTTTCTTATACTTTGTATAAGAAGGTAAAAAAACGAAACGAAGCTCATTTAAATGTTTAAAAATGTTTTTTCTTTTAAATTTTACATGCCTGTAATGAAATATATGTATATATATATATATGGTGTGTAACAATCACATGACTTCCATTACCCACTATTTCACGTATTATATACACGTTTTGGAGGTAATGCGGTTAGAACACATGATATTGACTTAACAAATTAAACACCTAACAAAATTTCTCTTGCAGAAAACTGTTACAAGTGTAAAGACATATAAAACAGATTTTACATAGCGAATTAATAATGATAATAATAATAATGTTGTCTTTTAAAACATCCATTTCGGAGATCTAAAACTGACCTACCAAATCAGGATGACTATTTTCCTGTTATAACCACGTAATACATACGATCGGATGTCTGAAAAGGGTTTTATCTAGCAACCTTCAAGAAAATCATTAGAACCGTTTTTGAGATACCGAATTTCACAAACACCTGGAAAACTCAATTGTTGACAGAAAAATAACTATTACATATGAAAGTGTATTTAAAAAGGGGTTATTATAGCGAATTCGAAAAAAATCCGTGCAATCGTTTTTAAATGAACGCACTTGTGAGACCTTGTCTACCTATACAAGGCACTTTAAAATTTTTCTAAACTAACCAACTAATACACACAAAGCACGTCTAATAGGGAGGATTATATAGCAACTTTGAAGAAAATCGTGCACATGCACACTGGCCAATCGCCGAAAACCACATTTTTTTCAACCAGAAGACCTCAAAACATGTAATTCCGGTGAAAACTTGATGTACGTTTTTTGTCCGAATACAGTAATTAAATTACTTCTGGTAGTCTGGTAATGAAAGTTAAAATGTGTCAAGTTTTACGTTGCGTTCAATAAAAATTCTCTGCAAAAAATTATAATAATTTTGTTCCTATTTTTCAAACTCCAGATTCCGAGATCTAAATCTGACCTACGTAATCAGAATGTCTGCCTATTTTCCTGTAGAAACCAAATAATACACGTGAAAAGGCATATATATAACAAAGGGTTTATATAGCAAATTTTAAGAAAATCATAACAGTGGTTTTTAAGATAACAAACCTTTGTAGCTTCTTCTGATTTTCACCTGAACAAGCCAAGCTTATTCGTTTACTGGAAGCGAACAAGAAAGGACATCGAAGAGCGAGTTAATACTGCGAGTTTGAAAAAATACGCTGAACCGATTTTTAAGAAACCCATTTGCAATATCTGAAATTGACCTACCTGTACAGGATGCCGGTCAATTGTCCTAATGTAAACAACTAATACATACGAAAAGGTCTTTAAAGGGGTGTTTATATAGCAACAAATATTTAGAGGCATTTTTGAAATATCGATTTTTTACGGTCTTCCAATTTGCCTCAAAATTTTCCAAAATCATCTGTATACGGACCTGTCTTAATTCTGAAGTTTCGTTGCTCTATCGTTATTCATTTTTGTGACATCGTAATTAGAAGTTTCCCCACTCACGTAGTACATACAAAACACACACTGGCCCATTGCCAAAAACCACTTTTTTGAACTCATGAGACCTTAAAATCTATAAATTAGGTAAGAAATTGACATTGACATTTTTGACCGCTTACAAAATATTTTCATGACCTACGGCAGTCGGGTAAAGAAAGTAAAAATTTATTATTCAAAAAGAGGAGTAAAAGGTTATATAACACTACCTTCGCACATTACTCCTGCATCTCAGTATTCAAGTTTCATAAGCAAACATTTTATAGGCTGAAACGTGTCTAACAGAGTGACATAATTGACAATGTGAATTGCAATAGTATCTCTTCAGTTACGGCACGGTATGTGCATTTAGTTTTCTACCAAAATATCATGAGCACAAAGCAGCTAGTGTGTATTCCACAGTTATGAAGTGTGTGACCAAAAACGAAGCTCCAATTTAAATTATCTCCGAGTATGGCATCTTCCGTTATCTGTATGTTTCAGCTATTTTCTGTACTCAAGAAATAAAAAGTATAAAATAACGTTTTTCAAAAACATAACTTCCACTGGGTTATCAGAATGCATGAAAATAGTTTTCTGTGTAGTCTTGATAAGTTAAAATTTTAACAAAAGTCTTGACACACTTAAATAAAACTATTATAGATAACAATACAAGCAAGGAAGATAAATAATGCAATATTTGCATAGATTACAAAACAACACTTTCCATTTGCACTTGCCGATATATCGTTTAACTGTTGATGTAGTTAAATTTCGTGCCATCGAAAACAATAACATCGTAAAATATTTTGTTTTTTATTATAGAGGAAGAAAAATATCACAAAAACTATCTTCAAAATTTCACTTTTAAAGAAATAGCAGAAATTATTCTGGTCCATTACACAGGTCTATAAAAAATAATGTTGAAAAAATTTAATTTGATAATTTTAGTTGACACATATATTTTTTGGCTGTGCTGAAACAGAAAATGAAGCTAGTTTTTCCTCTATCACGTAATGCTTTTTGTCAATACATAATATTTTTATTTTCGGTAGTTTCTAGTATATGTTTCCATAATTGATCCTATATATAATTAGTCATAGAAACATACTATAAAAGTTGCCCTATAATTATATTGATGGAAGGGTCACTGAAGAGTATTGACAAAAATCTATGCGTGTTAGAGAAAAACTGGCATCAGTTTCGGCTTAGCGCACAAAAAAAAAAAAAAAAAAAAAAAAACAAAGATCAGCCAAAATTATCAAATCAAAATTTCAGATGTACACCTGTGTTATCTAAAACTAACTTGCAGTGCAATGCAAAATATATTTTGTTGTTATCTGTGGAAGACAACATTTTTCAAAAATGATCTTCATGGTTTCATGCTTAAAGAAAAAGCATACTAAACATCGATTTTGTGTAGTCCTGTATAATCTCTAAAGCAGCAACGCTACATAAAAATATAATTTGTTATTACCTATGAAGGAAGAAATTAAAATAATCTACAGCTTTACTTATTAAGAGAAAGATAAAACAGACTATATTTGTGCGGCTCTGCATAGTGTCTAAAAGTAGCAACATTTAAATATTTAAAGACATTAATATGTTTCAATGTCTTTTTTCTTTTTTTTTTTAATCTGAACAAAGAAATTCCAAATTTTCTTTATAACTTTATTTCTAAACAGAAAGCGTAAAACAGATTATTTTTGTGTAGCCTTATATATAGCTTAAAATTGCATACCCACTATATAGTAAAAATATATATATATAAACAGTAGGTAACAAAACAATCGAATACAACCAAAAATTCTTATATAATAAAAGTACACTTCATACGGTTTTGTTAAATAAATCCTTGTCGAATCCTGTTCTTAGACTGACAAAGAACATGATTCGACAAGGATTTATTTAACAAAACTGTATTAAGTGTACATTTTTTATATAGGAAGTTTTGCTAGTGTTCGGAAACATTTGTTACCGACTGTATATATATACCGGATGATCCAAAAGTCAGGACAAACTTTAAAAATGAATAATTCGAAAATGAATCAAGATACAAAGATACGGTTTGCACCAAACGGATGGAAAAGAAGCCGGGTTTTTTGTGGCAACGAAAAAAAAAGTTCTGTTGGCGAACAACAGATGGCGCTGTCGGATTTCTGATGTAGGACTATGCAAAGCAACAAACGATATAAAAAGGAGCAACTGCGGCAGGTAATGGTTGTCGAAGCTTACATGCATCGAAATATCGCATTCTCAGTCGCTACTTTAATCACGCACGGCCTCCAAGATATCTCGATCTGACACCCTGTCACTTTTGGCTGTGGGGATTCTTGAAGTCAAAACTGTACAGCGACCAACCGGAATCACTAGCAGCATTGAAAGATGACATCCGCCAAAATGTGTCTGCCATAACGCAAGAAATGCTACTAAATATTGTGAACGGTGTGGTGAATCGTCTCACAGCTGTACTTCTGAATGATGGACAGCACATTGAGCAGTTATTTTAGTGGTACTAATTAACTGTAATTAAGCTGACTTGTAAGTTATCAACACTTTTTTCATTTGTAAATCATCTTTTGGTGAAATAAAACACTATAGCGCCCATCTGTTGGTCGCCAACAGAACTAATTTTTTTTTTTCGTTGCCACACAAAATCCGTTTTTTTTTCATCCGTTTGGTGAAAACCGTATCTTTGTATCTTAATTCGTTTGTGAATTATTCATTTTTAAAGTTTGTCCTGACTTTTGGATCACCCGGTATATATATATATATATATATATATATACTAGCAGACCCGGTCACGCATTGCTGTGACTAAGTTATACGTTGAATTATATTACAGTAAACTATTTAACACAGTCAAATTAATATTTACGAATAAAGACGAAAACGTTGTAGCTGATGTAAATACCTACAGGATTGAGATTTAAAACTTAGGTCAAAATTTGGAAGCGATTGATAAAAATTTTCGTAGAGTTGATATTAAGCACAAATTAATTTTACTGTAAGGTCTTATAAATTTTAATGGAGAAGTGATATATATTATTTCTAATGCTACTTAGGATAAAAATGCTAAAATGACTAATACATAAATTAAATTATATTAAAATTGTATTAAAATAAAAGTATAAAAGAAGCAGACGATTTTAAAATCAATTTTTATGGAGGAGTGAAGTATAATATATGCTATAATGGATAATTTTACTATAAAATGACCTCATCATTTTAAATATTTCAAAGATGGCAACAGCTGTAGTTATAAAAAAAGGAAAACAATATGGCTAAACCAGAAAAATAAGTAAATTTGATAAGTATTTTAAAATTTTAAAATAGGACATCTTATGAAATATTGGACACTTAAATTAAATACATATATCATTAAATAGAAAAAGATTTTTGAAAAGTTTAGTATATTTTAACGAAGTGATGAGAAGGTTTTGAGTATGTTAAAATTTTAATAGTAAATTCAAGTTAATAAAGATGGGAAACATTGAGGATTAAGATAATAATAATAATAAGATTAAAAAAAAAAAAAAAAAAATCCTTGGCGAAAAAAAAAATATCGCCAAATTATCTGGCGAAAATATTTAATTCCTTTCAAAATCATGGTTATTTTAACAACTTATATTAAAAGAGTAATGAATAATATGAAACAATATTTCGTACAATACATATTACATGTCATACATACCTACAATGAATAATACATATTACATTTCGTACAATACATACATCTGGCATGTATATTTTCGTGTTACGCTTTTGATCGCCAAAAAAAAAAAAAAAAAACGCCAAGGACGACAGAGTTTAGAAATTTAAAATTAAAATTTTGTCAATTTGGCAGTAAATTAACTAACTCAATCTAACGCATGTGATAACTAATGCATATCTATATTCTATACCCAAATATAAGGATTGAAATCGGGAAATAAATTTCCTCGATTTTTAATAATCTTTTACAAAAACTTCAATCGGCGATTAACATAGGAAATTTTTTTCTTGGCTGTACAGACGGTCAGTGAGTCACATTTCGCTTGCGTATAGAACTCATAGATATAGTATAGTATATATAGAGTGATCATTGGGGAGAAAAAAGTGATTCCTTTTCACTTGGGAAAAGGCGACGTTTTTACCAAAATATGGCCGTCTTTCCCCGAGTGAATACACACGGGAATGCATATGAATATATTAGCAAATAAAATTTGTGACTAATTTATTTACTAAAGGTGAATGAAAAACTCCAGATTCATTTTCTTTTTCGGCATCAAAAGTACGATAACATGGGGATGATAGATCTATATATATTACTATATCTATGATAGAATTACATTAGCACTTTATCAATGTGTATAAAATCTTTAAATTGATTATGACGTCAATTTTCGTGAGATGCGTAATTTAACTTTTTATAATTTTTTAACGTTCACGTTTGATTAAATGTATTTATTTTTATGTTGAAAGAAAATGAACTCGTAATTTTTTATTTTTATTTATTTATTTATTTATTTTTTTGGCAACAATTAAACTTATGGAACTCACAGATATTTTGGAGCAACTGTAACAAAGGTCTATAGCACGGAGTAATATTAATAGGAGTTGAAGGTCCAATGGGAGAAAGCTACGAAACTGTGATCTAAATTTTTGGTAAATATTGAGGGCGCCACTTGTCATTCCTCCCTACTTCGGCGCGGATATACTGTTGTTTTCAATAGAATTTTGCTGTAGTACATTTAAAATTTTTTATTTTAAGCAATTTAATTTCTTTGTAAGTTCTTAAAACTGCATAATTCAGATGTTTCAAATAAATGCTTCGTTCCTAGTTGTAAAACAGGCTATGTTAGTGATAAGAAAAACAAAAAAAAAAGCCCTAGGAGAAAAATAAAGTCCGAGTTCGTGTTTTCTGCACCTAAAGTAAGTTTATTTTTTTTCTTTACAAAATTTCATCTATTCTCCTTCCTTCCAATTGTCTGTTTTAGCTAGCTTCGGTTCATAAGAATCGTCATTTTTTAAAAGCTTTCTTTCAAAGTAAAATTAGTATAAAATGGCTCTTAAAAAAAAACATGTTGGTTAGAATACTCTATTTAATGAAATTTGCTTTCAATCGAAATTTTTTCAGCTTGATATTATTTTTAAAAAAATAATTAAAACGAGACATTTCCCCATTGAATAACATTGCGGAAGCTGGAGAGAAGGAAGGATTGCACGCTGGCGCCATCTGTAAACATTAGAAAACAACATCACAAAATTTCAGCGTTACCTTCTTCTCCTGTCTTTTTACTCCGTGGTCTATAGTTAACAAATAATTGCAATAAAAAAAAATCTGGAGTGACTCCACTCGACTTTCCGAACATTGAGTAATTAACAGTTTTGTAGATAAAGTAAAGAAAGAGAAGTTGTTAAACGAACAAAAGAGAGAAAACCATAATAGAGTGTTTGAGTATTTTTCTCCATCTATTACACGATGTTTTATTTAACGCTACTGAACTTTGAGCCCATAGATCATAATGATAAAGAATTTTTCATTGTGTCCCTGTAAAAACCTATAAATGCTAAATTCACCAAAATGCTTATAGTTAGTGCAACAATGATTTATAATACTCATATAAATTTTCAGCTCAATTCAATAAGGCGTTTAGATGCTATCGTACTTTTAAAAATTTAGTCCCATAGGCCATAATGATAAAGAATTTTTCTTTGTGTCCCTGTAAAAAAACTGTAAAACCTGTAAAATAAATTCACCAAAGTCTATACAGTTAGTTCAACTGTGATCTATAACATGTGTACAAATTTTTTGCTCCGATTAATAAGGCGTTTAGGCGCTATCACACTTTTAAAAATTTGGCCCCATAGGCATAATGATAAAGAATTTTTCTTTGTGTCCCTGTAAAAAAACTATAAGTGCTATATTCTCCAAAATCTAAACAGATTGAGTATTTGTGACCTATAATATGTGTATAAATTTTTTGCTCAATTGAATAAGGCGTTTAGATGCTATTGCACTTTTAAGATTTTGCTCCCATAGGCCATAATGATAAAGAATTTTTCTTTGTGTCCCTGTAAAAAAACTATAAGTGCTAGATTCACCAAAATCTATAGGGTTCGTACTATGGTGACTTACAATATGCGTACCAACTTTCAGGTTAATTGAACAAAGCGTTTAGACGCTAGCGTGTTCACTCACAGACATACACACATACACACACACATACATACATCATCGTAAAAATAGTGAAAACGGACTCAGGGGACCTCAAAACATATAGAAACATCAACATCTCGAATTCGGATTTTTGACATGATTACAATACTTTCCTCACTATAGTGTTCGGAAAGTAAATATTGTGAGAATAAATTGAGATAAAAACTATCCTATTTCTCAAGTTGGACCAAACTGCACACAGTGTGCAAAATTTTATTAAAATCGGTTTCTTAATTTAGGAGTTTATCGCGGACAAACATCGTGACACGTAATTTATATATATATACAAATATATATATAGTATTGAAAATTTACATTAAACAATTTCCACTTAATCCTGTAATGTAACTGAACAGTTTTGTAGTAACCTGTAAAAAGCCATGAGTGCTCATTTTGCCATATCTTAAAAAAAACGTGATTTTTGTGCATATGACTGATATTTTTTTAATTTCGTTATAGTGTGTGCAGTATAAGGTATATGTGTATATAATTTAAAGACATATCCTCTCATAATAATGCTTCGGAATTCTTTTGTGAGTTCTTGTACAAAAAACAGTTGAGATATTCATTTTTAAAAGGGAACATACTATAGGGAACTCGAATAACATTATTTTCAATGCATCCTAAAAGTATTTATGGAATTTAAAACGCAAATCTGTAGTCAAGTGGGCGGGCCGTTGTCTTCAACATTATTCAGTTTTGTTCGAAAGCGTTAATAATTTATACTTTTAGATCCTATTTCTAATGAGTGACATTTTATTTAAATGAGAGCCTAATTTTTAGAAGACAAAAGTTTTCTTTTCTGAAAATAAATAAATAAATAAATAAAATAAAATAAATAATTCAGAAAAATAAATATAAATTGTATTTTGCGTCCGCGTGCGATCGTTCCTTTTTCACCTGCCTAACGAAGACTCGGAGCACCATGGAAAATAAAGTTTTCGATTTCCGAAAATCAATCTTGCAACTGGAAAAAAAAAAATAATAATAAACAAATAAACAAATAAATAAATAAATAAATAAAATATCCTTGCAGACCTGCATGGTTAAAGTTTTTTTTTTTTTATTATTATTATTTTATTTTATATTTTGGTTGTTAATAAAATGTTCATTCTATTTCATATATAAAAAATAACTTTTTAGTTCCTACCTATTTTCATTATAGAAGAAAAAATACGAATAGAGAAACTTTTATTACTGTAATAACGGGTTATATTTATGAATGTTACTTTAGACTAAAATCAACAATGGAGAATGGCACGCATATACACAAAAACTCCAAAATCACATATATCCGAGGGATAAAAAAAAACTTTACCGATTAAATCAGAGTGAAATACATAGGAATATATCAAAGCAATTTTAAAAATTGCCACGTTTCACATGATTAACTCTGTGTCATTTTAGATATAAAGATAATTCCAATATCAGTAATTTTGAATACTTTAATCGTTCCAGTTTAATAAGAGTTGTATCCTTTTCATAACAAACATTTTGAATTTCAAAAATGGCATTTTTGACCAGATGCTTTGCTGAAACTAAACAGTACAAAGTAATATTTGCACTATTATATATATATCATTAAAGATAAAAAGTTTAAATGTCATTTGCTATTGAAAAAATGACTTTCACAATTAAGAAAAATCTTTTCATTTGATCGATTGCCGTTTAAAAGAGAAATTTTAAATGAAGCAAAACGGTTCCGTGCATTAAAATTATTACATAAAAGTTATTATATAAAAATGTTTATCACAGTATAATACAAGCGTTATGAACACTACGAATTAGCTGCCTTGAAAATTTAAATACTGAGTAATAAGTAAATTACATTAATACTCCATTTAAATCTGATCCATAGATATGTGAGATAGATATGTATCCCATGAAGTAATTAATTTCAATAGTTACCAAATAGTAATATTATATTGAAATTTTACACTTTAATTAAACATTAGCATATGTATATACATTTTTTTTTTCATTAATCTAAAACTAAGGTTTTTTTTTTTTTTTCTGAATTTTATCCCAGTATAAAATATAAAATGGAAATCTATTATGCGTGTATGAATTGATGGCAAGTAAATTTTAATGTCTTTTTTATTATTATAGATTTCATCATGTATTCTTGCACGCAGAATTGAAAATATGACTTGCACATACGGTTTTATAACTCTTACTTCAAATTAAAAATACTTGGTTTACATTTTCTTCCTTTTAATTTGTTTGCTACATTTTTTTTCCTTCTTTTACGAAAATCTGCAGAATAAATTCAGTTTTTTAATTTCATTAAAATGTATTATTCAAAGACAAGATTCTTCGAGGATAAATTTTTAAAGAAAATCCTCCAGCATATTACTCTTATTTCTCTTTATTCTTTTTTCTTTTTTCGATTTTGTAATAGAAAAACGTATTTTTAACAACTATAAAAAGGCCGATTTATTAACGAATACATACGTTTTCCCTGACATTGTTCTAAAATTTTGGTCAAAGGGTTAGATTTTATAGACAGGTGGGAAAGTTTCAAATATTTGTACTAAAAATCAAAACTGTTTACCATTAAAAAATATGTGGAAATTTTTACGATACGTTAAATAGAAATTCTCTGTAAAACATTTGTAATTATTTAGTTTCTGTAAAACTATCAAAAAAGAAAAAGAAAAAATATATGAATGTTACACAAATTGTAATTACTGGGTTATCCCTATCCCTATTATCAACTGATATAAATAGCGCTTGCAGACTATCTTCTCAAATATTAAAAAAAAAATTCGAAAGCGTTTTTTTTTCGTCCTAGTAATGAACCTTGTATATCGCTTGAAAATGGCACTGTGACAGGCGTATGTGGTTCATTAAATCAATTAAACGTTGATATTCACGTACCCTCATTTATTATGAGCAACGCAGCAATGCAGTTCGTGGATTTAACCTTTCAGATTTGCTCATTTTGCATTCATGACTCAGAAACCAGAATACAAACCCCAGACATTCGAAATTTTAACAACATTTTTGTCATCGATTTGGATAGCTATCATGCTACTTTTTATTATTGTGTCGGTTACACTTTAGATTCTAAAACATAAATATCCGCTCGAAAAAATGTTTTAGCAATATTTTTAGGGCAAAATTCGATTTTAAGGCCTTTGTCATTGGCACAAAACTTGCTCATTTACTCTTGGGTTGTTGGGGCTATCCTTTGCCTTCCTTACGATTCCGTGTTTCTGTCCTTTCTGGCGATTCCTCCTGTCACTACAATCAAAGACGTTTCACAGTTAGCTACAGCAGTATTAAAAGGTGAATATCATTGCATACATACTGCACATCAAATGTCCAATGTTTACCGTATAATAATCATGAATCGAAAAGAAGTGAGAATAATCGCAGAAAACCTCATGAAGACTAGCATAAGAGAAAAAGATATTAACGAAGAAATAAAATGTGAACGAAGAAATAAAAATCTTGCTTACGTGGGAGAATCGGATGAGATGAATTTTACAATGAAGGTACAAAATTCACGTCCGAAGATCCATTTTCTGTAAAATATGAGTACACTGATAATGCAGAAATACTTTCGTTGTAAAAATATAATAGAAACTTTCGTACGTAAACTTATGGCTTCAGGTCAGTGATGATTGCCAGACTGCGCGCCTTTTGCGCACCAATAATTTTGAGAAGGGATGCTTGATATACATAATAGACGATTAATCGTCGGTTATGTACATTAAATAACACTTCTCAAAATTATTGGAGACTGTTGAATAAAAAATTCGCGCAATCTGACAACACTGCTCCGGGACATTATTTCAACTACTATAGTGATTATAGATGTTGTATCAGTTGCCATGGCGACAAGATTCTCTGATAAAGGATACCAGTAAACGGAAATGAACACTTATAGATGAATCTCCTGCCTTTATTATATTTTGTTAACAGGCCACTTTGTTTCTACTTCGATGTTACTTGGAGAGATATTTTTAGGGCATAAAAAAGGCTTGAAAATTTTGAAGATTAATAAGAAAAGATAAATGATAACAATGCATGACGAAGAGTCTGTCTAATATTTTGTGAACTGTTTCACCGTTACGTTATCCTTTGATAATCATGAGTTATTGCTTTTCGAAATCTATAATTTGCTTTGGAACTGAGTTGGCGAAGATGTATGATAAATGATTTGCAAAAAAATGCTTTTAAAGGTCACATTCAAGATGTTACATCTGTTGATGCTTACGTGATTTTGTGTTTCGAAAATATAAAAGTTTTTGCTTTAACATTAATTTAGCAACGTTGCACGTTTTTTGAAGAGGGAATATATATATATATATTTAAATTGCTCTCTCTATAATGCTTGTGTTTTCTTCTAAATGTGTAGGTTGCTTTAACATTAATTTAGAGGCATTGTATAATTTTTGAAGAGAAAGTAACTCTTTTGAAAATCTCTTTCACTGTGTAACCTCTGTTAATCTTCATGAGTTGTTAAATTTTAATCACATTAAAATCTGAGACAGACAATATACACTAAAAATTTACAATTTAAAACATTAGAAACATAAAACATAAATTTAAACGTTTCGAGCCTTTTACAGGTTCGTCATCAGTAAAAACATCAAACGTAAATGCTGAGAAGGCAACAAACTTTCATCAAGAGAGCACAACGTATTCAGCGGGAACTGCGCATGCCTCACTAAGAGGTGTGAAATGTTGATTTGTGTACCAGCCCTCCAGGAAAATTCTTGAATAATAATTTAAACAGTTAGATATGATTACTTTAGTATCGTCAATTTGCAAATGTCTGAGTTTATGTTCAAGGACTTCTTCGAAAATTGTACGCCTGAATTGTCAGAAAGAGTTTCTCCTGAAGTGTAAAAAAGCTCATGTTATCCCGTTTTCCTTTAAAGTTAAACTTCTTGTGAATTCTGGTTTTGGTAAAAGGATTGCTTTTCCATCAAGCTTGCGGTTTATTTCAGCGGCTATTTCGCTTAATTTTGCTGCTTTAAAATTAGCTCGAAAGCTTCTGCATTTACAATTGTCTCAGTTACTTAAATACTAAAATAATCATATCTAACTGTTTAAATTATCATTCAACAATATTCCTTCGACACTGGTACACAAATCAACATATTTCACCACTTAATGAGGCATGCGCAGTTCCCGCTGAATACGTTGTACTCTCTTAATGAAAGTCTGTTGTTCTTCTCAGCATTTAAATTTCATGTTTTTACTGATGAGGAGCCTGTAAAAGGCTGGAAACGTTTAAATTTATGTTTTCTGTTTTTAATGTTTTAAACTGTTTATTTTTAGTGTATATTGTCTGTTTCAGTTTTTAATGTCAGTAATTAAAATTTAGTTTAACTACGAGACGTAATGATTTTTAAATATTTTCATGAGTTGTTCTTCAAAATGTATCATTAGCTTAACCAATAATTTAGCAACGTTATATGGTTTTGAAGAGAAAATATGGCTTTCACGGTGATGCTTATGTTTTACCGTTATTCCAATATATAAGTTGCTTTAACATTAATTTAGAAACATTGCATGTTTTTTGAAGAGGAAGTAACGCTTTTAAAAATAGCTTTCACGATGTTACCTCTTTGAAGCTTATGATTTACTGTTCTTCAAGATCTACAAGTTCCTTTAACACGAATGTGTCTGCAGACTAGGAGTCTCAATGTACTATTTGCCTCCCTCATCACTAGTCAAATCATTTTTATTTCTTCTGTATTATTTAAAATAATCACACACGATATATATATATATATATATATATATATATATATATATGTGTGTGTGTGATTAATTCGCTACATAACCTGATATATTTCTAAAAGGAGCTACTCTCTCTCTCAACCTCCACTGTATTTGTCTGTCCATAACTATCTGTATGTATGTTTATATATATATTTCCTTGTGTAACTCATAAATACTTATACCAAATTTTATGTCAAATGATTGCATAATTTATTGGAATTATTTTGTATAATAATGTAATCTGATTACTAATTCTATACCTACCGTATACCACAAAAACATGATTTCAAACATTCCAATAACATACGTTTGTTTCATTATGTTAAATGGAGTGCAAGCATTTTAAAACATTCTTTCAATAAATGCCGCCTATGGAGGTGTCGCACTTCCGACCGGGGCAAATCCGACCGGGGTTAAAATCGTAAAAAAAAAAAAAAAAAAAAAAAAAAAATCGTTAAAAAAAAAAGAGCAAAATAAGACTACATTTAATTTTTAATATCAGTAACAATTATCGTAGTGTAATTCAGGTGCATAGCTTGAAGTGGGGGGGGGGGAGTGCTTTTAGTTCTTTTTCCCTACCTTAATAATCTGGCGTGGCACTCACACGGCTTTCTTTTAACTTCCATTTAAATTTTATAAAGACAGACTACTGAACAAGATGTGAGATAACAAGTATTAATTGTATATAAACCTACATTCTAAAAAAATTAACAGTACCAAAAAAAAAAAAAAAAAAAAAAAAAAAAAGTAAAAAAAGAAATGTTTTAGATCGCAGACCTGTGTTATTGAGAGCTTTCTATAACTTTTATATAAATTATGCACACACCATTATGCTTATATGTATATTAAAAATATGTATTGATTCCATTTTCTTTACTACAACCAATAAATGTTAAACTAAATCTAGTTAAAAATTTGCCGATAGACGTAATGTTTTTGAATTCTTTTGTACGTCCTTGTACACGAACAATTTGCTTAATCTCAACAAAAAGTTTAGTTTAACGTTCCCCGTATGATACAGATTTAGAATACTGTATTTGGACTCTTATTTGGGCTGCTGCTATTTGTTCTTTCGATAGGCTGATGACAGACAGACACAAGGACATGCATTATACACAGACTAACCGCTAATAATTTGATTTTTGGATTCAGGGGATCTCAAAACGTGTAAAAATAATTTATGCATAAAGTATATAAATTTATGCATAAAGTATATATATGCATATAATATGTATATATGCATATAATTTATGAATAAAGTATATATATATTCATGCATAAAGTAGAAAAACTAAAAAGAAAATGCATTGAAATTGTTTAAAACTTCGCTTCGTATCCCGATGCCTTCGGCAACATTTTTCTCACCCGCAAAGTCTAAGGTTCGTGTTTCTATTGCCTGCGACAACGATAAGCACCCATGAACTTTGGTGCTTCTTGGATGATAATCGTGAAATAGACAGTATCAAAAAAAAAAAATCAAAACAGCACTTTTTATATTTAAATCGCAATTACAACTGAAAAACACTAGGCATAGTATATTGTATTCACTGTTATATTACGTTGTACATTTTATTGGATGTACACTCTCGATTATAAAATGGCCGCAATTTCACGCTAATTATAGTATTACAATATCCTATGAACACAATTTCAACCTCGTTTTAGATAATTTGCATTGTCTTCGTTGTACATATTTCCCAATCTAAATAATGTATTTTTAATAATTTATTTAAATAGTAATTTGAATTAATGAAATATTTGTGCCCGCCAGCGTGCAAGTGCACGGATATTTCGCAGATAGACAAAAACACCTATTTATTTGCATACTAAATTAGTTTAGTAGTTGGTATATAGAAAAAAAATAAAACTACAAGAAATAAAAATCATGCTGTACGCATTAATTATTAACACTTTCGAACAGTACGTACTTGTATAACTTTCAATGTTCTTTGTCTATGCTATCCCACAACGAACAGACACAAGGACTAAAAGTCATACAAATAGACTAATTGTATTCATAATCATTCTTAATTTCACTTGCAGCCTTTAATGTATCTGAATAATTTTGCGTAGCCTTGTAAAACTGAAGTTTAACTATATTATATTCTATAAAAACATTATTTTGGCATATTAACAATAAATCTCAATTTCTTTTATGATTTTTTACAGCAGAAAGGTCAAATGTGATTTATAAAAATGCCTGTCTAAAACGCAATACACAGGAATTTTTTTTGGTTTCCCTGTACGCAAACCAGTTGTACAAGAACTATTAAAGCCATTTTAAATAGGAAACTTTCCATAGTGAACTTGAATAACACATATCTTTCTTAAAATTTCTGAAAATATTTAAAGACAATGGGGGCTGGGCAACGGACCGATAGAAAGATGGACAGCCGGACTGACAGATATACAAATAAAAATCATATTTACAGTTAAAAAACATTTAAAAGGTGACAAAAACGTTTAATAAAACCGAAAATACAATTCTAGTCAATTTCCAATAATAAATCTTATTGTAACTGAATATGTTTGTGCGGCCCAGTAAATCACGTGCTAATCATACTATATTCTACGGAAAGCATTCTTTTGTGCATAGAATAATACACTTTAATTTCATTAAGATTTGTGGAAAGTAAAGTTCTTCAAATTGGGTTTATAGAAATACCTCTCATAGAACGCGATGCTTTTGAATACTTTCGTGTGTCCCTGTATAGAAACCAGTGTTGGTATTTACTCCATTTTCAGTGGGGAACATTATACAGTGATCATAAATAACATATCAGTTTCAAGAAAATCCATGAATATTTAAAGGATGAGTTAGAGTGCCGCAGGAGAGACAGATATTAACGCTTTTCAGCCTTGTTGGAAAGCGTTAAAAAGTAAATCTTGTTTTTCCTGTACTACTTTGCTACCTACTTACTTTGCTAATATCTACCTTTGTACCTACTTTGCTAATACTTTTATCGATTGTACCTTTTCGTTAATTTATAAGAATCCTTCATATTCTGTTTATATTACTAATGTAACAGTAGGCTTAAAATAGTGATTGTAGAAAAATGTTTTCTATTTTTAAAAGTTTATTTCTTCTATGAAATGATCTAATCAGAAAAATAGATCATTTATATGACTATTATTTCCGTTTTATTATTATTATTATTATTGTTGTTGTTCTTATGTTTTACAATGTATTTATATTTTTAAATATAATAATAAATAATCTGGTGTGTCACTCACACAACTTTTTCTTACCCTGAAATTTAATACTATAAATACATGTTGGAGATTAAGAGGTAACATAACGAGTACTTTTATGTAATCTTATGTTAAAACAATTCGAATTAGGCTTCGGAAGAGTTTTATATGGTAATTAGTTCTGTGTAAGGGGGGCTACCGCCCCCCTCAATCCCCCGTTTCATTACTGCACCTATATTTATATAGAATTTAAATCTGTTATTAAAATTAAAGTTTACTTAAAATTATACAGACAGTTTTCACACGCAACATTCATTGAAACTTATTAATCTTGATCAAACATTTCTAGCAACAAACTTACATTAACTTCAAAATACAACATTTGGATCTCCTAAAATTATCCGTTTTTAAGTCACTCTAAGAGACACAGACAAAGATCAAACGTGAAAAAATTTGACTATGTTAATCAGAAAGCCTCAAAACGTGTAAATATACAAAAAACAAGCAACGAATATTTAGCTTAAAAACATACATTATTTACCATATGTCTATGAGGAATTCATTTCAATTCCCGAACAGCTTTCCTGGAAATGGTAAAATGTCATTAGTAAAGCATATCCACTAAAATAAATAACTAGTATGTTGTGGCCACCACACGACCTTTCTCTATGTTTTCCTATACAAATTCACTCCGTAAAAGTAATTTATTAAAATAATTGTTTAAAAAAATTATCTTCCATGATAATGCAGACGATTTCCATATTAGAGAAGTAGTATAACACTTAATGTCCAAAAAAAAAGTCCAACTAAATGTCAAGTTTGGTTAAATTTGTCATTGGTTTGTGAGATACCCAAGTTCACAAAATTTGTGATATGCACACACAGAGAGACAGACTGACAGTCATTTTCTAAAAACAGTCAAATTGGGTTCAGGACATCCTAAAACGTGTAAATCCATCGAAAACAGGAATCCAATCCTTTCTCTATATATACATATAGAAGAAAGTATTAAATAGTATAATAGCCGTTGTTAAGATACGTAGACGATTGAAATGAAAGAGTAAATTTTAGAAAATGAAACAGTAAAGTAAATGGATAAAATCGAAAGAAAATTAATTAAAAAATTTGAATGTGAAATTTGAAAAAATCTGGATGATGTACTTATCTGTAGCGTACCAGGTACCCAATTTCCAAGTTTTCTAACTCTGTGATCAGTAGTCTGAGCACCAAAACGCAGACAGACATACACATACATACTTCTCTTTATTTACATTCAAGATTATTGAAATTTTTCATTAACTCAAAAATGTATGCTTTTGTAAAACTTATAATTTTTTTAATAAAAATATAATAAATAAATCTAAATATGCTCTAAATTCGATGACTTTAATATAGCTTTTAATAATGATTGTAAAAATTTTTATGCATCATCATTAAATTTACATAATTATTAATAGAATTTTGGTCATGTTATTATACTATAACGTATTTTAAAGATTTTTTCGTAGTAAAATATATAATCTTTATGAAGAGTAAAAATTCGACAACAAATATAGAGTATTTGAAATAATGTTCATAAAATGTAATGTGCGTTGCTAAGGGAATCAGGGTGATATTTTGTATCTGGTAAATAAGATAGATCCTTTGACTCAGTGATTGTCCTGCCTTTAATTATAGCGGTCGAAAAAGCTACCTTCCAGTGAACAGGTATGAATGAATTTAAGAATTCAGTCGGAAGTACTACGATTTTAACCCCGGTCGGAGGTGCGACGTAATCACCGCCTATTGACCATAATTGTACGAAATTCTTTTGTACACGAACCACAGTAGTTATATGCACCAATAAAAACTATACAACTAATTCATTGTAAATCATTAGTATTTGAACCAAATTTGACACCATTTGAATGAATACAGAATGCCATCGGAATTCTTTTAAAGTCCTGTAAATAAATTAGTTAGTCTATCTACATACTTTTTTTTCTACAGAAAACTGGCTTTAAAGCATCTTAATAAACTATGTTAATTGCAGCATAAACGCGGTAAAATGCGCCCATCGACTCTACTGACACGAAATTACTTTTTGTTTCCCTGTAAACGTGCAATAAACATTATATGAACCAGTAAAAACTATAGTACAGCTTATTCAATGTTGCACATTTAGAAAGTTGACATAATTTGGATGATTACGTGACATTTTCAAAACACTTGTGTTCTAACAATATACATTAATTCTTAAGTCTAAGCACACATTTTCTACAGAAAAAAAAATGCTTTTAAGCACCTCAATAAATTATGTTAATTTTATTTCGTTGACAACCGTGTAGCCATGTTAAAATGCGTTTAAACGAAACTAGGCTCAAAGGCAATCACGTTAAGAAAAAATTTGGTGTGTCCCTGTACGCGATCCATAAACAATATAGACACCAAACATTATACAGCTATTTCTGTACAGCGCCAGAATATGTGTAACAATTTGCAAATCAATTAGGGTATTTTTGCAGCCGCTATTGCGGTACATACAAATTCTGTCCATAGGCGGTAATGATAAGAAAACCTTTTGGGTGTCCCTGTACTCGAACTACAAAGAGAATACACACACGAAACTATAAAGGTGATTTTGTGTGGCTCCTGAACACGCGTACCAATCTTCTATATTATCTTTTTAAAAATTCGATAGTTAGAACAAGTGTAATTTTTCATACCCAAAGAAGCAACAGTTGCTTCTTTGCATTCCGTTACTGCCCCTTCTTGACTGTACATATTTTCAGTGAAAATATTTTTTTTATATTGCCACAAAGTCAGCTTTCTTTGTAGCCGGCGTGGCGTAGAGGTATGTCTCTGGACTGTCACCCAGACGACCTCAGTTCGATTCCAGCCGGGGGCAAGTGAATTTAAAGACTCTAAAAATTATTTCTAAATTCTTATAATCATCTTTGCATATTTAATTTCCTATTCTAGCAGTTTCTAGAATATTCTAATTTATGTTAATCGTATATTCTGGAATATTCGAATATTGTATATAAGCGACTTGTTCCTCAGTGTGTGTATGTTCTCAGCCGAGTGTAGCTGTGTCACAAGTTTGTCCTACTAATAAACTACGTTTGTTACTTAACTTCGAGTGTTCACTTCGACTCTTCACGACATCTGTGTGACAATATTTGAAATAATATAACGATATATATGCTAGACCCGCAAAGTACAGTCCCTCGAGCCTGTTTTTTTTATACGGGCGAGTTTAGAAAATACTTCTTTTTCCATCTCTAGGTCCTCAATCCACTTCATGTCCTCTTACCAAGTCCCCCCCCCCACACACACACTCTTTTGAGGCTCAAAAGCTGGTCTGTTTTATGAAAAACTTTCACTTCAAATGATACTGTTTCTTAGCATTAAACAGTAGCAATAACGCTATTACTATTCAATATATAACACCCCTCCTACACCGCCCCCTTCCCTCAAAAAAAAAAAAATAAATAAATAAATAAATAAAAATAATAATAATAATAATAATTACATAAAATAAATTTTAAAAGGCACTACTTATTGAACGATTTTCAATTAAAGATTAATTTATATGTTTATTTTGTTTTTCTGTATACATAAACGGCTAAGAGATTTCCTTGGACTCGGTCTGTGTGTGGACGCAGATTGTCACCTAATTTTCATACGTTAGTTAATTTAAAAAAAGGTAATTGTCCGATCGATAAGCTATTTAAATCGATGGATTCAGGAAAATCGCCCTTTTCATTTGGCACCTTATTTGTAACGAAATTTTAATTAGAATTTTTAAATTTCATTAAAGTATCAAATTAATAATTTTGGTTAAATCTTTAAAATTGGACATTTAAATTTTTAATTATTGTCAAAAAAAAAAAAAGAAAAGAAAAGAAAAGAAAGAAAGAAAATACGAGATTTTTTTTTTCTCCCAGCATAAAATGAAATATGCTTTCACGTGAAAAATAAAAAATTATAAAATATTAAATTTGCTCATGCAAAAAAAAAAAAATAAATAAATAAATAAAAATAAAAAAATAAATAATATGAAAATTGAGTTTAAAAAAAAAAAAAAAAAAAAAAAACCTTTTTTAATATAGCTCAATTCTAGATTTATTTTTTCTTTTGTTTACATAGTATGTTTTTTAAACGGATGAATCGCGCTTGGCACGAAAGCTACTTCAGCATTATATTAAAGAGCTTTACTTATTAATAATCCTGGGTAATTTTTTTAAATTTTGATGCTGAAATAGATCGGACATTTTTCGCCGAGGACTCCAAATTTGCAAAAGCCACTTTATGCCAGGTAGCTCATCAAAAATATAAATAAACTATAAAATATCGAAAAACAGAAAAGAAAGGAAAGGAAAGCTAAAGGAAAAGAAAATAAAGAAGCAGAAAAAATAATCACATAAATTATGTATTTTTGTGTAAAGTGGCGATAAAAATTCAACACTCGCCAAGGAGAGGTACATTAAGCTTGTACCCTGATCAGGTTTACATATTTCATTATTTATTTTTATATATACCAACTATTGTTATAACCACAAAAATTGTCTCACGCGATAGACGTAGCTGATAATAGCACACTGTAATATTATATTTGGCGTGAAATTGCTGTCATTTTATGGTTGATCTAATAAATCAATTAAATATAGAAAATAACATGAAAGAAAATATTATGTACACCCCGTATAGTATTGTTCATATGTAACTGGGATTAAAATATAAAATTGCTACTTCAACTTTTTCGATGTCGGCTTCGAAACTGTCATCTGATAAGCACCCAAATGGAAGCCCACTGGTAAGCTATTGTCACAGACAATAGGGACAGATACCCGAGATTTTGAGAGCGAGTGGGTCGTTGCCGAAGGCAGCGGAGAACCAAAGCGGGCTTTGAAGCAATTTCATGATTTATTTATTATTATTATTATATTTAATTGTTTTTATTATTTATTTATTCATTATTTTTGTTTGTTTGTTTGTTTGCCTGTAAAGCAATATAGAAAAGAGTTTCCTTTAAATATAGTGACAAGCGAAGCGGGCAAAGCCTCCGTTGATTTATTACCTTCATTGATTTCATGACTTTAAGAATGGTTTTTGTTAACAAACTTTAAACTATTTGCACGCAAGCAGCATTAGGCCGAGTTTTGTACATTTCGACTTTGATTTTGCAACTTTTTCCCGCATTCGGAATTCAGTTTGTTCCTGAACCAGGGCTTTTTCAGTCTTATATAAAGATTATGATTTATAATAGAAAACTTGCATAAGAAATATTTTTATGATTAATATTTTCTGCATAAATTTTTATTCTTCTATATTTTATATAACAAGAAGCCTTGGTATTATTTTGAATCGGCTCAAAGTTATGCCGAAAATGAATTAAGTCTTGGTATTTTATTGTTTCCCAAATGCAAATGAATAAAAAAAATAATTAGTCGAAATCAAAAATTAACATTTCTATTGTGATGAATAAGTGTTCTCCATAATCTCAATTCCTCAATTTTAATCTTAAAGATTAACTTAAGTACTTAATTAGATAATAAGAAGAGCTCGAGACAAAGTTAAATACAAAATAACAAAGTTTATTTAACGTTCAATATCAAATCGGGTGTTGGGCTAACACAGTTTTAATTCTGAAATAACCATAGGGGATAACTTCAGTGATTCATAAATTAAAGTAATACCGCAATAGTCGAAGACTGCTCTCTGTCGACCACTGAACTATTCTCACACCAGAACTGTCGGCAGGATTCCCTTAGCACGACAGCTTCTTCTCTTACTTTATTCAACAACGCTACACCTCTCTACCATTACTTAACACTCACATAAGAACTATCATCAACATTACTCCCCTACTCTCCACTTCACACACACACACCTTTTTTACGAAAACAATCTCCCTCTTATACTACTTTCTACAAACTTCCTTTCTCTTCATTTCAATCAAACTTAAAATCGCTTCCCATTCATCTAACTCTCAGAACCTAATTCTTTCGTTGCAGCACCATGCCGACACAAAACTAATCCGCCCAAAACTTTCGCCGAGTCACTGGCGTCGAAGCGATTTAACCGTCCCAACTTTATACCTTGCTGGAACCAGCTTAATTTCAAACCAACTGTGGCGACGTTCTATAGTCTCGACCTCACACTATTTGCAAAATGCATAATAATGTATTTAAATGATGTTTACAATTTGAGGAAACTAATTAATATGAATAAACTTTAAAATACCATTTAAATGCATTTTGGCAGTAACAGGACACCACAAAAATTTAAAATGTTGAACTAGATGTGCAAATTGATTACAACATTTTTTTCTAAAATAAACAGCAAAAACTATAAACGTTCTCACAATAACTAAATATTATTATGCGACATAGTTCAATTTCCTCAGCAAAAAAAAAAAAAAATTATAGGTGGTTCAATGTTAGAAAAAAAAAAAAAAAAAAAATCAGTAGAATAAAAATACCCTGATTGACTGTACCACAGAACTGTCGCTTAAAAGTAATAAGTACAAAACTTTCAGTAGATATCATAAATCGCAATAACTCGCAATAATTGTTTCGGGTCGAAAGGAAACAGGATCTTTCGTCAGGCGAACAAGTAGGCACGAGTGCCGCTTTATTTGCAGCACTCGTGCCTATTTTGCTCGCCTGAGAAAGAGACGTGTTTTCTTTTGACCCGAAACAGTTGTTGCGAGTCCTTTCATTTTATGGAGTTAATTTAAAGTTTTGTACATATTCCTGATTGACTGTAATTAAACTGGCTAAAGAAAAATTACAAGTGCAGTACAAGTCACCTTCAGGAAGTCAAAAATGTGTTTGTCTACATTTACGAGTACCCCTAGCGACTACTAGTTCCGGTAGTCCAATTGAAGTCAAAATCATACCATTACAATTCTAAACGAAAATATAGTATCTTTTATTTAAAAAAATTAACCAGTTAAAAAAAAAAAAAAAAAAACCAGTATTTGCTAGCGGTGGCGAACACTGGTTAAATGTGCAAAATAGGAACCACATCTTAAATATCGCTATATTATGATAAATTTTTAAAAGCTACACCTAAATCGTATTCTACATTCGCATTCTACAATCACGTGCAATGCTTTCTAAGTAATGTGAAACACAACAAACATTAAAATATATCAACAAATAAATTCAGCGTCCTTAATCATTTTCTTTATGTTCAGTCCGTCCAACTGTCGTTTAGTGCATAGGTTTTTTATTTTTCTTTCCCCACTCTTCTCCAAACATTCATAAGTGAACTATTTACATGATAAGGAGCAAAAGGCTTTCGATAATATAGTGCGGGCTGATTCAAATTCACAGTTGTTATTAAATGCTTATTTTAACACTTCTTTTACGAGGGTGGCGACTTTTACTGGCGCAGCGTTTAGGGCTGGCGAACACTGGTGTCTTTACTTTACTAGGTAATTTTTTTTTTTTTTTTTTTTTTTTTTTTTTTAAGTAGTCTGCAAAGTTAAAAAAAAAAAAAAAAAAAAAAAACCCACTTAAATTTGAAGTTTTAAAAGTTAATGTTGAAATTCAATAGGGTTCTGAACAATATCACAAATGATATTTTAAAATAGGTCTGACTACTCTGAGTGGAAAAGTAATCCTCTCAATGGACGTTTGTGCGAAATTTTGCCATTTTTCGCTATAACAAAGTACTGCATATAAATATGAACCTACTTTAAAATAGATTTAGGGACAGTTTTATTTGCTGTATAACTCTGTGTAAGAGGGGGCAACCACCCTTATTTACTTTCGTTTAAATATAGTACTTACAGTTAATACTTTCACATATTGAAGAAAACAAGGATGTTATTAAACGTTAAAGTTCGTTCTAAATTATTTACACAAACTTTCACCGGCGAAACTTCTTGAAACTTACCGAATAACCGTTGCCATTCTTCATGGGAAACCGTTTTTTATTTCGGTCTATTTTGTCTGGAAGAAGTAGATCTCCCGGTGTAAAAAATAAAATAAAATAAAAATAAAAATTCTTAAAAAAAAGAAAAAAAAAAAAATCTATACCGCTAATTCCACGTAACTCATAAATATGTATACCAAATTTCAAATCAATTGGGGCGTATCAACGGCCATAGCGTGCCGTAATTTTTTTGTGTGGTCCTGTAAATTAAAAGTCACATTGACACCTTTTGTCTAGAAAACATAGTTTTAAATACCTTATTAATGTATGTTAATTTGACTATGTGCTGCCTAGTATAACTATGCTAAAAAACGTTTAACTCTTTAATGTTTAATTTTTCGTAACATTTAATAACAAATCTTATGTAACAATTTTTTCCATGTTTTTTCGCTTCTTACATCGATTTTTAAACTTTTGTTTTTCCTTTTCTTCAGTAGGCAGCAGCACTACTCCGAAATGCAGCAAATGACGTTTCAGAGGAAGTTAAATGCAAAAATCACTGTAAATTTCTTAGTATAGACGCAAGGGCACATTCTTGCTTGGAGGATGCATTCGTGCCGACATTTTTCACCTGATGAAGAGTCCTGCTCTTACTTGGACCTGAAATAACTGTTGCATGATTTTCCAATTATAGTGTTTTGCTTGCAAATTGATTTATTTATTTATTGATTTGTATTTAAACAGACTAATCTGCAGATGGTTCAAACTTTTTTTTTCAACATATTTACGATCAGCTCTGCGTTCAGTAGCCATTTCTGTAATTAGTTTAGCAATTTTCAAAACAAAATGTGGAGCGTAAGGTTGGACGAGTTAATTTACGAGTATGCCGTTTATAGATCGTAATGATAAGCAATTCATTTTTGGAATGCCCCTGTTCACAAATCACATGCACGACATCCATCCAGGAGCTGAATAAGTCTAACCTGGGCCCAAGTCAAAGCATTATTTCTTGGGGACCCTTTATCTTTACACTTAAAAAAAAAAAAAAAAATCCCTTCTTATGCAAAATTTCTGAGTATACCATTCTCCTCCAGATTTATTTGTGTTGTCATTACAGATACAAGGCTGTTGCCATTATATTTTTAAAATACCATCTGAGTTTCTTTCTTTCTTTTTTCTTCCGTGTGTGTTTACGTGTACCTAGATTGAAATAAGTTTTTTGGCGGCTTCATATCATGGGAATTTCATTTTTCATCATCGTTCAAAGAACAATATTTTATACTCTTAACTTTTAAGACGCATGTGCATTTTCATTGTCGACAATAAATGATAGCCTAGGAAATTGTACCCTTCTATGATTGCAGTCTTAATGAAATTTAAAAAAATGAAGATTTCTAATAATAAAAGTAAGTGGATGTTTAA
The DNA here is from genome assembly GCA_963930645.1 of Salticus scenicus. Lineage (NCBI taxonomy): Eukaryota > Metazoa > Arthropoda > Arachnida > Araneae > Salticidae > Salticus > Salticus scenicus. Next base: position 289,005,109 of record OZ005655.1, read on the forward strand.
ATATAAACAATGAATAAATTTTAAGAAGAACTTAGAATAAAATTACAGAGTAATTTTAGTCCTTCTAAAACCGATGGGCCTACTGGGCCCGAGCAGTAATCAGGCGTTGCGTACACTAAAACTCCACAGTCAATTTCTTCTATATCTTGTAAAGTTTTACAAATTTTCAACTCAAACGGATGATTTTCGTGACATGTGTTGTGTCATACACATACGTATACAGACACACACAGACACCTTTTTTTTTTTTCCAGTCCGAATGGAGACCACTGACGTTTTTTTCACCACTGACGTTTTGGCAATTAGTTAAAAGCTTTATTTATTTATTTATTTATTTTAACCATACAATTTATTTGCTAAACCGCGTGTTGTATTTCGTATATAAAATATCCCTATTTCCTTCCTGCATGTTTTGACTAAAAAAGAAAAATCATGAATACAGAAATATTTATTGATGTAATAATGGATAACATTCTCCCAAATTATTGTGATGATGCTTTAACTCTAGTGTCAACAAAAGTTTCTATATGAGAAGCTAAAAAAAAAAGAAAAATATCCCATGAATAAGCCAGAATGGGATATTCAGACATAAATAAAAGCAATCACGAAATCCCCACATTTTACGTAGATTAATAAAATTTGTGCGATTTTTATAATCATTTGGAATTTTAAAATTTGCATTTCTGATGAAAAGCTCTGCGGAAATTCTATGAAACTTTGACAAAGGCAATATTTGCACAATTTAATGTCATTAGAGATAAAAGCTTTTTTAAATCATCCGCTGCAAAAGGGAAAAAAAAATCACAGTTAAGAAAAATATTTTCATCGATTACAGTTGAATAAAATAAAAAGCTAAATGCTTTACAAAACTTTCCGTGCATCGAAATTAAGTTCCATCCTATAAAAAGTCATTATAGAAAATGGTGTTAATAAAGTAATTGGAACGTTGTGAAAGACTACCCAGTATAATCTGTTCCAGGCACAAACAAGTATTGGCTTAGAAACAACAAAAATCTATACTGTGAGAGGAACCCTTGTTACAGTTTCAAAGTATCTGTTGGAGAAATCCCTGGAATGTTTGGAAAATATTTTAATGCTGGGACTGTGTTTGCTATGTGATACAATTTTGTGATTGCAGACGCTTCATAATTTTACTGTAGAATAGAATTTTAGTTAAATTTGACTTTTTTTTTTTTTTTTTTTTCGGAATAACTTAAATTTAACAGGATTCCGAATTAACGGGAAATGAGAAATAAATTGCATCATAGTGCGTTGAAATTACACATATGTAGTGCGTTGATGCATTTTTTGGATCCGAGTACCTAATTTGAAGAACGACTGAATAGCACAATATTTCGACACTTTACGTTAATTGAATGTTTTCTTTTTATGTATTAAACTGAAACCAGTAATTTCATCACATTTTCGAATATAAAAAGAAAAATTATATATATGCAAAGACTGACAGCAAGGAAATTTTAAACAGATTATTTTTTAATCGAATATTCTTAAATACAGAATAGAAAATAGGACTACAGTCTCAGTTCGATATATCTTACTTCAAATTATTAAATTTGGTTTACATTTCTTTTCTTTCTTTCTTTTTTGTTGTTGTTTTGTTTTCAACTTTTAACTATAGGAAAATCTGCAAAATATACTCTGTTTTGAAATTTCCTTAAGGTTTTTTATTTGCTGCGAGGATGAAATTTTAAATAAAATCTTTTATCCTATTACTATTATTTCTCTCTCTCTCTCTTATTTTTTTCTTTTGTGTTAAAAAAATGTAATTTCAACTTATATGCAAGGACAGATTTGTCTATGAACATACGTATTTTTACAAACCTTTGTCTAAACATTTGCCGAAAGGTCATATTTTATATAAAGGTGGAAAAAAAATATCATTAAAAAATTCATCGAATTTTTATTTACAATACGTTAAATAAAATTTCTCTGTAAAAAATTCTAATTATTTAGTTCCTGTAAAACAATAAAATAAAGGTAAAGAATATGAAAGCTACAGAAATTCTAATTATTGGGGTTTTTCTACCCCAATTTCGAAATGATATAAATACTACTGGACATTTTCTTTCAGTTTCAAAGATAAGAAGACAAAGTTATTACGATTTACAAGCCTACGCACGAGTAGCAAATAATCTTGCAGGTTATCTTCTAAAACATTCAACAAATATCGACAAAATTATCATTCGTGTTGGTATTGAAGCTTTTATGCTGCATAACGACACTATGTCAGTCGCATCTGCATTAGTACATCACACCCAAATCGACATTTATGCACATCCATTTGTTATGGACGAGACAATGATGCAGTTTGTGGATTTCACCTACCCTTTTGAATTTTCTCATTATACGTTCATGACTAAGAAACCAGAATACAAACTGCAGATATTCGGCATTTTTAAAACATTTTCTTCATCGACTTGGATAGCTGTCATGCTAGTTTTCATTATTATGTCGGTTATGCTTTACATTCTAAAGTGGAAATACCGGCTCGATAAAGTTATACTTCATGTTTTAGCAATATTTTTAAGGCAAAGTTCGATTTTGAGTCCTTCGTCATGGGCAGAAAACTTGCTCGTTTACTCTTGGGTTATTGGCGCGATGTTCCTTTGCCTGGCTTACGATTCCGTGTTTCTGTCCTTCTTGACGATTCCTCCTGTCACTAAAATAAAAGACGTGTCACAGTTGGCAGGAGCAGTATCAAAGTGAGATTATCATTGTGTAACTTATCCTGAACTAAAGTTCACTGTTTACAACTTATTGAAAAGTACTAATCGAAAAGAATTAAGATGATCTCAAGAAGAAAAACATAACAGACGACGATTTCGACGAATTTCTAATCTACGGACGAAGCAATAAAAATCTTGCTTTCGTGGGAGAGACGGTTATAATAGACTTTTTCAATGACGATACTGAATTAACGTCTGAAGATCATTTCTTGGAATCTATGAGTGCATTTATAATGCGAAAAGATTTTTGTTGTAAAAAGCTAATAGAAACATTCGTACATAAACTTATGTCTTCAGGACTCTATTTTAAATATGTCAGTGATGTGAGATTTTTACGTCCATTGTCGTGGCGACAAGATTCTTTAGAAAAGCATACCGGAAAACGGAAATTAACACTTACAGATGTTGCTCCTGCCTTTATTATTTTATTGGCAGGCTACATTGTATCTTTTTTAGTTTTTCTTGGGGAGATGATTTTAGGTCGTCAGAAGGAAAAGAAAGTTTTGAAGAAGAATGAGAAAAGAAAAAAGAAAATAATCCATGATGAAGAATCTGTATAACAAACATACTGTGAATTTTTTCACTGTTACGTTATTTTTTGATTAACACGTGTTATTGTTCTTCGAATTATACAGGTAGCTTTGACTTGAGTTTAACAATGCTACATGATTTTTTGAAGAATAAATAAGGCTTTAAAAAGACGCTTTTACTATACTACCTCTTTTGATGCTTACGTATGATTGTTCTTCAATAACACATTAATATTATTTGATAGACATTGGATTTGTAATGTTACTTACGTTAAGGTTACGTTAGCAATGTGCGCTATCTGGAAAGGTAATGACGCTTTTAGAAATCGCTTCAGGATGTTATTTCTTTTGATGCTGATAATTCTGTGATTCATCGTACAACATTTCAAATTAAAGGTTGGTCAATTTTTCTACGACAGATTCTTTCATATCCAATAGTACTTACTTAGTCGAAGACGGAAATACGAATTTTTAGGATGAAATGAAAGCGATCGTTTGTGTCTGGTAATTTGCTTACAGTTGAAATTATTCAGCGTCAGAACTTTATGAAAATTATTTCATACATGACGAGAAATTTTTTTAATAACATAAAAATTCTGTTTTTTATTAGAATTTCGTGAACCATTTCAGATTTACTTCTTTAATGATGTTCTATGTGCAAGTCAGTTGTGTTTTAGACGGTAAATATTTGGTTCAAAATTTTCAAATTATTTGTCTTCTTCCTTTTTTTTTTTTTTTTTCCTTAACTGCTTATATAACGTTACTCCTTTTCGATGCTCGTGAAGTCATAATTCAATAAACAACATTTACAGTTAGAATCCAATAAGTCGTTTCCAGCAGAAACTTCAAGCAGAAAATTGTAAATTATCTTACTTTTCTGATAAGATCACTATTATTTGCTTCGAATTTTATGTTTCAGACAAAGTGTCAGCAACCCGATCAATGAGCGGCGCTCATATGCCATTAAATAAACTCACTCTTAAAATTGTTTGTTTTCAACACTAAATGAACTTGATAAAGTAAATAATTATTTTTGCCATGTGAAAGAAAAATAAATAAGAAAAAAGTACAATACTTTCAACGAGTTTACTTATTTCACAGTGTTTAACTATTATAACTTTATTATTAACTAGTTATTAAAAAACACATTATTAGAATTAACAATTCAAAATCGCACTCATCCATTCATTCTTTTGATGCTCCTTTATTATTAGGAATTACTTATTAGGACTTGCATTTATTTTTAGGGCTTATCACACCACTGCCATCAATGAAATTCCGACCTTATATCAGTTGAAAATTTCGCTTAGTTTAGAAGACGTAGATGTTCTTTCTCTCTAGCGGAGTAATTATTTTTTTTTAATTATTCTATAAAAAAGTTTATTATGCACTTATGCACAGATACTTAGTTTTATTTATTTTCTTATTAATTTATTAATTTATGAGGATGCGTAAAATTTATACGTTAAGCAAATTTTATTTCTGTAAAGTTTTTACTACGATTCTAGGTACAAGACTTTGAATCTGGTTTTCTCTAGTCAGATGGAAATACACTGTCAAGATTAAAATTTTCTTTTAAGATAGATACAGGATAATTCAGAACTTTTAAATGGTTTTAACTCTACTACTGAATCAGCGAAATGAGCATTTTCAAGTGAAGAGATACAATATACAGCCCAAGCACTACTGCCCAATAAATATTCACTGGTTGAACACAAAATAAAAAAAGTGTAAAAGCTATTAAAAATTTTACTAACTCTTACGACTAATTTAAAATTTTTAGGATTAGCAGTTTATGACCATCGATTTATTACTTTGTTTGCTGGACTAAATTCACATTTGACAGAATTGTTAAAGGAAAAAATATAAAAGAATAAAATTATTTGGAAAAAAAAAAAGAAACTTTTTTAAACTTGGTTGTTTGCAACAAATTATTCAAAGTTTTTAATATTACATACAGGTTCGCCAGATTCACTGGAAGCTGTTGCATTGACACAGCAAAGTAATAACGTGAAGAAACATATATTTCTTTTAAGTAAAAGCATTACATCGGATGAAAGGAAATACTGAACAGTGGAAAAAAGTGCACCGAAATGGTACAGTGTGTAAGGAACCTAAAAGATAATACCGATGGACAAACGCCTCTTCTCATCCAGATAGATCAAAACTTTCTCGAATTGACAAAATATGGAGAACCGGGATTTTTTTCATTGCGTTGTGTTTTAGCATTTCAATCGTATGATTATATAACACAGCATAATAGAGGAAAAAACTAACTTGAATGTGGATTTTCTCAAACTAAATCATCATAATGTTAAATAACTAACTAACATTTCCTGCTCTTCGTTTTCTAATTTTTTGAATTTTATAATATCTTTAAACACATACTGCACGTAATTTACTTGCCTTCAGTTAAAACATATGTCATATGATAAAATTTATACTACACCTAATTTACTCACATTCAATTACAGCAACCGTGTTCCTTAAATTTTTGTAATATGGTATGTGCAATGCTTAGTAATTGTTTTGTTTCATCATTATTTCACCTATTCAATTTTTTTAATTAAATACTAAATATATATATGTGTTTACATATATTTATATATATATATATAAAGAAAAAATAGCTTGGTGATGTGTGAAAAACACCTTATAAATGATTTTTATTTGTTTATTTATTTATTTCAGAAAATGGTTAGTAAAATTATATGAGTTCATTAATAATAATTCCAGACTTTTTCTCTGAATAGTTTATAATCTCTGATTTCAAAATAGCAAACTTATCTCATTTCACATTTGGTCTGAAGGTTTTCTACGGGATAAGTACAATGACTGAATTGGTTTCCTTCGTGTACCAGGAAAACACCACTCACTGTAAAAATGTACTTGTAACGAATGTAATTGTAACAACCTAAATTGTTTGGGACATACTCATAATAAAATAATTCATCGAGGAAATACGTAGAAGAATTCTGGAGTGTTTTATGATACAGAAACATACGACCGTTTTACTCTGGCACGCTGTTGTTTTTCTACTGCCCATCAAAAACACTTTTTCTTCTTAATTATGGTTTCTTAACTCACAATGAATGCTTAATGCTTCTTATATCTATGTGTACTGTGTGTATTGTTGTAAATAAATATGAATTGTATGAATTTTCAGTTTTTGTCATCATTTACACAAGTAAAATCATTGAAATGAGAAATTTATGAAACATACTATAGGAACAGGTACTAATATATGTTTACGAGATGTCACCTTGTTTTCACATACTGCACCTTACACAGACCTTGCAGCGCTTCTAAAATTTTAGGCTCATTTTATTATGTTACAAACACTATTTTAAACCAATACTTTTTACATAATATTTTAGCATTAAAATATTAAAAATTATTTGAGACAAATTTCTCATTGACGATAATGGTGACGCTATAGTAAAATGCGAGTAAAACTTTAACAATGCTGTGAGGCCTGCTTCCATCAAGGGAGCTGCAATTATTAACAGTGGAAGTGGATATATTTTTTAATTTTATTCTGAAAGAAAAAATATCTACACATATTTTAATTTTTTTGCTAGAGAAAAAAAAAATCATTGAATAAGAAATAATTAAGTGTTTAAAAACACGTTGCACTTTATAACTCCTTATTTCCGAAAAATGTTTGGGAATTTCATAAATATATACGTTTTAAGAAAAATTTAAAGAAAACCCAAAATATTTACTTAGAAAGCTTTACTGAATACCTGAAACTGTGTGTATAACACACATTTCAAAAGAGTAAATAAACGTACCTGTTATAGAATCTCTAATACAATTAAATAGAATATTACTAATACAATTTGTATGCTTATCAGCCTATTTTCTTAAAATTTATATTTAAGTAGCAGGCTTTTGGATAATTATATTACAGTCGAACCTCGTTAACGTGAACACTGTTAACTTAAATTACTTTTAACATGATCTATATCCACCATTCCCGTCAAATTGAAAATTAGTCATTTGGAGATTAGTTACTGATAGCATGAACTACTGATAACGTGAACAGATTTTTAACCCCTAGAGATTCACGTTAACGAGGTTCGGCTGTACTATAATTAAGTGAATTCTCAGAATTACATACGATTATTAATGAAATTTCAAAAATTAACAAAAAAAAAAAAAAAAAAAAAAAAAAATCTTAAATCAGTCAAAACCTAAGTTAAAGAAACTCCCGCTGCGTTGGTAGTAATTTTCTTGCTCGCAACGTAAAGAATACCAGCTTTCATCCCCCCCACCTGCAATCTGCACTTTGGTGGTATTTCATGGAACTTCTAATTTACTCGCGAGGAATGAGTCAGTAGAAAGCGGGTAAATCCCTGCTGAAGGGTTAGGGACTTCTCATGATGCCAGCAGGAAAAACACTACCAAACGCAGCAAGAACTTTAATTTAGGTTCCGACTGACCTCAGTAATTTTTATTTTATTTTATTTTATTTTTATTTTTATTTTTATTTATTTTTATTTTTGTGATCTAATTTATAATGATGTGTAATTTTGAGAATTCACTGAAAAATAGTGAACAGCGAAGCAGGCAATGCCTGGTAGTACTTTCATAAAATTAAACAAGTACTTCCGGCTCATTCAGAAGGGTAGGTAGAGTTCTTTTTCCTTATCAAGTACAAATTAGTAATGAGCACTTTTATTTTCTATGTGTACATCAAAATTCAAACAAGTTCGGAATATACATTTCACAACTTAAATTTGAAATTTTCAAGTGGTCTCCACTTGAAAACAAAAAAGCGGAGCAACTTGGTTAACAATCTCATCAAAAATATTTGTAAGGTAAGGTCACTGTCCAAACTTGGTTCGATTTGGTGTATTATTTCGGAAGTTACTGTGTTTCAAGAGGTAGCCTGATTTCAAGTGGTCTCACTTAACTTAAGATATCGGCCTCTTTGTTAAAAATTGCGGATAAAATTCATTAATAAAATTCAATGAGACTCATATGTGCGGTTTATATTTACATCAAAATTCATTCAAATCCGGCCTTAAATACGCCATTTACAATATGGATTTGAAATTTTGAAGTAGCCGCCACTTAAAAACAAAAAGTCGGATCAACTTGGTTAACGAACTCATCCAAGATATTTATAGGATAAGTTCACCGTCCATATTTGGTACAATTTGGAGTATATTTTCGGGAGTTATCGTGATGACAAAATTTTCATTATAGATAGCTAGATAGATAGATAAACGAAGTGATTGCAATAGGTCCATTTCTAAAGAAATCAACCTAAAACATCTAATGTCGTCACCACATGACTTCCTTATATACCCATTGAAATATACATGTTGTTACGAAAACATTGGCATTATGTGTGGCATAACTGGATCCGAAATAAACAGGCAGGATCCAATCCAGGAACTTTCCTGAAAACAAGCTAAGAAAACTATTACTTTTGTAACTACAAATGTTACGATAAAAGATTATATATACCTCAGAGAACGAATATCGCTCGTTCACGAAAAGTTTTGCTGAGCTTATTACAAAAATGGCAAATGCACAGCTTAGAGTTCAATGGAGTTCACTCGAGTGTAGATGATCTAATTTAGTTCTCTTTGGCGAAAATTAGTGACGAAAAATGATACAATATAACAATAAACTCCGTTATAATTCAGAAAGGGCTTGCTGAATCCGGCAATCGGGAATTACTATTTTCGCCAGATTCGATCGCTAACCTAACGGCACATCGTCTCCAAATGACATCCTCAGAATGTCTTCTGGAGGGAAAGACATCCTATGGAAATCTTCAGGATGTATTAGGGAGAAGTGTGTTGTTAGGAAATCTCACCATTTCGCCAAATTTGCGAATAACGCAGATTTTTGTTTTGGCAGTGATTTTGGAGATTTAGCGTTCAATTTGATGATTTGTCGAGCAAATTTGGCGACTTGGCTACGAATTTGCAACGTCCTACGACTATTCGTTTCTGAGGTATGTCTTGTTATGTGAGATACAGACACACATACACATACACATGTACAGAGGCACGTCACGAAAAATCATGTAAAATCGTAGATATCTCCAAAATAGGAGCTCGTGTCAAAATCAGAGTTGGAGGTGTAGAACTAGGCATCGTGACAGTCACAAATATAAATTGGCAACATTCTACAACCATTCGATTTTGAGGTCTGCGAGATACAAAAACTATTTTACAAATCATGATTACAATACTTCCTTATGCTTTGTGTAAGAATGTGAAAACGCGAAACAAAGCTCATTTAAATGTTTTAAAGCAATTTTTCTTTTACATTTCACATGCCAGGAATGACAAAAAAAAAAAAAAAAAAAAATTCTGGTGTGTAATAACTCCACGACTTTCATTACTCACTATCACGCGTATTACATGCACTTTTGGAGATATTGTGGTCAGAACATATAAATTTGACCTAACAAATTTGACACCTAACGAATTTTTTTCTAACAGAAAACTGCTACATGAGTAAAGATAGGTAAAACGGAATTTATACCGAGAGTTAAAAAAAAAAATCGTTAAATCTGTCTTTTGAAACACCAATTTTCGAAATCAAAAGCTGACCTATCTAATCAGAATGATTGTCAATTTTCCTGTAATAACCACTTAATACATGCGGAAGGATACCTAAACATGCTTTAATGTAGCAATATTCAAGGAAATCGTTAAAGCCGTAAGATCGTTTCCGAGATACCGACTTTCACCAAAACTTATAAAACTCGATTGTTGACAGAAAAACAACAATTACATATGAAAGTGTATCTGAAAGGAAATTATTATAACGAGTTTCAAAAGAATCCGTTCAGCCGTTTTTAAAAGAACGCACTTGCCAGACAGCTTATTCACCTGCGTTTACAGGGCACCTATCAATATTTCTCAACTGAAAAACTAATGCTAATAGGGACATCTAACAGGGTTTTCATATAGACTTTGAAGAAAATCGTTAAAGCCGTTTTTGAAATACAGATTTCCGGTTTCAATTTCGGATTCCAATAGACCACTACCGATTTTCAAATTTTCAACAAAAGTTAACCAAAAACATTAAAGTTGAATTTTTTGTCATGATTGGAATACTTTTCTTACATACGTATGTTCGAAAAGTAAAAATCTGGTACGCGACAGCCACTCAACCTTCATTAACGACAATTACACATAAAATATGTATTTTTTTTAAATATTGTGTGGTCAGAAATTGAAACTAATTGACATAGGTGGAATTTGCTCAGTTCCCAATCATATGTATGTTCTCATAAATTAATTTACCGAACATATTATATTCGTTCTAAGAGAAATGAATTTGACCAAAAACTTGTCACAGTGACGGAATGAAATCTCTACCTAATAGGCTACCCACTGTTCACTTCGATATATGTATCTCATTCTAATCTATTAATTTATTTTATTGGGGTCAATTTCGTAGTTTAGTTTTCACGCTACCATTTCCAATGCAACAAACTCCAAAATTCATATTTATATAGAATACCGTAAATTCCGTAAAATAAGTAAATCGTAAACTCCAAATAAATTACTAAATTTTTTAATTAAAAAAATTCATAGTTAGGTATGTTTATGCCAGTATCCTAATTGATATTTTAAAAGTAGTCTGACATCTTTTCGATGAAAATATCCCTCAAAACCGACGTTTATGTGAAATTTTGCCGTACTCTGCCATGTTAAGAAATTCGTAAACTTCGAATAATTTGCAAAACTTTCTGAGTAGCCTGTTTATAGTTAATGGTGTTTAGCCCTGCATCAAAACTAATATTTAAAAGCTGTTCTGACATCTTTACGATAAAAATATTTCTTTTCATGCACGTTTACGCGAAATTTTACCCTATTCTCCCATGTTAAGAAAATCGTAAATTTCTAATAACGTCTGAAGTTTTTTAATTGGAAAGTTGCAAATAAATAGGATTCTTGCAAATAAAGCTGTTCCGAAGGCTAAATTAAATTGTTGTAAGATAAGTTTACAAAACAGTACTCGTTACCGTACTCCTTAAATTATATTCTCGATTTCTAGTATTAAATTTCAGGGTAAGAAAAAGTTGTGTAAGTGACACACCTATCATGAAATATCTAGCTAGTCGGGAAGTTAGTTAAAAATCGATTGCAAGATTTGTACTAGACAAACAAACAAACAAACAAGAATCGAAGTTAATAAAAACATGGTAAAAATCCCTTTGCGATGGGATAAAACCCTTCAATGGATAGCGCTGTAAACTTACCACACAAACTATTTTAAGACAAGAGTTGAAAAATTCCTCAGATTTATCCACAAAAATTTTAAAAATTCGCTCGAATTTCTCCACAAACAGTCGATCCCCAAAAAAGTTCCCTAAAGCCCAAAAAATCCCCCAAAATGGGGAAAAAGTCCCCTATCTGGCAACATTGCATTGAGCACGGACATATCGCTTTGAATATGTGCGAAACGATGCTCTGAAGGATTTAAAAAAAAAAAAAAAAAGCCATAAAATGGCATTCTGTTAAAGTGAAATGTCTGTAATAAAAATGTTAAGATGCAAAACGGTTCAATGAGATAACTTTGGTTACATATTTCGAAGTTACTTATCAAAACATTGTAATACACTACCAAGACTAAGATTATCCTTTAAGAAAAATACAGGATAATTTAGAAAGTTTAAATACATTAAATAAACTATTAAATCAGAAAAATGGACATTTTTCAAGTAAATAGGTCATAAACAGCGCATGTACTTCTTTCATGGAAAACATTCACTGGCTGAACTCGAAGTAAAAATATAAACAGTATAAAAAAATTCTTACAACTAAAACTAAAATTGCAGTACTTTTAGGTTCGGCATTTTATTACCATAGTTTTATTATTATATTTGCTGTGATAAATTTCATCCTTGACAGAAATGTTAAATTATAAAATCTGGTGTGTAACAACCACACGACTTCCATGACCAACTATTACGTGCATTAAATGCAGTTTTTGGATATAATGTGGTCAGAAAACGTAGAATTGAGCTAACAAATTAGATACCTAACAATTTTCCTGTGAAAGAAAACTGGTACATGTGTAAAGACATATAAACAGATTTTACATAGCGAGTTTTAAAAAATCGGTAGAGCCATTTTTAAAATACCCATCTTCGATATCTAAGACTGACCAACCTAATAAGATGACTGATGATTTTCCAGTAATAACCACGTAATACATGACAAAGGATATCTAAAAAAGGGTTTACGTAGCAATCGTAAAAAAAATAATCGTTGGAGTCGTTTTTAAGATACCAACTTTCACCAAAACTTGGCAAACTGAATTCTTGACCGGCAAATAACAATTACATATGAAAGGCTATCTAAAAGGGAGTTATTATAGCGAGCTTAATAAAAAATCTGTATATACATTTATAAAAGAAACACACTTGAAAAACCTCAATTTGTCCTACTTATACTACGTTTAGTTTTAGTATTTATAATCGGATAATTACGTATATAACAGGGCGTAGTAAGAGGGAAAAAAGAAACATGAATGTAAATTTTCTTAATTTGAATCGCCATAATGTTAAATAAATAACTGAAATCATTTTCTGTCTTTTTGCATTTGATAGTATCTTTAATCATTTACTGCACATAACTTATTTTCATCCAATTAAAATATACTGCGTATAAAATAATTCATACTACTCATAACTTACTCACATTCAATTAAAAAATCCATGTAACTTACATTTTAGTAATATGATCTGATATGTGCAATTCTCAGTGACTGTTCTGTTTCATAAAAAAGAAAGTTTGTATCATCAATTTTTACTTCCATTACCCGAGTAACGTAGGTAATGGAAGTATTGTATTCGGTCCAAAAATTCGATATCGAGTGTTCACCTGAATTATATGTTTTGAGGTGTTCTGAGTGCAAAAAAGTGGTTTTTGGCAATTGGTCAGTGTGTGTGTATGTATCAGAGGAATCTTCTGACTATTATATGTCCGAAACTAATAACGATAGAACTACGAAACTTCAGAATTGAGATAGGTCTGGTGTACAAATGATTTTTGCAACTTTTGGTGAAAATTGCAAAACCAGAAGTGGAAACATAAATCCGTGTCTCAAAAACGGCTCTAATTATTTTCTTCAAAGTTACTGTATAAACAATCTATTAGATATTTTTTCATACAAATTGGTTGGTTATAGTTCAGGAAAACTGCTAGGCGCCCTGTATAAGTAGCTCAATTTCAAGTCTCGCAAGTGCGTTCCTTCAAAAACGACTCTACGGATTTTTTTTTTTTTTTTTTTTTTTAACTCCCCATATTAACCGCCTTTTAGATATCATTTTGTAAGTAATTGTTGTTTTCCAGTCAACAATTGAGAAAGCCAAGTTTTGGTAATAGACTGCAATAACCAATCTCAAAAATGGCTCTAACAATTTTCTTGAAAATTGTTATATGAACTCATTTTACATATCCTTTCTAATGCATTACATGGTTATTGCAGAAAAATTAATAGTTATCCTGATTAGGTAGGTCAGTTTTAAATCTTGGAAATTAATGTTTCAAAAAACGTCCCGACCGTTTTTTTTTTTATCTCTCTATGTAAGTTCTCTTTTATACGTCATTATACGTTTATCAGCTTTGTTTTGCGGAAATTTTTATATGTCTACTTTAGAGGTCAGTTTTATGTCTTCTGATCACATTATCTCTAAAAAGTGCATATAATACGTGCAATAGTGGGTAATGGAAGTTCGTGTGGTTGTTTCTCACCATATTTTTATATATATTCAAAGCATATACACAGTGCGTTAAGAAATTATAAGACCACAAGTGTATTTGTGCATTTCTGAAGAAAAGAGCATAATATGCAAATTTTTAGTTGCGTATTTAAAATTGATAAGAAAACGCATCCTATACTAATTCCAACTTTTAAAATTAAATTAAATTTCGTTAAAACTTATTCATTTTTCTAAAAATTAAAGGCTGTGACTGTTAAGAAATTATAAGACCATTTGAGAAAATTAGCATATTATACATGACGCCAAACTCAATATAAAGCGCATGTGTCAGTATTTCGTAAAAGCATTACCTAAGAAGCAAAGGCTTAGGTTTTGAATGTGTTATCTACGATTAATTTGACGATGCCTCAAGGTAAAGAATTATCGGAGTGCGAAGTGAGAAAAGTTTTATTTTATAAAGGTTCTGGTAAATCTGAAAGAGATATTGCGAGGTAAATGAACCGTTCTTAAATTGCCATTCACAATGCCGTAATTAGAAAAGATTATTCAAACAAAATAAAACGATCTGGTAGAAAAAATATTTTGACAGCACGTGATAATAGACAAATTTTTCGACTGTCAACTAAAAAAGGTCTTTCAACTCGTAAATTTCGAAACGTTTCAGCAAGAAAACTTCACATGTAACAGTCTGGAAGAGATTCAACTTAAGGGGGAACAACACAGTAGAAGCTTTGTAAAATACATTTTTTTAAAATGAATTTTGCAATGATTGAGATAAATAAAACATTATATATTTTTTTTGTCTTATTCTACTTACCTTAATCTTCATTTTAAAATGTAAAAATTACAAAAATCAAAAAAGATATTTTTAATATAACACAATCTTTGAAACTGTGTTTTGCAATTATCGATAATTGGCTGTATGCATAACTTGAGTAAAAAGAATGCGAAACTGAATCTGTTTAGATTTTTTTAAACTATATAAATATAGTTTTCGTTGCACGTAGGTTTTTTTGAAAATTTGAATTTTTCACAAAATGGCGAAGTGTTTAAAAAAAACTCAAAAAATATTCAAAAAAAGGAGTACATATTCTTGGATTACTGAAAAACTATAAATCAAATCAAAAAACCCCTACGTGCAACGAAAACTAAAGATACTGTGAACACGGTGTCAAAATTTGAAGCAAATCGGTAAAAAATTACAGTAGTTAGAGCGACAGCCGTTTTGAAAAACTTGGTTTCGAGTAAAACACGTTTAAAGTTTTATGAAAAATCATTCGTTTATAATTTATAAAATGCTTAATTTATTATTCGGTATCCAATGGAATTATCAACTTTAACATTGCAATCAGATGCTTTTATCTTTTTTGCTGAAGTACTTGTATAATCTTTTTTTTTAGTTTCATGGCGATTAAAAGGTCGTTTCCGTTTCTTCCCATCTCTATTTCGTCTTTTATAATCATGTTTTGTTGATTTTCTATCCATATGTGTGATTAATTATATTTTTTGTATATATATTTTTATATATTTAGTTATATACAAACTACTTATATAAAAAATCCTTTTTTAAAAATCAGAACTGTCAAATGAATATAATCTTAAAAGTATAAGCTATCAAAAAATACAATAAAATTTTTTTTCATTTTTCGAAAATTTTACTGTGTTGTTCCCCCTTAAATATTAATACGAAATTTATGAAATTGTAGAAAAAACCAAAGTTATTGAAATGCCATCGAGAAGAAAGATTAAAATGGGCTAAAAATGTCATGTCATGGAATGATGAGTGGAAACAAATTATATTTTCTGATGAAAAGAGATTTAACCTTAATGGTCCCGATGGTTCCAAACACTATTGGCATGACTTGAGGAAGGAACCAAAAGAATGCTTCAGTCGACAAATGGGTGGAGGATCAGTAATGATTTGGGGAGCTTTCAGTTATGAGGGGTTGTGTGATTTACAGTGGATTTCGGGTCATATGAACTCTACACAATATCAGTATATGCTATATGATTATATGATACCGTTTGGACCTTTATTAGGTGGTGCTAACTGGATGTTTCAACAGGACAATGCTGCTCGTCATACATCTAAATCCACACAGGAGTAGTTTAAAAAAAGAAAAAAATAATGTTTTGCCATGGCCAAGTCGAAGTCCAGACTTGAGCATCATGGAAAACCTATGGGGTACATAATCTCGCAAAGTTTATGCTAATAATAAACAATTTTCATCTGCCAATGAACTGGAAATAGCCATTGTAAAAGAATGGTACAATATTTCTATAACTGAACTTAATCACCTGGTTACTTCAATGAAAAACAGAGTGTTTGAAGTCATTAGGAAAAATGGAGGACTAATATCAAATAATTTTTTATACAATTTTGTTTTTTGATAAGTGGTCTTATATTTTCTTAACAGGTTATTTTTCACTTATTGCTAATATATATTTTAATTAAACATTTATTGCATTATACCAAGTTATTGCAAACTAATTATAAAAAAATATAGAGCAATATGTTATTTTATGTATTTAAATTAGGATTAAAATCTTTATTTTTCTTATAATTTACAAAATTAAAGTGGTCTTATAATTTCTTAACGGACTGTATATGTGTGTATGTTTAAAAAAAAAATTGTAATGAATTAGCCTGGTAATGTGTAAAGAACACCTATTATTATTATTTTTTATTTCTCAAAATGGTTAATAAAATTACATGAGTTAATTAATATTAAGTCCAATTGTTTCTCTGTACGATTTATAATCTTTGCTTTGGAAACAGCAACATTATTTCACCGCACACTTTCTCTGAATAGAATCTTCGGAACAATTATAAACACAGAATTGGTGTCCTTATGTACTAGAGAAACACCACTCAGAGTAAAAATGCGTTCATAAGGAATATAATTATGACAAGCTAATGGAAATCTAAATTAATCTGTAAATATTCATGATAAGATAAGGTGACCCTATTTTCAAATGCTGATTTGAGGACAAATAATGTAATAATGTGTTGTTCCGAATCGTAGATAATTTTGAGGGTACTGAAAACTATATTTGAGGACATTTTCGAGGACATAACAGACCAATACTTACATGCATTATTTAAAAAAAAGAAAAACAAACAAACAAACAAATGAAAGAAAGAAAAGAAAAACTCTGATTTATACATTATAAAATGCACTGAAACACTATTATATATCGAAAACTGTTGAACCTAAGAAATATTTGAGCAAACTAAATCCATTTTCAGAAATGTAGAAATATATATAGTATATATATATTTTTTTTTTCTCTTCCACATTTTCTACCAATGCAACGTGGGGTGGAGGGCGATTATATAACTGCAAGGTTTTCAGCACTCACTATTTTGAATACAATTTTTTACATAAAACAATCCAATTATTCCTTGGAAAATATGAACTGCAGATTATTAATGAAGATTACTATAAAAACGAATGTGGTATTCTATAAAGTAACTGCTAAGAAACCCTGTAATTGCTATTTCTGACAAATTTTCATGAAACAAGATTTTTCTACACTTCACAAAAATGCAGCAGGACAAAAATCCATTGCACGATGGTGTTTATTTCAAAGTTTTCTTGATTCCTAAACTTGTGCAATAACTTGTGCGTCTGAACACGATTTTGTGAGAAATAAATAGAAATATTTAAATTCGGGAACATTGAGTATCCTTAAGTAATCAATGCTTTGTTGGGGGCAAAAAATAAAAAAGTTTAAAATTCGAGGTTTGTCCTCGAATCTCGATTACATAGGGTCACTTTATGATAAGAGGATTCATCAAGGAAAAACGCTATAAGTCTGGATTATTTTCTGATGCGTAAAGAAACGACCTTTTCATCCTAGCACGCCGTACTACTTGTATTAATGTGTACCGAGTGTATTGTATTTACGTGTAGTGATTATTGCTGTAAATAGATACACGTTATATCAGTTTCCAGTCTTTGTTATTTCTGCAAAGAAAATCATCGCAGTGAGAAATTTATGAAGCATACCATAGGTATACAAATACTCACCATGTATTTACAAAATGCCATCCTGCTTTTACACACTGTAACTTACACCGAGGTATTTGCAGTTATATAGATGTATAATATACAGATATATTTTCTCGAGGTAGTGGATAAATCGTTTCAATTGTATACTGAAAACACACACACACACACACACACACATATATATATATATATATATATATATATATATATATATATATATATATATATATATATATATATATATATATATTTAATATTTTTATTAGAGGAAAAAGTATATCCTTTAAAAGAAATGAAATTGATTTTGCAAGCAAGCTGTTGTAATTTACAGTTCCTTATTTAAATTTAATATTTAGAAATTTTATAATTTTTTTAATTTTTAGGAACCCAAAATATATATTAGTAAACTTTATTGAATGCATAAAACTAAGAACGTATAACATGTTTTTCGAATGGATAAATCAACATATCTCAAAAATAATCTCTAATACAATGAAATACAATGTTACTAATACTACAATTTGAATGCTTGTTAGACTTTTAAATTTTATACCCCTTTAAATTTTATATTTAATTTTTACTCACAATCAAAAAAATAAATAAATAAATAAATAAATAAAAATAAATAAATAAAACTACAAAGTATATTCCGATTTACTTGAAACTACTAAATTTCGAATAATTTACGAAATTTTAATATTACAATGTTGAAGGTTCTCGTTAATTTCACAATTGGTTTGGACGCCTTTACGATCTTTCATTTTTGAGATAATGCATGCACAGATTTATAAATTATTTAACAAATTCATAAACCTAGCATAACGAGTTTCTAATTTTCATATTTCTTATACCTGAGAACGAGTAAATATTTTTGAAAATTGAGATAATAAATCTTCACGAATGCCAAAGTATAGAAACTAAATTTTATGCAAAGCACTTTCTATTTTTTATTGTAATATATGCAAGGTGGTTACAATTAAACTTCCCCTATAAACAGCATCCTACAGCGCAAACGGATGAACGGAATGCAACGAACTTTTTTACATAGACTATACACGAGCTGCGCTCACGGAATTTCGCAATAAAAAGTTCTAAAATGTCCACCAGAGGGCATATTTTCCGGAAATACATTATGTTTAACAGAATAAACGACCAAAATGGAATACAGAAACAATATTTATTTTATTTATTTTTATTTTTTTATGTTGTCCGTTTTGAAACAGTCGTCCGAGAAACATCCAAGGGTTACATTCAAACATTCAAGGGTAAGGCGTTGGTTGTCTCAGGCAATAGGGACACGGACCCCAGATATCGTAGCTGAAGAAGACGCTGTCGGAGGTAGAAGAGACCAGAAACATGTTCTGGGGCAATTTCAATGTAAATGTATATTTAAGTTTTTATTTATAAAGGGAAAATAGTGATTCTTTATTTTTATTATTATTCATTCAAATATAGTGACCAGAGAAGCGAGCAAAGATTACTGGTGTGTACTAAATGTAAAAAATGTTTTTACAGCAGTCTGTGAAAATTACAGTTCAAGTGAGAAAAAATACAGCAAATGCACTATACACTTTATTGTACACTACAGAGATTCAGCACAATGAGTAGGCAATGCATTTACCAATACTCTGTTACTAGCAAGTTTTTTGTAGGTGAGAAAAAATTAACCTCTCTACTTTTTTTTTTATTATTATTACTGTTAACTCAGGCCTTTAATTATTAAATTAAAAAAAAAAAAATCACACGAATCATATTTTTAACTAGGTGTGTAAACTATATACATGCACCAGAAAAATTACCTTGCGTAAATAAATAAATATTTAATGTTTAAAAATATATTGAATGATGTTTTAATGATTTTTAATTAATGAAAGTAAATGTTTAATTATTTTAAATTAATGAAATTTTCACTGCATAAAATTTAAATTGATGAAAACATTTTATACCAGTACTTAATTCATGTTTCAGTACTTAATTCACATTTTTGTCTATGCAAATTTCAAATACGTTAAAATCGAAATCTGAGTATCTAATAGTCAGGAACAGTATTGTTCAATTTCTTTGTAAATTGATTGTACGGCAAACTTTGAAATCAGTACACTTTAATTCAGTTGAAGATTTTTTTTTGTAAAATGTGTTAACTTCACGTTCTTGATATTTTGTTTTATTACACTGCCACATTATGTCCTTAATAATGCGTTAAAATATCACATACTACAATATATAAGCTTGTTGCAAAGAAACGCATTTAAATGCGTTTTAAAGTTGAAAAGGGAAAAAAAAAGGTTGCTCTCCTAAAAATTTTTATTTTTGTAACATAGTATCCTTTACCTCCAGCGTACAGACATAAAAGTAATAATTGAAAGTCTCTCTTAAACAGTGTTTAATTCTGATTTAAAAAAAAAAAAAAAAAGCGCATTGCGTATTTTTTTTTATTTTTCATTTCTTTTTTAACTGTAATCAGTAATAAATTATTTATTTTAATTATGCGTTAAAGGGGAAAAAATCATTTGGAATACTTTGTCTAAAAGAAATTAGTCAATAGGTTTCCTGTCTTAAAAAAAAAAAAAAAATTAATAATCAATAATAAATAAAAATTTTATATGTGTATACTGTATATATATATATATATATATATATATATATATATATATATATATATATATACACTAATTCCACGTAACGAAACATTTGAAACAAATTTGATATCAATTGGACGATTACATGTCGGAATTCTTTTGTGTAGCCCTGTCGATTAATTATTACGTCTATGCACAATATTTCTACAGATAACATGCTTTAACCATCTTAATAATGCGCATTCACTTCATTATGTTTAATGCTGCGTAACTATATTAAAATTTGCGTAAAAGAATTTCCGTGTATAGACCGTTATAATACGAAATATTTTGGAACATCTTTGTGTACTATCTACAAACATCATACGCACAAGACACTATACAGTTAACTGTATGTGCCTCATGAACATTTGTACCAACTTTTACGTCAATCGGATGTTTTTTTTTTTTTTCCCCTTTCTTTTTTGTCTGCTACCGCGGTAGGTACGTACGGGTACACACACATTTGGACACAAGAAATATTCTGGATCTGAATACGGAGGCCTCCACTGACGTTTCAGCAAATATTTTAAATATTTATTTTTCGTATATTTTGTTTGTTTACCTGTTTATTTATCTGTTTTTAAAATACAACCATTTGATTCCACTTATTTTGATTAAAAAAAATGAACAGGGTAAATTTTTTTGATGTAATAATGATAGTCTTCCAAATAAAACTGCACGCGAACAAATGTTCTAGCTTAAAAAGGAAAAGAAAAAAAGATGCTTGTGCAAATAAATCGTATTAGAATACATAGGCACTAATCAAAGCAATTTTGAAATTGCCATATTTTACAAAGACTAATACAAAAGCAAAAGGGTTTGTATAACAAACCTTTTGAATCTGAAAAGAGTATACTGTGCGGAAAGTTCTCTAAAATAAATTAAACATTGACAAAAGTAATATTTGCACAATTTTATATCATTAGAGATAAAGGCTTTTTAAATCATTATCGCTATCAAAAAAATCACGCCCACAATCAAGAAAAATACTTTCATTAAATCGATTGCAGTTTAAGAGAGAAATGCTAAAATCGTTTTATAAAAATATTCATATAATGTAATTGAAGCAATGCAGAAAATTAACGACTCTAACTTGTACCAGGCACATAAAAATATTGGCTAGAAACAACAAAAATATATTCTATGAGAAGAATCCTCGTCTCAGTTTTAAATATTTGTTAAAGAAAAGCGAGAATGATTTTTCATATTCTTTCAAAATGTTTTACGAGATAAACTGATATTTTCACTGTTGAATATGACTTTGAATTATTTTGATTTGTTTAAGAAGTAACTTAGATGAATAGAAGAGGATAGATAAATTGCATTATGGTCCGATGTGATTTGGCCAATGCATTTGTAACGTACACCTGTACATACCTACATACTACGCGAGATGAAATTATGATTGTACATGTTTCCATACTTCTTCTAGAAATAATGATTTTGAATTAATTGCCCTGAAACAACAACCAGTAAACCACATGAATATTGATATATAAGTAAATTACGGTAACATTTTCATTGAAATCTGATCCGTGGATTCGTAACATTTGTACGCATCCCACGATCGCAGTAACTAATTTGAAGATTGACTAAGTAGCGATTTGAATTATTTTTTTATGATATATTTTTATACACAGAATAGAAAATATGACTTGCAGTTCAAATTTGATAAATCTCACTTCAAATTATTAACACTTTGTTGGCGTTTCCTTCCTTGAAATAAATCTTTTTATATTTTTTTATTTATCGTGAAACCACAGTAAAAACAATAAAAATAAATTCTGTTTTGTAATTAAATTAACAATATTCATTATTCAATAATGATATACATCAAGGAGTGACTTTTAAATTAAATACTCTATCCTATTACTGTTATTTTCTCCCTCTCTCTCTGTCTGTTTCCTTGTAACCGATAAACTTGTATAGGCAGATTTACTTTTTTAAAAAAAGCAAATTTTTTAATGGGTAGGTGTAATTTTACAAACATTTATCTAAACAATTGTCCGAAGAATTTGTTTTAGTATAAATGTAGAAAACTTTGAAAGTTTGTTCTGAGATGTAAAAGAGTGAAAATGGAATTCACGAATGTGTCGAGTTTTACAAAAGGTTGAAAAATGCTCCATTAAAAATTGTAGTTATTTGTTTCTTAAAAAACTATTAGCCCTCTTTGCTGGTCACATGGAATCAAAACTATAAAAGTTACTAGCTGGCAAATATGGAATTAAATATAATATAAGGTATTTATTTTCATATTTTAATTAAATAAAAAAACTAATCAAAAATTGGAAAATCGGGCTCCCGGGTGCAGTTCGACAACTTGGGAGGCTCTTCATCGAATCAAGTGACTGTCCGAGTTCCCGTCTTTGTGGTACGCAATCCACAGACACACAAACAATTCCTTATATAAATGTTAAAAAAGGAAAAGCAAAGAATATGAAAGCTACACAAATTTTAATTATTGGGATAAGTATAGCCGGATTTTCAACTAACACAAATAATACCGAAAATTTTCTTTTAGATTCAGACTTAAGATACCTAAATATCTATCGGCATCCCTTCGTTCGAATAGCAAAAGCGCTTGCAGACTATTTTCTCAAATATTCAAAAAAATTCGACAGAGTTTTTTTTTCGTCTCAGTAATGAACCTTGTATACTGTTTGATAATGGCACTTATACAGGCGTATGTGAATTATTAAATCAATCAAAAATTGATATTCGGGTACATCCAGTTAATATGGACGAGATGACGATGCACTTTGTGGATTTCACTTATCCTTTTAAATTTACTCAATACACGTTCATGACTCAGAAACCAGAATACAAGCCGCAGATATTCGGCATTTTAAAAGCATTTTCGCCCTCGATTTGGATAGCTATCATGATAGCTTTGGTTATCATGTCGTTTGTGCATTACGTTGTAAAATGGAAATATCCGCTCGATAAAATTTTGCTCCACGTTTTAGCAATATTATTAAGGCAAAATTCGATTTTAAGTCCTTCGTCAATGGCAGAAAACTTACTCGTTTACTCTTGGGTTGTTGGTGCGATGTTCCTTTGCCTCGCTTACGATTCCGTGTTTCTGTCCTTTCTCACGATTCCTCCTGTCACTAGAATCAAAGACGTGTCACAGTTGGCCACAGCCGTATCAAAGGGAGAATATCATTGTGCAGATGGTGTAGGAAAGTCCTATACTTACCCTTTGTTCTTAAGCTCTAATCGAAAAGAACTGAAAATTATCGCAAAAGATCTTCAGAGGAGTAACATAACAGAAAAAGAATTAGAAGAATTTCTAATATACGGACGAAGCAAAAAAAATCTTGCTTTCGTGGGAGAGACATATGTGATTGAGCTATTCAATGATGGTACAAAAATCATATCTGAAGATCATTTTTTGGAAGCTATGAATGCACTGGTGATGCGGAAAAACTTTTGTTGTAAAAAGCTTACAGAAACATTCGTACATAAATTTATGGCTTCAGGACTCTATTCTAAATACCTGAATGACCACAAATTTTTTATTCAAATGCAACTTCGACGGGATTCTTCAATAAAGGCTTCTGTAGAAAAGGATACGAGTAAAAGGAAATTAACACTTATCGATGTTACTCCTGCATTTATAGTTTTATTGACGGGCTACCTGCTATCTTTTCTGTTTTTTCTTGGCGAGATATTTGTAGGTCGTAAGCAGGGAATAAAAGTTTTAAAGAAAAATAAGAAAAACAAAGAGATAATAATGCATGACGAAGAATCTCTCTGACACACATTTTATGAACTATTTGACTATTATGTTATTATTCTGTTTTTGTGTGTCTTTTTTCTTGAAAATGTATAGGTTGGTCTGCAATTAAGCTTGCAAATCTGTATGTTATTAGCATGAAAAAAAAAAAAAAAAAAAAAAAAAAAACATTTTTAAAAATCTGTTTTAGAAAGATACCTCTTTTGAATATTTATGCAATTATTCTTCAAACTACATAAGTTGGTTTGAAATTAAATTAATAATTATATACACATGTTATTTGAAGTAGAAATAACACTTTTTTAAAATCGCTTTCACGATGTTATCTGTTTTGATGTTTATGTATTATTGTTCTTTAAAATACGTAAGTTCGTTTGAAAACTAGTTAGATATATTATATGCTATTTCAAATAAAAATTCTTGCACTGTACCATCGGAATAGGCGATTCTCTTTTGAATTGCTTGTTTACGTAATGGTAAGTTATTTATTGGAAGACGTAAAACATACTGATGAAGTGCTAAAAATTAGCACAGAACGTTTATTTATTTTTTATTTTTTTTATGCATTTTAATTTGATAATTTTAACTTATTTTAATTTACATTTTACTACTACGTATTTTAAATAAATGTCTCCCAATATGTCTCTTGATGTTTATGTATTATTGTTCTTCGAAATACACAGGTTGGTTTGAAATTAAGTTGGTAATGATGTATGCTTTTTGAAATAAAAATAACACGTTTAAAAATCGATTTCATCGTGTTATCTCTTTTGAAGCGTATAATTTTGTTGTTCAAATTAAAACGTAGTAAAATCTTTTACTACTGAATCATTCATATCAAGTGGTAATTACTCGTATGCAAGAATTTCAGTTTTTTCATGAAATGAAAGCAATCTTTCGTATTTAATTATCTACTCGAGGTTGAAATTGTTTGCCGCTTAAAACTAATCTAAATGAACTCGTGCAACGCACACATATAATTGCAGATGCAACATGACTGATGCAGAAAACAAAATGTTGCACTTGATGCATAAAAATTTCTCAAATTACCAGAAAAAATTTTGTAAACTAGAAAAGATTGAATAATGCATTATCAAAAATATGTGTAATGAGTATTTTGTGAACTATTTCAGATTTATCATATTTATCGAGGGTCACGTGTCCAAGTCATTTATATTTTAGAGTTCAAATCATTGCGATTACAAGTCATTTAAATTGCAAATCTATTTTTTTTTCTTTTTCTTTTTTTTTTTTTTATTATCGCTTACATGATGTGACTTCTTTTCGGTGCTTTCAGTGTCGAATTTCAATGAATGCCGTTTAAAACTGAAATTAAATTAATCGTTTCCAGCAGAAACTTTTAACAAAAAACAATAAAGTCACTCATTTTTACTATGATAAGGCTGCGATTAATCGCTTTTAATTAGATGTGATAATGAATAAACTTACGGGCTTATATTCTCTTAAATAAACACACACTTAGACACGTTTTATTTGACATTGTTAGAACACCATAAAGTATATGATGAATAGTTCGATAGGAAAGAAGAATAAATCTGTACTGATAAGTATAAAGGATTTAAGTCCATATTCTTGATTTTCCAGGAGACGAAAAATAAAGTTAAACTAACTAAAAACTGAGAAGAATTGATTAGGAAAAAGGGATTAAGTCGATTTATACGTTTTATACCATTCAGTGATTCTCCACCTTCATTTAATAAAGTAAAAAAATTGAATTAAAAATTTATACAAAAGATTAATGCTAAATTTCTGACTTGAATCTTTTTTTACCAATGGATTTTCTCAAAGACTAAATGACATGTATTTAAATCCTTTATACCAATCGATAGAGAATATTTTTCTGGGTCTGACTATGTACTTAACTCAAAATCAACATTTTTGGACTTGAATCCTTTATACTTATCAGTAAAGAAATATTACAATGAAATTGTAAGCATAAAACAAATATATTAGTTGTACTTATTCAACTACTTTTTCACATCATTTTACCGTTACAATTTTATTAATAACATAACTAGTAATTAAAAGACACTATACAGAGAATTATATAAATCAGAATCGCACTCCATCGATACATTAATTTCATGTTCTCTTATTAAAAATTGTGGGTACTTTGGTCTAATTTCTGAAATTTATCACATCTCATCGTACAATGAAATTTTGACTTTACATCTTTCACAAGTATAAAATACGATTTTATTGACGTTGAATGAGCTGAGCAACTAGTCAACCCTTTTCTAATTTTCCGAACGTTTTCTAAAAATATTGCATACCTAGACAATGCTAAAATTCTTAATGACGTCATTTATTAGCAATGACGGTAGATATATTTGTGTGTTTTTAATCTTGTACGATAAAAATTGTACAAGCTATTGTTTTATTGTCAATGAAGTTTTAGCCTCTTTTTCCTGCTCAGAAGATAAGAATTTCCTCACACTTTTAGATTCATAGCTTCAAATTTGCTAGATAAAGTAAAAGCAAAACGGTTTCGCTTATATTGAATTCAGTGTTGTCTTTGAACTGCAAAATCATCACGTCCTAATAAACCTTTTACAAATTTTACAGAATACAAAATGTTCGTATTTTAAGCTAATATCCCTTAAAATATTTTTTCTATACACATCAGCTATTTTAGCATTAGGCAAAACATTGTAAATAAGTACTTTTTCAAATTAAAGTAATATTATCTGGGATTTTAGAAATAATTCTATATTTGCATGTTGACTAATTTTAACAAACGTAACTATTAGTCTGAGAAATGGTATTGTTGCTTGACATCTATTTTCTGTCTTGGAGTAATAAAACATTCATTAACTTAAGTGACCTATTCAAGGATCATCGTCATAATTGCAGTTACTTTAAGTAATGAACTGAGCATCCCTATTTTTATGGGGGGGGGGTCTACTTCTTTTTCTTTATTTCTCTTAGTATTGTCTTTATGTTTTTATTGCTAGAATATGTCAGATAAGATTTTAATTCTAAACTTTCACTGAAAATAATGATTATCAACGTTATAGATCTGCGTTTCATTACATAAGTATTTTCTTTTCCCTCCCTTCATGAATACATGCAGCAATATACCGGTGGTTTAAAATGATGTTGCAGCGAATATCTCATAAACTTAGAAAGGTAGAAACATACTTCGAATTACAAAATTGGTGAAAATTAAGAGTACATTTCAGATATGACTTTTTTTTTTTTTTTTTTTTTTTTTGTACAAGGGGCTGTATACATATTAAATATAAAATTTAACCTTTATACGGCCCCACTTTTAAAATGATATACATTTACAAAAATATTCTTCTCAGTCTAAGAAGAAAAAAAGAAAAAAAATCAAGTGTCTAAGTGAAAATTTCGTTAAGTTTTTGCAATTTGAAAATTCAAGCATTTTTCGCCAAATCTTAAGGGGTTGTATAAAAAGTGAGAAATTGTAATTACTATAGCTTTTGTAATAAGGCGTAGATTGGTCAGCGTTTGGGGGGTTCTTTTTCATTCAGGGAAAGATGACTATTTTAACCTGTAATATCTCTCTTTGCCGTAGTGAATACACACGAGAATACTCATTGATAATTTAACAAATAAAATTTTTGAATCATTTATGTACTAAAAGGGTAATTTCAAATTCATTTTTCTTACTATTCATTTTCTTACCTATATACATGGTATAGAGAAAATATTCTTTTTGAGTCAAATTTCTGAAAATTAGCTTTTGCTATATTTGTACGTTTTCATCCTCTGAATTCAAAAATCATGTTTTTAACGGTCTCTCTCTCTCTCTCTCTCTCTCTCTCTCTCTCTCCCCCCTCCCCCTCTCTCTCTCTCTCTGTGTGTTATTAACATAGCTCAAGAACAAATAGTAGCAGGAAATCAAATTAGATATTCTAAATCCGAATCATATAGCGATGCTACACTAAGCTATTCGTTGAGATCAGACAAAGGGTTTGTGTACAGGGTCATCCAACAGAATTCAAATACACTATGTCTGTGAGCGAAATTTCTCATAAATACAGTGTGACATCTGTAGGCTGCTCTAAACAGATTTTTTTACGCATAAAAGCATGTTCTGTATACAGATTGGGGTATCGCAATCATTCATCATTCATTTACAGGGTTACCCAGTGAATTTGGAGAGATTGGAGCTATACTTGGAAATTGCTGGAAGTGTATTTCGTTTTGTGTTACGTGTTTTACATATAACACTAAATTTACGTACACAAAGTCATGTGTATATAGTTTATAGACAATACAAAGGGCACCCAAAATTAAGGTAAACATTTTTTTCTATTAAATGTAATTAACGTATTGCTTTGATGCATTTTTTTTCTATGTCGAAGAACATTGCTGACACAGGAAGACAAACTTATTTTTTATACCCATACAAAAGTAGTTTTTTGAGATCAAATTTTTTTTTGTATAATATCACGTTTTGGGGCCTCGTGAATACCAAAGTCAAATTTTTAGTGGTGGATCTGTATATATATAAATTTGCAGCATAATTTAACAACAAATAACTGCAGGAAATTCAAATTTGGTACTTTGGATTCCATATCTAGTTGCCACTTTAAAAGTTTATCAAGATTTGTAAGTTTTAAGGAAATTAACTTGACTTTTGCTTTAATAAATGTAGGCACTATAATTAAACGAGGCTTGAAAAGGGCAGTAACCCCCTAACATAGAATTATACAGTGCGTGTCGAAATGATAGGTCCACCAGTGAAGACGAAAGTTATGTTGGTTAAAAAGGTTTTATTGTGTACAAAGTACTATTTTATAAACTACATTACTTCATTCAATGTAAAATGATACATGAATAATATACAAATAATAGGAATAATAAGGAAAACAAAAATTACATGAAAAAGCTGTTTCAAAAAGATAGGTCCAGTGAACCAAGCATCAAATTAATGTTGAATTAATAAGAAATTTTTCCACCATGTTTCAGAATAAGCTCATAAATCCTATTCGGCATTGATTCTGCAAGATTTTGTGAACACTTTTTCTCGATTTTTGACCATTCGGAGGAAATAGACTTTTTCAAGTCTGCAGTACTGTTGTACTACCTTCCGCCTGCATACACCGCTCTTGCGAGTATACCCCACATGTTTTCTACCGAATTCAGGTCGGGGCTGCAAGGTGGCCAATCGATAACAAGTGCACCATTATCCAGAAACCATTCGAAATTGGACTTTGCAGTATGCACAGGAGCATTGTCCTGTTGGAACATGAAGAATGGGCCCCCAATGTGCTCTGCTTGTGGAAGAAAATATTGTTCAAGCAGCTTTTGATAGCCTGCAGCATTCAAACGATCGTCTACAAATGCTATATCAGTTTTTCCTGCACCTCCGAATCTGGCCAATACCATAACGGAACCACCACCAGCTTGCCTCTTCGAGAATATATGTCTATCGTTACGCAGATCGTGCCAGTAGTACTGCCAGCCATCTGGACCATCCAGGATGAATTTCTTTTCATCTCTGAATATCACACGATGCCAATCTTGTTTCCAGGACATCACTTCATGTGCGAATTTCAATCTCTTTTCTTTATGCTTTTTAGTCAATTTCGGAGCTGCTTTCCTCTTCACGTAAACTATATTGCCGAACTTCTTTACCACTCTATGGACTGTAGATTTTGATATTGGAGGGTTTTGTTGTCTGGCCACAGTGGATAAGCTCATATTTCCAGATTTTAACTCCTTTACGATAGTCCTTTTTTGTCGGGGTGTCACTTTTGATGGGCGACCAGATGATTTTTTACTGCCAAAAGCATTTCTAAGTCGCAAATAATTGTTTACAACATTATGTGATCTGTTTAAAAGTTTACCTATTTCTCTATTCGATTTTCCACACGTTTTAAATGCATCAATTTTCCCCTGTTCAACCAGCGGAAGACTGCAACGGCGACCCATTTCGTTTGATTACAACGTAATGTTCAAATCTGCTTAAATACCTCCACAGCAGCCAGCATAATCCCGCAGCAAGACTAAGCAACGATATTTATGCAAATTTTTGGAAATAAACGTGACTGGTGCAAAATTTCTGAAGGCGGACCTATCTTTTCGAAACGGTCTGAAAATGAAAATTTGCATAAAATAAAAAGGAATTATTTATTTTTAAGAATTGTCTACATAAATAGTTATAACAATTACTGATTAATTATCTCTACCAAAAAAAGTTATTCTTATTCTCAATTAAGCGTCGAAATTTTGAAAAATGCGGGTGGACCTATCATTTCGATACGCACTGTATATCAATACCATATCATAATGTACACAAAAAATATTTTATATTATATTATTAACAGTAAATGTGAATTTCTTAATGAATTTTACAGTAGAATGTTATTTAAATGTGATTTATAAGAATGTCATTCCCCAAACGCAATGCATTGGCATTTTTTTTTTTTTTTTGCGTTCCTGAACACAAACCAGCTGTAGAGGACCCATTAATGCCAATTTAAATAGGGAACATTCCATAGTAAACCTGAATAACATATGTCATTTTTCTTTTTATATTTCTGAAAATATTTACGGATGCTGGGGGCAGGCAGACGGACAGATAGACAGATGGACACTCAGACAGAGGAATATGCAAACTGAAATCATAATCACTGTTAAAAATTGTTAGAAAGTATTAAAAACGCTAAATGAAAATGCAATTCTAGCAAATTTCCAATAATAACCCTTAACGCAACAATATTTAAGTGTGCCCTGTAAATGTCATGCTAATCGTACTGTACACTATAGAAAGCATTCTTTTGTGCCTATAAATAACATATTTCAATTTCATTAAGATTATGAAAAAGCAATTAAAATTTAGTTTATAGGAATATCTCTCATAGAACACAATGCTTTGGAAGGCTTTCGAATGTCCCTGTATACAAGCTAGCAGAGGTATTCATTCTATTTTCACTAAGGAACATCCGATAATTCATAGTGAACTCCAATAACATATATCAGTTTCAAGAAATTCCATGAATATTGTCGGGAGACAGACACACAGACAAACCGAAGTCATTAACACTTTTCAACCTTGTTGGAAAATGATAAAGAGACGAAGCCAATAAAATTTTTGAACCATGTTGGAAAGTGTTAAAAGGAAATAAACTACAAAAATTTCACACGATATTGCTAGTCTTTTAATTTTTCCCCCTTTCTTAACGTGTTTTAATTTGCAGGTGACATCCTAAGAAATTTAACTATTAAATTTTTTAACAATACAGAATAATATAAATTTGCATTAAATTCTTAAAACTGTTGATTTCACATGTTTGAATGATTTTAGTAGTTATTTCAAAATAAAGGATCTTTTTTTTTTAATTTTTATCATCTCATAGATAACAAAGTGAGCACTTTGGCGTCGAAAAATAGGTGCCAAAATTGAAAATAAAGTGGTGTAAGTCAGCATTTTCAAATTGCGATAACTCAGTGAGATTTTCACTTAGAAAGATGATTTTTTTCTTCTTCTTAGAGCGAGGAGAATATTTTTCTAAATATAAGTCATATGATAGGAGGAACCGTATAAAAATTAAATTTCGTATTTTAATATGTATACAGCCCCTTGTACAATATATTCCACGTTTGAAATCTACTCTTAATTTGTACCAATTTTGTAATAGGAAGTATGTTTATATCTTTATTAATTTACAAGATAACCGTTGTATCCTCTATTTTAAGTCACCCGGTGTATGTAAGTATTTAAAAAAGTTACTGTCTCTGGTGTCAGATTTCTTTTTGTCTGCGACCGCATCTCCTCGCGGAGGAGAGTGACCTTCTCGTCACGAGAGGTATCAATGTTTGCTAAATACTCCAAGGTAGACATTTCAGCTGTTTAGAAATTCTATTATCGTAATTAACAAAGATATTAATTAAAAAGTTCGGACTTACAAAGGTAAACTTTTATTATATTTGCCATTTATCAAAAAGGTTCTCTTATGACATTTTTTTTCTGCCATGGTGCTATTTTCCACAGGAATATTATAATGTGATACATTGTGTAAAAAAATAAAGAAAATGCCAATTTAACAAAGAAATTTTTCGTCTCTTATTATTATTATTTTTTTTTTGTGTGTGTGTGTGTGTGTGTGTGTGTGTGTGAATAATGAAATAATGTCGTGTCTGTACAATTGACAGCATTTCTTTTTGTCTTTAAAATGTATTTATCTGTATTACTATTATTATTATTATTATTATTATTATTATTTAAAGACATATTTTAAAATGGTTCGAATAAATTTCAGCATAAAAAATAAAGTGAAATTCAAATTCGTTTATAAATCTTCTATTTTCTGCACTGATAATTATTTAACATTACAGAATTAGACCTTTGTATGATACATTTCATATTTCTAATTACGACAAGAAAAAAATTCACCACCTAAAACTTACAGATAATCGAGTACAGAAAAATTATAAATTGAAACTGTAGGAGATTTTTCCAATTAAAATAATAATATTAATAATGAACTTTCTTCTTTTCAGATATTTTCCAATGTTTAAAATTATTACCTAGCTGTACATTAGAAATATATATACTGGCCTAAATTAAGTAAAAAATTCAAAATAAAAAGAATAGGCATTAGTAAAAACAGGTACAAGCCTTTTATTTTCTTTTTCTTTCTTTCTTTCTTTCTTTTTTTTTTTTTTTTTCTTTTTTTAAAAATCAATTGTACCAAAAAACTCATCGTCAAATAATGACAAAAATGTAAATGTCGCCAAGGGGGGTCATATATTAAAGCTGTAACGCAAAATAGTTTAGATAATACAAATTTTTTTCTATAATTAAAATATATATATATATATTGATTTTAAGCATAATATTTCATTAAAAAAACATGTGGTATTAAATAGTATGAATTTCAATTTGACTGAATATGGGGATTTTTCTAACATTTTTCTGCTTTTGTCTTGTGTTATGAACTATTAATATTCCTACTCAGTGAAAGGCAAAGCAGCGACTAGGCGAATAGAGCCTTGCAGTGGTTGATCTCGGACGTTGGGGCGCGGAGCGAGCAGGAGGCAGAGCCCACTAGTATATGTATAAAATAAAAATCAAACTGGAAAAATAATTGCATATATGGGGGTGGTGCATACTTTTTCAATATGGGTGCTTTTCAAAAGACCTCGTCTCGTCAATAATTTTAAAACGAAGGTTTGGAACATACATCTGTGAGTTGAAAACGTTTGTTTTCATAAAAAAAAAAAAAAAAAAATGATAATAATAAAAAATAAATAAACTATGATTAAATGAATAAATAAACACTTAGAAGAAAATATATTTCTTTGGTATCGCCTGTAGAGTACAAAATTAACTTTCATTCGACATTTAATGATAAACTACTTTACTAACCTGAAAATTGTCCACATTCATTACGGAAGGTGATTTTAATAAATACTAATTTTAACAAAAACTTTGAACTGCGTGAATTCGTATGAAAAACATATGGAAAATAATTTTTTTACGACCACTATATATATATATATGTTAAATTTCTTCTAAAGAAAATATGTGTTTTTCCAAGCATGACGACATTTCATGTTTCCGCAATCAGAATGGCTGCAGCAATATTAGCTCATTCATTTTTTGAAATGTATCTATTTGCATAATAATAAACATAACTTATCTTGCAATTAACTAATGAACTGCATTTTAAACAAGAAAGTAAAAGCTATTTGCACAGATTGTAAAACATTTTTCAATTGTACATGTACATGTACGTTAAATCGTTTAACCTTCAATGCATTTTACCTTTGTGATGGTACACTAAAGCAAGTAACGTGACGGACATCGCAAAAATTTCCACTATTTTTTTTTCCTATGGAAATTCTTACGGTGCCAATTACTTATTAAAATACTAATTCATCAAAGTTATTTTCTAGGGTGAATTGTACTATTTTCATGTCAAAATAATCTGGTGTGTCACTCACACGACTTTCTCTTACCCTGAAATTTGATGCTATAAATGCAGGTTGGGGATTAAGAGGTAAGATAATGATGTTATGTAAATCTATGTTAAACAATTCAAATTAGGCTTCAGGAGAGTTTTACATGATAATTAGTTCTGTGTGAGGGGGCTACCGCCCCCTCGACCCCCCGTTTCATTAATGCACCTACATTTATATAGAATTTAATTCGGTTATTAAAAAATAAGTCTGTTTTTAAAAAATAATTTACTAAAATTATTATTCAAAAAAATTATCTTTTATGATATTGCAGATGATTTCCATATTAGAAAAGTAGTATAACACTAAATATCCCGAAAAAGAGTCCATTTTATTCTCAATATTAAAAACAAAACAAAACAGCAACAAAAAATAAGTACGATTTTTTTTTCTAAGTTTTTTTTTTTTTTTTTTTTTTTTTCCCGTTAAAAGAAAAATATATATATACAGACACGACATTATTTCATTACTTAAAACATGAAAATCTGACATTGACAGATTTTAATTTAGTGCCAGAGGCCTACTGCTAAACTTGTTAATATCGACAAATTCTTCTTTAGTTAATTCGTGACGATCTACATTCCATGATAAAGTTTTCATTAAATCAAACCAATGTGTTTCAGCTGCAGATACTGTAACAAATAACGTTGGAAGTCCAAACTGTCTTATAGCCGCAAAACAACGTTTTTTCTCTTTTTCCCAATGAGGGGGAGGTGTGCCTTGGGGGGGACTCGTGTCAAAGGTGTGCCTTGGGGGGACTCCTGTCAAAGTTGGGCCTGGGGGGGGACTCATGTCAAAGTTGTACCTTGGGGGGGACTCATGTCAAAGTTGGGCCTGGGGGGGGGGACTCATGTCAAAGTTGTGCCTTGGGGGGACTTCATTCAATAAATCACCTTTCAATAAACCGACTGAAATAGGCCCTTAGCACTATTAAGAGTGACGTATAAAAATTAGACAACGCTGGGCCTTGGGGGGACTCATGTCAAAGTTGTACCTTGGGGGGGGACTCATGTCAAAGTTGGGCCTGGGGGGAGGGACTCATGTCAAAATTGGGCCTTGGGGGGGACTTCATTCAATAAATCCCCATTCAATAAACCGACTGAAATAGGCCCTTAGCACTATTAAGAGTGACGTATAAAAATTCGACAACGCTGTACCGACTGAAATAGGCGTCTAGCACTAAAAATCGGTAACTTTGTTTTAAATTATCGTAGATGGAGGGTTCAACCATTCGTTTTAAAGGTATTGGCGAGCTCTTTTGAAAGATACCCATCATGAAAATTTACTCCCCTCGAGAGGGGACTTCCCCCCAGGGAGGGAGGCGAGGCTCCAAAATACACAATTTTTTTTTTCCAGTTGACTATCTCCATTACAAAATATATATATTCGTTTCGTTTGGTTTAGTGCAGTCTATAGACGTTAAACTCTACTTACCTGCAATTTCCCCCATAGACGTAATGTATTAGAATTCTCTTGATTGTCCCTGTACAGGAAACCATTTGCTTGATCTTAACGAAAACTTACTGTAGCATCTATATATGATACACATTTAGAATACCAAGTTTGGAATGTCTGCTACTATTTGTTCTTGAGATATGCTGATGAAAAACGGACACACGCACAGACACACAGACATACACACAGACCATTTGCTAAAAACATGATTTTCGTATTCAGGGGACCTCAAAACGTGTAAATATAACAAAATCTCGCGTTCGAAAATTTGACCCCAAAACAATACTTTCTCTATCTTATGGGTAAGAGAAAGTAAAAAGTATAACAACAAATACCGAAAGAAAGTCATTTCTGCGCCCTAAAGGCAATATCTTAGAAATGCA
This sequence comes from Salticus scenicus, assembly GCA_963930645.1. Taxonomy (NCBI): domain Eukaryota; kingdom Metazoa; phylum Arthropoda; class Arachnida; order Araneae; family Salticidae; genus Salticus; species Salticus scenicus. The sequence continues at coordinate 289,041,268 of OZ005655.1, forward strand.
TTTTCTTAAAAATAATCTGGTGTGTCACTCACACGACTTTCTCTTACCAATTCAAATTAGGCTTCAGAAGAGTTTTATACGATAATTAGTTCTGTGTGAGGGGGCCCCTCCCGTTTCCTTAATGCACCTACATTTATATAGAATTTAATTCGGTTATTAAAAAATAATTCTGTTTTAAAAAAATAATTTATTAAAATTATTATTTAAAAAATTTATGTTTTATGATAATGCAGACGATTTCCATATTAGAGAAGTAGTGTAACACTAAATATCCAAAAAAAAAAAAAGTCAATTTTACTCTCAATATTTAAAAAAAAAAAAAAAAAAAAAAAAAAATTCTCTAAGTTTTTTTTTCGTTAAAAGTAAAAATAAATCTATAACTTTGTTTTAAATTATCACAGATTTATTGTTCAAACATTCGTTTTAAAGGTATTGGCGAGCTCTTATGAATGATACCCATCATGAAAATTTACTCTCCTCGAGGGGGGACTTCCCCCCCGAGGGGGGAGGCGAGGCTCCTACTTACAAAAATTTTTTTCCCACTTGACTATCTCTGGTACAAACTAGTATGGTGTTGCCACCACAAGACTTTCTTCAATATTTTCCTATACAAATTCACTCAGTAACAATATAAAAAAAAAAAAAACTTTGTTTTCTTTTCGTTAAAAGTAAAAAAATCGATAACTTTGTTTTAAATGATCACATATTTATAGTTCAACCACTCGTTTTAAAGGTATTGACGAAACCTTTCGAAAGATATCCATCTTATAAATTTAACCCCTCGGGGGGTACCCCAGGGGGGGGGGAGCGACGTGCACACATTCTTTTTCCTAATTATCTACATTAATATACATTTATAGGAAATTTTGTCCTGCCATGTTAAAAATTTAGAAAAAATACGATCACAGCGCCTCCTGTTGTGCGGTTGATCCCCAAATGTAATCAGCACCAGTTTATGTCAGGGGACAACTAAATACCAAGTTTGGTTAAATTTCGTAAAAAAAAAAAAAAAAAAGGTTACGATTTTTTTTAAGTATTTTTTTCGTTAAAAGTAAAAAAAAAAATCGATAACTTTGTTTTAAATTATCATAGATTTATAGTTCGACCATTCGTTTTAAAGGTATTGACGAGACCTTTCGAGAGATACCCATCTTGAAAATTTACTCCCCTCGTGCGGGGACTTCCCCCCCATGGGGGTTCACGAGACTCCTACTCATACAAAAAAATTTTTCCAGTTGACTATCTCTATTATAAATAATTCTTGTAAATTTCATAATGATTACTAAAAAATAATTCTCTTTACGCACATTTATACAAAATTTTGTCCTATATCAAAATGTTAAAAATTTAGAAAAAGCGGGATGGGAACGCAACCTGTAATAATATTTTTACCAAAAGTTGATAGGCACTAATTTATGTCAAGGTGCAACTACATACCATTTTGTATGAAATTCTGTGCAGTAGTTCCTGAGATACAGTTGCCACAAAATTTTGTCACACACACAGACAGACAGACAGACAGACATTTTCTAAAAATGGTCAAATCGTGTTCTACCGCTCTCAAAACGTGTAAATCTATCAAAAACCGGAGGTCGAAAATTTTTACGAATCCAATACTTTCTTCTATTGAATATAGAAGAAAGTAAAAAATATATATTCGTTTCATTTGGTTTAGTGCAGTCTATAGATGTTAAACTCTACTTACCTGCAATTTCCCACATAGACGTAATGTATTTGAATAGTTTCGAGTGTCCCTGTACTCAAACCATTTGCTTCATCTCAACGAAAAGCTTACTGTAGCATCCCTATATAATAGACATTTAGAATACCGAGTTTGAACTTTCTGCCATAATTTGTTTTTGAGATATGCTGATAACAGACAGACACACAGACAGACACACACACAGACATACACACAGACGATTTGCTAAAAACATGATTTTCGTATTCAGGGGACCTCAGAACATGGAAACATAACAAAATCTCACTTTCGAAAATTTGACCCAAAAACAATACTTTCTCTACCTTATGGGTAAGAGAAAGTAAAAATTGATTCATTCATTTATTTAGTTAAAAATGAAAATATATATATATATATATATATATATATAACTTTGTTTAAAATTGTCATAGACTTTTTTTTTTTTTTTTAATATCCATATTGAATATTGTCCTCGCCCGCGGAAGTGCTTGTCTTGTCATGAATTGGAGATGCAGGCGATAAAGTGACCTTTTTTCGAGAAATTTATTTATTCTCATTTACAAACACAAACACCACGCACACGTATAAACATAAAAGAAACGTAAAGAAATGAATTAAACATAATTTTTAAATGAATATCATTTTGCGACCCACAAACAAATAGCTTTTCTAACGAGTCTATCAAGCCCACCATTCACACAGCGGAGTCACATAATCCCTGCTCTTCAAATCGAAAGTTCCTTTTCTGAGAGCAGGGTCACTAGCGCCCTCTCTAATTAGTCTGAAAGTTATTATTATTCTGACGTCATTACAGTCCTCTAGAAAGTACCAACTGCTCCCTGGAAAGATCTAGGAGGGGGAGTGATGCTCCTCCATATACAACAAAATTAGCTTGGTTTAACATTTTTTTTTTTTTTTTTTTTTTCTCAATAATTGGATAATCTTCATTGTGTAAATTTATATGAAATTTCCTCATCTGGTGCAACATTAAAAAGTTTGGAAAAAAGGGACGACAATGCAACTTGTCGACGGATAAGCACCGGAAGCTAGTCGGCACCGACTTAGCTCAAGGTTCAGATAAATATACGCTTATACTGGATTCCGCCCATTAGTTCCTGAGACACAGTGTCCACGAAATTTTGTTATCGCACATACAGAGTGCGAGATATTTTCTAAAAATAGTCAAATCCTTTCCACGTCATCTCCAAACGTGTAAATCCATCGAAAATCAGAGATCGAATATTTTCACGAATCGAATACTTTCTTTTTATGCATATACAAGAAAGTAATAAATTTCGTTTTTTAAGTATGGAGTAAGATATCTCACAAAATCAGTTTTTTTCTTTCTTTTTTTAAAGCATTTAAATGGGAAGTATAGATTGTTTTCGTGTAACCCTGTATAATGTTTAAATATTATGCCATAAAAATCATACAGATTACTAAAAGCTTTTAGTAAGGTATGAAAAACTCTAATATTCAACTGAAAATGCATTGAGAACAAATTCTGTACCCGTATATTTCTGTATCGCGATGCAAATCAATCATTAATGCTAATTAAACGCTATTCCATAGCAAACAATCATCTGAATAATGTTATTTTAATTTCGATGCGTTTTGTTAATAATTAAAACACACTTAAAAGAGATAATAATAGCAACGTCTTCTGATAGAGTGTAATATAAAAATAATAATGTCTTCTGATAGACTGTAATGTATCCGAAAAACGTTGCTTGTCCCTGTACGTAATATTTTTTCAATACGAAATATGCAAAAACTATAGGTAATAAAATATATTAATTTGGAATTCACAAAATAATTACGGGAATAAAAAGTGACATACGAAGAGAATTTATAAATATTTTTTCTCTCTTTCTTTTTTTTTTTCAAATTTTCCTATTTGTTTATTTTAATTTTAAGCATATTTAAAACTCCCTCAACTTTTTAGGATTAAATTAATATATTATTGTTGTTATTTTAATATCGTTAT